>WOVY01001232.1:0-137500 GCA_013436015.1 Rhipicephalus annulatus
GAACGAATTCTGCACGTAGTGGTATATGTCACGCCAAAAGTAGCGTTGGCAAAACGGTGGTAAATCTTCGATACTCTGGAGTGGACACATTGCGGATCAGAATGAAAGAATTCGCATATATACAGAGCGCACACCGTGGGGTATGACTAGTAGTCACTGGCGGCCGTCACCGTTGTAATTGCGTTGATGGAGGAGGTCGTCGGGAACGGCGAAATGGTGGGCTTGACGACGCAACGCACGAGTTGATGGAGTGGATGGATCAGTCAGCAAGTCTATCAGTGCGGCTATTTATTGATCCTCGCTCTGTTTAGTAGCAATGGTATGAATGTTAATGGAAAAAATGTCAAGGTGAGGCGCTTAGTTGTGGGCGTTGTCGTCAGGCAAGAGAGAGCATGACTGTGCGTCGGCGTCAGCAAGTTGCCTTCCGTTCCGGTACAGCACGCTGGTGTCGTAGTCTTGCAGGTGAAGTGCCCACCAGGCGAGACGGCCTGAGGGATCTTTTAATTACAACAGCCAGCATAGTGCGTAATGGTCAGTGACCATAAAGTCACCGTATGGTCAGTGACCATACAGTCACCATACAAAAAAAGTCGGAACTTCCCAAGGGCCCAGACGATTGCCAGACATTCTTTCTCAGTGACGGTGTAATTAGTCTCGTCTTTTGTAAGCGTATGGCTTGCATATGCCACGACATATTCCGGGAACTCTGGTTTGCACTGCGCAAGGGCTGCGCTGAGGCCGACACCACTGGCGTCCGTGTGTACCTCTGTAGGGGCCGTACGGTCGTAGTCGCGGAGTATGGGAGGCGACGTCAACAAATGACGGAGCGTTGTGAAAGCGTCGTCGAACTGTGATGAGCACGAATGGAGAGGCCCGTTACTTCTGAGCAGCTTCGTCAACGGTGATATGATAGTCGTGAAGTTTTGAATGAGGCACCGAATGTAGGAACACAGTCCTACAAAACTGCGCAGTTCCTTGACGGATGTCGGCTTGAGGAACTCGGTCACGGCCCGAAGCTTGGCTGGATCGGAGAGAATCCCGTCCTTGGACACGGCGTAGGCGAGTATTGTCAGCTGCCGAGCTGCAAACTGGCACTTCTTCACGTTCAATTGAGACTTGCGTCACTCAGACGCGTTAAAAAATGCCGCAGGCGTTGAAAATACTTGGAGAAGTCTGGAGCAAAAACGACGACGTCATCGAGGTAGCACAGGCACGAGTGCCATTTCAGGTCACGCAGAACGGTATCCTTCATGCGCTCAAAGGTATGACGGCATGACGTTCAATTCGTACAAGCCGTCGGGAAGGACCAAAGCAGTCTTCGGTCGAGCGTCCTCAGCCATAGGTACTTGCCAGTACCCTGAGCGCAAAACGAGCGATGAAAAGAATTCTGCTCCTTACAGGCTGCCAATCGCGTCAACTACCCGCAGTAGCGGGTACACGTTCTTACGAGTGATCTTGTTGAGGCGTCGGTAGTCCACACACACGCACAGAACCATCCTTCTTCGCGACGAGAACGACAGGAGACACCCAGGGGCTATTAGGGGGTCGAACAAAATCGCGGCGAAGCATGTCGTTGACATGCTCGCTGATTCAACGGCGTTCGGGTAGAAATGCGCGATATGGACGTTGCAGCAGTGGTGGTTGTGCGCTTGTGACTATGCGATGCGTAATGGTGGATGTGCCCCCGAGAGAAGATCAAGCGACATCGAAAGAAGAGCGGAGTTCTTCCAGCAGGCCAAGAAGCAGGGAACGCTGGCCCGGCGTAAGGTTGACGGGAACGGAGGGATCGAAGACATCAGCGGATGATGAAGCAGATTTACAAACAGCACTAAGCGTACTAGAACTTGGGCAGTGCGTGTCATCAGGATGATCCATAACTTGTGCGTCTTCATTAAGCTCCACGCTACCAAGACATTTCCCTCGCACCAACGTAACACTCTATGGGGATGAGTACGGAACGAAAATCGTGTAGTTGCCGTAAGTGACTTGCACGGTCACGAAAGTAAAGATCAACCCTTTTCTGATGAAAACACGTTGAGATGGCTAGAGGAGTGCAGCGGTGTCGGAACGACTTGCGCAGTGGACCGGCACCGCCGCGGACGAGTTTGCAGGAACTTGCGTGTTGTCTCTGACGAGTAACTTGCTTGCAGCATGCAGAAGGACTGTCGGTCGGCGTCAAAGAAGAAAATTGTGTGAGCTCCATTCCTGCTGGTGCGCAATGAATGACGGCGTCTTGCGGGAGAGAAAATGCCATCCTAGGATGACGTCTCCAGAGCATGAAAGAATTATGATGAATTAGATGGCATACATCACGTCCTGAATTATGAGGCGGCCTGTGCACATAGCTGCAGGGTGAACGCTTTGGGCGCTGGCTGTAAGGAGGGAGAGAGCAGAAAGTGACGTGGTCACTTTGCGCAGTAATCGGCTAAGCTTTGCGTCCATGACGGACACGGTGGCTCCAGTATCTACAAGGGCAGATGCACGAACACCATCCCCAGACACGCCTATCACAATTGATGAGCTTTCTTCAGGGCTTCCGCAGTTCGACAGCATCGCAGCCCTTGCCTCGTGGACTGCGCCTAGATCCACAAGCCCGCGCGGGGGAAACTAAGAACAGCGACCTCTGGGGGTGAGGCCGCTGCTGATCGACCGTTACAAGACCCTCCCCCGATTTGCCTGCCGACATCCGACGACATTCTTTCACCGACGTGTGCCATCGACGACAAACGGGTCTCTGCTCGTATCTCTGTCCTTGTCGACAACCACCCGCTGACCGCTCTGGTAGATACGGGTGCCGATTACTCTGTTATAAGCGCTGACCTCGCTGCACAGCTAAGAAAGGTAACGACACCTTGGGGACATGGAACCAACCTCCGGACTGCGGGAGGTCACCTATTGACACCGCTAGGAATGTGCACTGCCCGCCTCCGAATTCGTGAGTCGACGTACATTGTTTCCTTCGTTGTATTGCGCGAATGCTCCCAAAACCTGATTCTCGGAATGAATTTTCTCCGCAAGCATGGAGCCAATATTAACCTTCGCGACCTGCTCATAACGTTATATAACGACCATACAGCCCTACGAAAGGATGCAGTTGCGCCGACTACAACACTCCGAATTGCTGACGACACCATCGCACTGCCGCCGCGAGCCAGTATGTTGGTAACTGTGGAGAGCGACTGTGACAACAACAGTAATGGCATCGCAGAAACTAACCTCTCGGTGTTCTTGGCTCGGCAGCATCGTGTCGCGCGTGCTATCGTCAAACGGAAACATCGGAGGACTAAGCTTCTGATCACGAATTTCAGCGGCCAGTACCAACACTTGGCAAAGCGAACAGCGATCGCGAACTTTGAAGCCATTGATGACGAAGAATGTTCCACTATCGCTCCAATTGCCACTGCTGCTGAAGGTAACACTGCATTAGCCAGTACAGTTGACGTCAATTGCCAGCTATCCTGTGCACAGCAATAGCTAATACGCATGATTTTACGTACGTATAGTGATTGCTTTGCGTCCACCTCCAAAATCAAGCAGACCCCAACCGTGAAGCACAGCATTATAACGGACCCTACCGAACGGCCTGTACGACAGCACGCCTACCGCGCGTCGCAAAAAGAACAATAGGCAATACGTTTTCAAGTGAAACAGATGCTCGACGACGACGTCATCCAACCCTCGAACAGTCCGTGGGCGTCACCCGTCGTACTTGTTAAAAAGAAAGACGGCACTCTTCGATTTTGCGTCGATTACCGGAAGCTCAACCAAGTGACGAAGAGAGACGTCTACCCTCTCCCACGCATAGATGATTCACTGGATCGACTTCGACATGCCCGATATTTTTCCTCAATGGATTCACGCAGCGGCTACTGGCAGATTGAGGTCGATGAACGTGACAGGGAAAAACAGCATTCATAACTCCCGAAGGCCTTTACGAATTCAAAGTGTTACCATATGGATTGTGCTCTGCACCGGCAACGTTCCAAAGGATGATGGACACCGTCCTGTCTGGTCTGAAGTTGGAATCCTGCCTTGTGTATTTAGACGATGTCGTTGTTTTTTCCAAAACATTTGAGCAACGTTTCCAACGACTTCAGTCCGTCTTCGTCGCTATTCGATCCGCAGGCCTATCGCTAAAACCGGAGAAGTGTCATTTCGGCTACGAAGAACTAAAGTTCCTCGGCCACCTTATCAGTCACAATGGCATTAGACCAGACCCAGAAAAGACCATGGCTGTTGCTGCATTTTCTCGACCGTTTCTGGATTTTCGACCGTTTTCTGCATTTTCTGGATTTTCGCCCGTTTTCGGGTCTCTGCGCCTACTACAGGCGCTTTGTCCAGAGCTTTGCCAACATCACTGAACCCGTTACCCGTTTAACGAAGGAGGACACTCCTTTTGTGTGGGGTCCAGAGTAGAGAGCCGCTTTTTCCCAGCTTCAGCAGTGCCTTCAGAGTGAGCCCTTACTAGGGCACTTTGATGAAGATGCCGCCACCGAACTTCACACTGACGCAAGCAACATCGGTCTTGGTGCAGTGCTCGTCCAGAGGCAAGACGGCGCGGAACGTCCCATCGCTTATGCTTGCCGCATTTTGTCATCCGCGGAAACTAACTACTCGGCCACGGAGAAGGAATGTCTTGCTGTTATTTGGGCGATAAAAAAGTTCCGACCGTATCTGTATGGCCGTCCATTCAGAGTAGTGACGGACCATCATGCCCTCTGTTGGCTGGCTAATCTCAAGGACCCTTCAGGGTGCCTCGCGAGGTGGAGCTTATGCCTTCAAGAATTTGAGGTTACAGTCGTCTACAAGTCGGGCAGCAGGCACACTGATGTCGATTGCCTTTCCCGCGCACCCCTCGCGACGACATCGAAGGACGATGATACCGATGGCCATTTTCTTTGTGCAGTCAGTGAATATAACTTGGCCCAGCAACAGTGGAATGATTCAGAGATCCAACAACTTATCAAGTACCTTCAAGGTTGCAGCTCGAGTCCACCATCGGCAGTCGCACGTTCAGGGTCATTTTGTCTCCGCAACGACATCGTCTACAAAAGAAACTTCGAACCTTATGCGACTGAGTACCTCCTCGTCGTTCCACCAGGGCTACGTGCTGAAATTTTATCTGCCTGCCACGACGAGCCTTCCCCCTGCCACCTAGGATTCGCAGGTACCCTTGCCCGGATTCGGACTCGCTACTACTGGCCAAAGCTCACCCAGGATGTCAAGCATTATGTTAAAACGTACAGTCATTGCCAGCGCCGTAAAGCCCCACCTGTGCGCCCTGCTGGTTTATTGCAGCCTGTTGCACCCCCGTTACAACCGTTTGAACGAATCGGCATGGACTTGCTTGGGCTCTTCCCGAAGTCACATGATGGCAACCGCTGTATCGTAGTCGCTACTGACTATTTAACGAGGTACTGCGAAACGAAAGCCCTACAACGAGGCACCGCCAATAAGGTTGCGTATTTTTTCATCAACAACATCGTCCTCCACCATGGAGCGCCAACAGTTCTTATCACTGACCGTGGAACAGCCTTTACAGCCCAATTGATGCAAGAGGTCACGAGACTTAGTGGAAAAGCTCATCGCAAAACAGCCGCATACCATCCACAAACCAACGGTCTGACGGAGAGATTAAACAAGACGCTTGCTGACATGCTATCTATGTACGTCGACCGTGATCACAAAAACTGGGATGCAATTTTGCCGTACGTAACGTTCGCTTACAACACTGCTGTTCAAGAGACTACGGGTTTCACTCCCTTCCGGTTGCTTCACGGCCGAGAAGCAATTACGATGCTTGATGCCATGCTGTTGCCTGACACGACCGATATTACTACTGATGCGAACGACTTTATCCGGCTCGCCGACGCGGCCCGCCAGCTTGCACTCGAGCGGATCCGGAAACAACAACGAATAGACTCGCAGAGGTACAACTCCCGTCATCGCCATGTTATTTATCAACCCGGTGATCTGGTCTGGCTGCGGATCCCCGTTCGCCAAAGGGGCCGCTCGGAAAAGTTACTTCACCGCTACTTCGGTCCCTATAGAGTACTACGGCGCCTCACAGATGTCAACTACGAAATTCTGCTTGAAGACACAGCTCAGCGATCTCGATGTTCCCAGCAGGCCGACATTGTTCATGTGTCATGGATGAAGCCACACTACTCCCGAGCCACCTGACACTGCTTCATCATGCATCTTTGTGCGTGTATGCGATTACTTTAACTTTTTATCGGCATTGGTCATCGGGGTGGTACTTTTTTTTTCGAAGGGGGGGGGGGGGGGGTAATGCCACAGGCATGGAACGGGGTTTAGCCATGCCAATGCGAGTATGTGCCATGGTGTGAAAGAAGAGGACGGTTGGTGTGCTCATGTTCTAACGTTCGGTTCTGCTCGACGTCCAGTGCTGCTCCTGGGAACAGACGTTGTGGTCGTTCTGTAATCACGTGACAATATGCTTTAGCGATGTCTAAGGTAACTAAAGCTGCATATTTTTATGTAGTCGAGCTAATTGAAGCCACTTCCTAAATGAACGTGGGCATCCCAAATTTAACAACCAGCCCTGCAACCAATTTGACACGGGCTTAGAATTGACCTCACGGTAATAGGTTCATTATTTCGTATATTGATTCTCTCAACCAATTTCACTAAGTTTGATGTCAGTGCGATCGGCCTTATGTTATCGAACATGTATGCTTTATTTTCATTTTTGCGCAACATTAGGTTTTGGCGAGTTTCCGTTCTGGAGGTATTCATGCGTTCCCTAACGAATAATTCACTAGTTCTAGCAAAAGGTTAGGTGATTCCTGGAGTAAACATTTTAACATAGAGTCCCTAATTCCATCTGGTCCGTGAGCTGTCCTTCGTAAGTATAATACTGTCTGACTCAATTCAGCTAAAGAAACTTCTGGAAATTCATGCAAGTTTGCTAGCATGGACCGAATGGACGAAACATTAGCAGTGAAGCAGCGTTGTAAACCTTGCGCTAAGTCTTCTAGAGATGTGTCCATTTCTTGCGGCGTCAAGACACATGACTTCAACGTTAAAGGCACTGGCAGTACTTTTCTTGTCGGAAGATAATCGAGCAAAGCAGGCTTGTTTTTTTATTTAAAAAGATAATCAAAATGTCTACTGTCGTATCCTTCTTTCGCGCGGTTCACTGTACGCTTTATTATGCCAGCAAGGAATTGATAGTCCGTCTAGCTTGGTGGGCTCTAATTATGAAGAAGTTTTTTCAAGCGGCTTTTCGTCTTCTATAATCGCGCGTACACTCATCGTTCCACCAACGAGGGGAGGATCGTTTATTCGATGGAATGGAAAATTAGAAATATTTTCTAGATCCCTCGAGCATTGAACCGATCGTAGATGCAATCTCTTTAGTACTGGCATTTCCAAGCTTGGAAATGGCAGAACGGAGGCAGGCTTGAAATTTGGTATGGTTGATGTGCGTGCGTTTTGGCTGATCTAAAGTTCTTGTTGGACAAGCATTATGAAAAACTACAGGAAGATGGTCGCTGTTAGTCGCCGAATCCGAAACGGCAGATGACGAAACCGTGATTGCATTGAAGCAAAACGTTAAATTCAATACTGAACAAGTCTGACCTCGGACAAGTGTTACATGACCTTTATTCAGACACAAGAGGTTGTGATCAATAGTCCATTCCCACAGTCGCCTACCACAAGAATCTGTCCTTGTACCCCAAGTCAAATGATGTGAATTAAAGCCTCATTTGAGTACAATTCCCTTTATACATGCTACCAAAACACTGTCATGATAACACGAACTTTGCACACCGGAAGGGAATTAACAATTTATGGTTGAAGAAGGTGGTATCCGGGGAGACACAAGCCTAATGCTAATTATTCACAATCCGAATCTAACATTCTGAAAGTTTTTTTTGCCCTATGGCATGATTTGCTTAGTACAAGGATTATTAAACCACCACCACGTGATGGGCGATCTAATCGAAAAGAACGAAAACCTGCAAGATGGAACTTTTTATCTGGTGTAAGCCAAGTTTCTTGGCGAATTATAAAATCAAGACAAAAGTTATTCCAAAGGTATTATGAGTCGGTTGAGGCTGAAAATATAGAACGGCAGTTCCACTTTAGTACCCTCAACTGACCTATGATGTTGGGCGCACCGTCGAGCCACATGCCGCGCCCATGTTAGCATCTCCAGGCGAAATAGCTTATTCATTCCGTTTAGATTTGGACTGAAGATCGGTGAAGATAGGGGATCTTGTACGCTTATTAGTTCGTATATCGAGTTCCATATCTGTAGCAGCACTTGTGCTCGGCTGAAGCGTATGTCAGTCCAAGTGCACCTGTGTTTCTGACTGCTTAGCCTTGCCTGCAGATGCGTAAATATAGTTGAACACTACATTGCGTAGCTGAGTGGCATCGCTAGTAATGTCTGATACTGCAGGTTCTGTACTAGTCTGCACTCTTTGCCCATTCTGACTTGAAAGAATTTGCACCAAGCAGTAGGAGAGGTTAGATATGAGTTTATCCATTGCCTTACGCACTGCCTTTTACACAGCAGTTTCAATAGCCTGCGATAAGTTTGAGTCCATACTGGAAGTGTAGCGCGCTGTAATGCCAGAGTATCCAAAAGCCCTGTCCCTAACTATGTCAATGGCTTCCCTTCGAGAACAGCGGCGGCGGTCAATCACTCTAGGATTCGAACCTCCTGGGAGCGAGCGGAACAGAGTTGTCGGCGCAAGGACTCCCCCCCCCCCCTGCCAGAGACAACACTTTTCCGCTGTTGCAGTACACTTGCTTGAAGGATGGCTCTCTCCGCAGGTGCTAAAATGAACGTTAGATTTACATACTCCCGCACTGTGGCCGAATCTCCATTTGTTTTTGCACCGAATCGGACGAGAAGCGAGGGGCTCTACTCGAAAAATCAATGGTCATAATTTTTTTTCTGACGGGAATTTCGTGCCCACAAACGTCGCGATGACAGATTCGGTTGGTACCCTCTCTTCGTCGACTAGGCGATTACATCAGTAAATCGAAATTACACCTGCTCCAGAGAGCCTGTCTAGGGTCTCAGCTGGATTAAGCTTGGAGTTGACTCTCCGAACAAGGCTTTTGGTACATGCAAGGTGAGGCGGAATGAAAGCACTCACCGGGATAGCAGCAAAGAAGTGCATTTGAAAAGATCCTGCACGCAGGTCTGATCCGGCGACCTACACACGACACCTCCTCGCACAAATGCCCTCAATACCACTGCGGAAAAAGCAGTCTAGCGGCAATTCATTAGATGGCAGGGACGCTGATCAGGCGGATTGCGCCTGGCCAGAAGAAGTAGTCGACATGAGCAATAGAGAGAGGGTTAGACTCAAAAACAGATTAACTTGAGAATTGGGCTCTAAGACAGCAAAATTAAAACCACTCAATCCTCAGCCAAGAACGCCCCAGCAGGTTTAGCACGGGCAAGCTTGAAGGCGGGACTAAAACGGCCTTGCGAAGGATCTTGCCTCTTCTTCCTATGGCTCTCGAAGGATTTCTTATGCTTGCTGTTTTCCTCTACAGGAATGCAACCAGGTAGCAACCAGGCAGCGACAGTCAGTGTGAGGACCGACTCTCTGCTTCTTTGTTTGTTTGTATCCCTGGACTCATGGCTCACACCTACTCAGGGGGATTCGCCAAGAAAGCGTAGTGCATTTTTTCTGTGAGCATCATAACTATTTGCAATGAATTTGATTATAATATGACTAATGCAAGGAAAAGCGCATAAAAAGCGAACAAAAAATAAAGAATGGAAAAATTTATTTGAGAAATTTTGATATTTCAGGCGTTGTGATTACCACTCAGCTGCGTTCATTTTCATCTCACCATTTAGATTTTTTAGATACTGTATATAATTATCACAATAGGATACGTTTGGATACTTGACTATAATCGCAAACGGCATTGAAAGCATCTCTGTGGCAATGTCATAAAACTGAGGAACTAAAGTTTAGTGCAGTTTTCGCCGTCAATGTAACGCCTATTTTTAGAACTGAAATAACTAGAAGTCTTTTTCAAAGTATAACGTATCGGCGACAATATAAAAAATATAGTTCTATTGATTCTCTTTTTGCGCACAATGTGCAGAGGGGTGATATCGTCTGACCGGCTCACTGTAGATACAGGTTTGGGGAGGGACCCGACATTGAAATTTAGTGATTAAAACTTTGAGCTTTCTGGACTGGCTCCAGTGGGGTTGCCATGGAAACTTGAGGTGGTTATATTCTGTCCACGTAGTTACTTTTTCTACCATATCAGTGCAGATTGCTGATTTTCGATATCCTATTGCTGTAATATGTTCAACTTCTGGTGGTACGGATACAATTGGGCCATCAAGCGAGGATCGTGCTAAGCAATCGGCCAGTTCATTTAATTACTTACACAGTGTCTTGGACCCCAAAGTCACTTCAGGAGTCTCAATTGCGGTGGTACTAATGTTCTGAGTGTCCTCAGAATTCGAGAGTTCTCAAAAGCTGCCAGAGCTTCACAAACTGAAACAGAATTTGTCATTATGGCTGCGTTGTTTTGATTTGACGGGAGTTTTCGAAGAGCTAAAATAATTCGCCACGAGCTCAGCTTCAAAAACTACAGTAAGATCAGGTAGTCTCACTGAGAAGAACCAGTCAAGTGAATCAGAGGCAATGCCTACTCCTGCCTTCTGATTAACTACTGAAGCATCTTTGGCTATTATGTTTTTATTTTCTGCATGCTCCAAGTAATCTAATATTACGTGTGGCAGCTTGGGCTAGTTGGTATGGCATGACGATAGTTATAGCGCGAGAACAAAACGACGACACAGAGACTCTTTTGTGTCCTTCTTGTCTCTGTGTCGTCGTTTTGTTCTCGCGCTATAACTATCGTCTAATATTACGGTATTAAAACTTTGAGAGGATATAACTTAGCGTTTTAGGGAAAAATATCATCATATTCACTTATAACATTACAATTCGAGTAATTAGTCCTAATTACATCTCCATTGTTCACATTTATACTTAGTAGTTTTTTGTACAAACATTATCTATGGTGTGCGAAACCGTGGCCAACGAGCAAGAAAGAAGGCGTCTGGGTTTGAGATAGAAGCATATTGATATCTTCTTTCCAGTAAGATATAATATTTTAAAAATGCTTGTACTGTCAAAATGCAAAATTCACAAAGTAGTGAAGACATGTGTGCTTCCTGGTAATATACATTGATAGCCACAAACCGAGGAAGTCCCAGACACATTTGCAGTGATTCTCGCTCCAATACAACTAGAGGTTTTGTTTTATAAGCAGGGCCACCCGAGAATAGTATGCATCTGAATTCCATGATGGGGCGCATGTGCATCTTGTTCAAAATTATCAAGGTGCGCCTCCGTAACCTGGATTTACGCTTACATAGCCTGTGCAGTAAGCTTGAGGCCCGTTGTGCCTTGATAGTTGTATACTCTATGTGCGGACTCGAGATAAGTTCTTCATTATATATGATCCCAAATATTTTATAGAGTCTACTTGCTGGATGGGTCGCTGTTTCTGTAAAATTGAAATTGAAATTGAGTCTGCAATCGGAAATACCAAGAGCACACTTTTGTTGACATTTAACGATAGTGAAATTGACTGCAACCAAGTTTCTAACATGTTAATATATCATTGCAATTTAAGTTGTAGTGAGTAAATATCACAGTCAGCAGCAAAGAATGCGATGTCACCAGCATAAATGTAGACAGTATCTTCTTGTACTATTGAAATTGTTCTCATTAAAGCAATAAATAACACTGCAGATAAGACTGCTCCTCGGGGAACTCCGTGCGTTTGTTTAAACTAAGATGAGGGACATCCATTCTTGACGCAGTAGGATTCTCTTGATTTCAAAAAAATTTGCTAACCACTCAATAATATATTGTGGGAAATCCAATCTCTTTAGAGTATTTAACAAAATGAAGTGCCTCACACTGTCATACGCCTTGGCTATGTCAAGCGTTACTAAAGCAGCGTATTGCCTTTTTTTCTAGCGAGCTATATTTGGCTCTCTAAGTCAGCATGGGCACACCAAATAGAGAAATCGCTACGTACGCCGATTTGGTTCGGTTTTATTATTGAATTCTCTGCCATCCAGATACTTACTCGGCTATGTAGGATCCTCTTTACTAGTTTGACCATGTTAGACGTTAGAGAGATTGCTCTGATAATATCGACTTGTAAATCCTACTCCTGGCTTTTGAGTACAGGAATGACCTTTGCTATCCCCAATCTATGTCATCTGAGTCTATTGTATCTGCACCTTGATTCTCACTTTGGCTATGGATATCTACTGCAGAGGGTCCTGCAGACGGATAATATGATGGCGAGCCTTCTCTTCTTCTTACGAAAAAGGCGACCCACTAGAAGGTGGGTCGCCTCTTTATATATATATATATATATATATATATATATATATATATATATATATATATATATATATATATATATATTGTAATAAATCTGAATAACAGATGCTGTGCTGTTGTTACTGAAGAAGACAATGGTGATCGGTGGCTGTAGTAGTAGCTCGCGCACGCCGCTCGCTGGTAGCCAGACCTGCCTCACAAAGCACCTTTCGCCAACCTGCGTCTGAACCTTTCTCGACGTAGAGTGCCTCTATTTCAAGTGGTCGAGGAGCCGATGATCCTATCAACCTGGAACTTCGCAATCGGACGCTACCCTCACCGTTCACCATGGACTGCTCCTGGCACTTCTCAAGCTGCCCCACTAACGACCGTCTTCTGTACTGGTTTTGCCTCGGCAACAGCGACCCACCAATTTTTCACGGAAATGGACGAACAAGACGTCGAGGACTGGCTCGTCAGAGTATTCAAATTGTAAGCGCTTCCAACAAATGGAATGCCTGCGACCAGCTCACGAACGTGCGCTTTTACCTCGCTGATGTCGCCAGCCTCTGGTTCAAGAACCACGAAGGCGAAATCACCAACTGGTCCGCTTCAAGACCATCGTTGTCGCTATCATCGGTCGTCCCGCCTGTGCGCCAGGTGTGCGTGGAACAACGTCTGGGTAGTCGAGTACAGCGCAGGAACGAGATATTTACAAGTTACATGGAAGATGTCTTGTCTCTTTTCAAGCGCGTCCATGAATCTCTAACGAACACACGACAAAATCAAGCACATCATCAAAGGAGTTGATGACATACATTCCAGATGCCCGTCGCTAGGAACCCACACACTATCACCGACGTTGTCCAGCTCTGTCAGGAGTATGAAAAGTTGCGTAAGCTACGTGTCTCAACACGCAGGGCCACTGAAGATACAGCTGAAGTTTCCCCCCCTCCTGCACGACGTCGCTGCTGATCACACCGTCTTACTGCCCCACATCAAACAATTTAATTCTGAAGAAGTTGTGCGTGAACTTTCTCTCTGTGCCGAAGCATCTTAGCCAGTGACCTCGTTAGACCCACCTCTTCGCCAGGTCATTGAGACGCAGGCCACGCAGGCACTGCCTTCAGCGCTATCTGTGCCTATGCCGCTGACCTACGCTGCCATCGTTGCTAGATCGCCAGCTACACCTGTCTCTGGCACATACCAAGGCACCGGGTCCTCGTACCCTACGACACTGCCTACATACACGGCACCCCATCGTACTTCGCCCCCTGCACATTCCATCGTTAACACATGGCGCACTTTCGATAATCAAGCCATCTGTTTTGCATGCGGTTTTGTTGGACATATAGCACGCTACTGTCGCCATCGCCACTCCCAGCCTTCGGACCGTGAGAATCCTGCAAATTACCAGGCTGCCCAGAATCCCCAGCGACCATCTTTCCGTATCGTCGACTCATTGTCCTCACGATGTCCTGTCTACTCTCGCCGGTCATTACCGCCCCGTCGCCGATCTATCTCCCCGATGCTTCGGCGCACGAGCCCGTCGTTGCTAGACCCCCAGCCGTTGGCTCCGTGCACAGCACGGTTTCTTATTCAATATGATTGGTATGCGTCAACTTTGTTGGTTTTCCACGTTCATCTTACGACGTCATACTAGAATGGGATTTCCTTTCTACCCTTCAGGCCCTCGTCGACTGCGCTCGTGCTGAACTCACGTTGATGAATCCGTGCCTTGATATGGACCACCACAGTCCCTCGAAAGTATTCGCCGCAGCTGATGTCCGCATCACGCCTTTGTCCGCCGTCCTAGTGCCTGTGTTTTCACCTGCAGCCACTAACTGGACGCTCCTGTTCCAACCAACTATAGCTAATGTGCGCCACCGAACCATCATCCTGCCGTTTGCCGTCATCAACTTTTCCTATAGTTCGGCGGTACTTTATGCATGCAACGTCTCTACTTGTTCATACATCCTGCTACGCGGCGAGTTTCTGGGAGTCTTGAGACCTTAGATTGTATTTTAGGAGACCCTATGTATCCAGACAAGTCATTTCTACCGACGTGTGCCCTTACACCCCCAACTGACGCCAATGACCCTATGGATGTATTCTGCAAGTCCATTGATTGCCACCTCACGCCTGGGTAGCAAAAACAGCTGATCAAGCTCCTCCAGCGTTTCCGAGCTTCGTTGGACCACAATCAGCCTTCCTGAGGTCGAGCGTCAGCTGTTGTTCACTGTAGTAGATACCGGTCAAGAGACACCATTATGGACAGCGTCCATATCGTGTGTCAACTGCCAAACGCCGTGTCATCAACGAACAGGTCGACAATATGCTGAAACGTGACATAATCGAACCGTCAAGCAGTTCCCTGGGCCTCTCCAGACGTGCTGGTGAATAAGAAGGACGGATCCATCAGGGTCTGCGTGGACTACTCGACATCTCAACCGAATCACGCGCAAGGATGTCTATCCGCTGCCACGCATTGACGATGCCTAGGAATGCCTACAGGGAGCCGATTTTTTTCCTTCCTTAGATCTGTGCTCTGGATACTGTCAGATACTCGTGGCAGAGGCCGATCGCGAAAAGACAGCTTTCATCACGCCCGACGGGCTTTACGAATTCACAGCCATGTCTTTGGGGCCTCTGCAACGCGCCAGCTACTTTCGAGCGAATGATGGACTCTATCCTTCGAGGCACCAAATGAAACGTTTGCCATTGTTATTTAGATGACATTGTCGTCTTTTCAACTGATTTCGCAACCCATATGACACGCCTCGAGACAGTCCTCGCTTGTATCTCCGCCGCAGGGCGGCAACGAATTCTGAAGAAGTGCCATTTCGGCACTCGACAGCTTACGATCCTTGGCCATGTAGTTTCGAAGGACGACATTCTTCCTGGTCCTGCCAAACTTCCAGGCGTTTCAGCGTTTCCCAAAAAGACCACCACAAAACAGATCCGAAGCTTCATAGGCCTTTCTTTGCTCCTAATTCTAGCGCTTCGTCCGCAATTTCGCGACGACCATCGCTCCTTTGACCAAGCTCCTCGCCGGCTCTAGAGACATTTCAGTCAGGTCTGCAACCTGTGACAATTCTTTCAATAAACTGCGCTGCCTCTTCACGTCTCCACCTATTGTGTGACACTACGACACATCGGCATCCACAGAGATCCACACGGACGGTATTGGTGTCGGGTTAGGCACTAATCATGCACAGCACAAAGACGGCTTCCAAGGGTACGTGGTTGCCTACGCAAGCCCAACTCTTCGCAAAGCCGAAATCAACTATTCCGTCACTGAAAAGGAATGCCTCGCCATTATTTGGGCGATAGACAAATTTCGACTTTACGTGTATGGGCACTCTTTTGATGTCGTAACTGACCACCACGCCCTCTGCTGGTTGTCGTCACTGAAGGTTCCAAGTGGTCGCCTCGCCCGATGGGCGTTCCGCCTTCAAGAATATGATATTCGCGTTGTCTATCGTTCCGGCCGAAAACATTCGCACGCAGACGCCCACTCCCGTTCACCCCTACCGCCTGACCCGGCTTGCTGCGAACGTCTCCTTTGTGATGCCACTGCCATCACCATCGCCGACACGCCATCTTAGCAACGCAAGGACCCTTGGGTTGCTTCGATTCTAGACATCCCGGCTGGGCGGACGGCTTCTCCCCCTACTCGCACGTTGCATCGGCAAGTCGAGCACTTCGCCACTCGCGAGACGTGTTGTACCGACGCAACTACGCACCCGGTGGACGTCAATGGCTACTCGTGATACCACGTCATCTGCGATCCGAAATTCGTTCCACGTTTCATGACGACCCCCAATGTGGCCACGCAGGTTTTCTGAAGACTTATTCTGGCATACGAATTTGATATTACTGGCGTGGTATGTACTGTTTTATACGACAGTACGTTCGGGCCTGCTCGACGTGTCAGAGACGAAAAACTCCCCTTCATCACGCGAGTAGTACCTTATACCCTTACCTTGCCCATCTCGACCATTAGACCGGGTCGGCATCGATATTTATGGTTTCCTTGCCAACACTGTACACGGTAACCACTGGATCATAGTTGCCTTCGACCACCTCACGCGCTATACCGAAACTTCATCCCTTCCCTCGTCTACAGCAAAACACGCTGCGGCTTTCGTTCTTCACAACATCGTATTCTGTCATGTAGCACCTCGAGAGTTACTTGCGATCGTGGTCGCATAATTTTATGAGGCGTCATCACAGCATTGCTGCGTGAGTGCCACGTCGTTCACCGCACTACAAGCGCCTATCATCCCCAGACCAGTGGAATGACAGAGCGCTTCAACACACCCTTGGTGACATGATGTCTATGTACAACTCGTCAGACGACTCCAATTGGGACCGAGTGCTTCCGTTGATAACGTTCGCCTCTAATACCACCATTCAAAGCACTACAGAGTTCTCTCCTTTTTCTCCCTTTATGGACGCGAACCTTCTTGCACTATGGACACCATTCTTTCGTACAGACCTGACGCCTTAGAGTTCACGACTCTGTCTCAAGTTGCTACATACGCCGAAGAATGCCGCCAACTGGCAAGGTCATTCACAACCCAAGACCAAGGGACGCCAAAAGCACCACCATGATGCATCAATTAACGCTACTTCCTACTATCCAGGTTCACTCGTCCGGCTGCATGTCCCTTCTGCTACACCTGGCCTTTCTATCAAGTTGGTCCCCAAGTATTCCGGCCCATATCGCATGCTGCAAAAAACGTCACCGGTGAATTACCTCATCAAGTCACAGGAACCATCTTCTGACCAACGTCGTCGTGGCCCGCAAATTGTCCACGTGTCGAGAGTTAAGCCCTGCTACGACCCTCTCATGTTTACTTGTCCAAAGGTCGCCAGGATGGCTCCGTATTTGGTGGTGAGTAATTGTAATGTATCTGAATAACGGACGCTCTGCTGTTACTGAAGAAGACGAGGATGATCGGTGGCTGTAGTACCAGCTCGCGCACGCCACTCACCGGTAGCCAGACCTGCCTCATAAAGCACCTTTCGCCAGGCTGCGTCTAAACCTTTCTCGATGTACAACACCACTATTTATATTTTAATACAAAAATAGATAAATAATATATACATATGTATATGTATATATATATATATATATATTATATATATATACATATATATATATATATATATATATATATATATATATATATATATATATATTGAAAAGGGGTTTATTGGCGACTGTTGCGACGATGGTCCTACGATGAAGCACGATCGGGAAAGAGCAACGGTCAAGCATATGCCAGCGATGATCAGCACGAGCCGAGCGAGAAAAGCCCAGCCCCCAGTACCGAAGCGGTGGTGATGTTGCTTGCCAACGATGCGTTTTCTTCTTCACAATTTGCCCCCGCTTAAAAAGAGCCATCTTGGCGACCAAAGAGTCTGGAGGCAGGGGGCTATGATATGGCGTAAGGCGGGCGACGTGGACGATGTCACGTCCACGCCGGCGCATGTCGTCAGATGGGTCAAGTGGTTCAATGAGAAATTTCACCGGCGAGGTTTGCTCCAAAACGCGGTATGGGCCCTCGTACTTTGGAACGAGTTTTGAGGAAAGGCCGGAGGTTTGGTAAGGAACAGCCAGCCATACACGTGATCCCGGGGAATAGTTGTGGCTTTGTGAAGAGTCGGCATTGTTTTATTTCTGGCGCTGCTGTTCTTGTGACGTAAAGGTGCGTGTGAGTTCACGGCACTCTTCCGCTTTTCGGGCAGCTTGGGACACAGATGGGCATTCGGACGCGTCAGGACGGTATGGAAGGAGAGTGTTGATGGTGTGGGATGGTTCGCGTTCATAAAGAAGAAAGAAAGGTGAAAATCCCGTGGCAGACTGTGCCGCGGTGTTGTATGCGAACATGATGAATGGAAGAATGCGATCCCAGTTAGTATGATGGGATGTCACATACATCGCAAGCATATCTCCAAGGGTGCGGTTTAATTTCTCCGTGAGCCCGTTAGTCTGCGGGTGGTATGCCATTGTCTTGCGATGAACAACATGGCATTCAAAAAGCAGAGATGTGACGACTTCTGTTAGGAAAGCTCGACCTCGGTCACTTAGTAGTTCTCGAGGTGCACCATGTAGTAGTATGAAGCGATGAATGACGAAGGATGCTACGTCCCGCGCAGTGGCACTTGGAAGGGCGGCGGTCTCAGCGTAGCATGGTAAATGGTCCACAGTCACTATGATCCACCGATTTTCATCTGATGTTGTCGGTAGAGGGCCATAGAGATCAATTCCGATCCGATCGAAAGGTTTGGTAGGGCACGGAAGCGGTTGAAGCGCACCGGACGAGAGGAGAGGCGGTGACTTGCGGCGTTGGCAGTCAGGGCAGCCCATAACAAATTTTCGAACAAAACTATACATTCCGCGCCAGTAGAAGCGATGGCGAATGCGTTCGTAAGTTTTGAAAACTCCGGCATGACCACATTGGGGAACGTCGTGAAAGCAGGCGCAGATTTGTGATCGCAAGCTGTGCGGGACAACCAAGAGCCACTTACGACCTTCATGGGCGTAGTTTCGTCGGTGTAGCAGCCGATCACCTATGGCGAAATGAGCAGCTTGACGTTGGAGAGATCGTGGTACTGCAGTGGTTGACGATCTAGAGAGACAGTCAAAAGGGGAAGCGACCCACGGGTGCTTGTGTTGTTCACTGGCAAAGGAGTCGATGTCGAGAGATGCGACGGAGTTGGTACCAGTGGTTCCGCAGGCCGAGTCGGGAGGTAAGGCGAACGCGACAGGGCGTCGGCGTCAGAATGCTTACGTCCGCTGCGATAGATGACGTGAATGTCGTACTCCAGGATTTGCAATGCCCACTGAGCTAGGCGGCCAGAAGGATCCTTCAATGTGGCGAGCCAACAAAGTGCATGGTGGTCCGTTACCAGGTCGAATGGGCGAACGTACAAATAAGGGCGGAACTTGCGATGCGCCCACACTAGCGCCAAGCACTCCTTTTCAGTGATGCTGTAATTGGCCTCATCTTTAGTAAGCGTGCAACTCGCATAAGCGACGACGTATTCGGAGTAGCCCGGCTTGCGTTGGGCGAGGACAGCGCCAAGGCCAACCCCGCTAGCGCCTGTGTGAACTTCCGTTGCAGCAGTTGGGTCGAAATGCCGAAGAATTGGAGGAGATGTTAGCATACTACGGAGCGTGGCCAACGTAACGTCACAGTCAGGAGACCAAGATGAAAGGTCTGCGTCACCGCGTAGGAGGTTGGTCAGTGGTGACATGATCGACGCAAAATATCGCACGAAGCGCCGGAAGTACGAGTATAGTCCAACGAAACTGCGTAATTCTTTCAGTGTAGTAGGTTTCGGGAACTCAGCGACTGCTTGCAGCTTTGCAGGGTCGGGTAGAACACCATACTTGGACACGATGTGTCCCAAGATGGACAGCTCTCGCGTGGCGAAGCGGCTCTTTTTAAGGTTCAGTTGGAGCCCAGCGCTGGTTAAACACGTCAAAACCAGTTGGAGCCGAAGCAGATGTGTAGGAAAATCGGGAGAGAAAACTACAATGTCATCGAGGTAGCATAGACACACAGACCACTTCAGTCCACGCAGTGTGTTGTTCATGAGTCGATTAAACGTGGCAGGAGCATTACAAAGCCCAAACGGCATTACGTTAAATTCATACAGGCCATCTGGTGTAATGAACGCAGTTTTCTGGCGATCAGCTTCTGCCATAGTAGCCTGCCAGTATCCCGATCATAAGTCTGAGGAGGAAAAGAATTCGGCTTCTTGCAGGCTGTCAAGGGCGTCATCGATGCGCGGTAATGAATAGACTTCTTCCCGTGTCACCTTGTTTAATCGCCGGTAGTCGACGTAAAATCGAATCGATACATCCTTCTTTCGAACTAGAACGACAGGAGATGCCCAAGGACTGTGCGATGGTTGAATGACGCGACGGCGTAGCATCTCTTCGACCTGGTCGTTGATGACGTGACGTTCTGCAGCAGAGACACGGTATGGTCTTTGACGCAATGGCTGGTGCGAACTGGTGTCAATGTAGTGGTGCACTTCGGAAGTCCTACCCAATTGCGGCTGAGAAACGTCGAATGAATTCGCGAAGTGCTGGAGGAGATCAAGAAGCTCGGCGCGTTCATGGGCACTTAAGGTGTCGGCGATGGAACTCGAGAAGGTGTCACTCGACGAGCATTTCTGTGAGGAAAGGGCATGAAGTTCGGTCGAGGCGCTACTGCACGATTCGTCTGGCATGTTAAGGAATAAAAAAGAATGGAGGTACTCCACTCGACCGAAACATTCGCCGGCAAGTAGCGTAAGTGGTATAGAAAGGGAGTTGTGGACGAAAATATCGCTTCGGCCAGCAGTGACGTCAAGTGTAGCGATAGGCAAGGAAACGGCTCTGCGGGTCATGAAAATGTCGGAAGGTGTAAACATTACTGTAGCATCGTTATGGTCATCGCAGCGAACAGGGACAACGGCAAGAGAGGCTGGCGGAATTTCAGTGTCCTCACGCACGGCGAGTTTTGGCGACCGCTCAAGAGTTTCGTGCAAAGGTTCATCACGCAGGTGTGAAAATTGAACTTAAGCGCGTGCGCAGTCGATGACGGCATGATGTTGTGACACAAAGTCCCACACGAGGATAACATCATGCGAACACATCGAAAGGACGATGAACTCGACAACGTGCATAGAGCTTTGGATGAATATGCGGGCCGTACAGATGCCGAGAGGTTGAACTGGTTGTGCGCTAGCCGTACGAAGCGATAGTCCAGAGAGCGGCGTGGTCACTTTTCGTAAGAAGCGGCAGAGCTGGGCGGCTGTAACAGAAACGGCACCACCTGTGTCGACGAGGGCAAAGGTAGAAACACCATCGACAGATATGGCGATGGAGTTCTACATTGCAAGGCGATGGCGATGGTGTCCAAGACATTGCAAAACCAAAATTTTAAAACAGCTAGGCCGAGGAAATCTCGCCGGAACACCAAGTCATTTTATACTGAGACAGCAGGGCTGTTCGGGTTTCTGAGGGCAGGTGTAGTAACATTTTATCCTGGGGCGGGTTTATTGCTGCAGTTTAGCGATTCCTGTAGCTCGGCTAACACAAAAGGCTCATTATATGCTTCGTGTTTTCTGTGTTTCCACTCAAGCTTCTCTTCTTCGCTTAATATGTTATATCGTTGGAACCATGTATAGTGCAACGTGATGGAGACCTGCTCAAAGTGTGCGCCGAGAGAAGCGACCTGGCCTTCCAAGGTTTCGTATTGTGTGTTTACTAAGAAAAGTGAGTATGCATACCATCCTGCAACCTTACTTGCCATGTTCCCCCTATCTTTCCTCGACCCTATATATAGAATAATGCCCGTTAAACGTTTCTGCGAGCTCTCCCTTTTGGCTTGTCTCCGCGTCCTCTGCTATAGGACTTTATGTTCTTGGATTTGTCAAATTTTTCTGGTATAAGCGAGTCTAGTAACAACCTCTATGCTTTGTTTTTTTTTGCTCGCACTTTGACACTCATTATTTCCCCATGAGACACGCCGTTTGCCTGTCTGTCCACCTGTTTGCGGAATACATTTGCTTGCTGCGCCAATCAAAAAATAATTCACAGCAGTCACACAAATGTGAGCCCAGGTTAAAAGAGTGTACTGTGGAAGCTGTTCCCAATTAGCTTTAAGTGTGAGCCATCTAGAAACCTGTGGAGGATATTGATTTGATAGTCGTGAGCTGGGAACTAGTGGTCACTTAGGAAAGGATTATGATTTGCTTTCCACTGAAAGGGGGGGAGCGAAGTGATGGAGGTTTAATGCTTAGGTCTATAGATGACTGCGTTCCGTTTTGAGGCTACAGTCTGTAGGTTCTTTTCTATCCACTAGGAATGTACTGTAAGATAACCAGAACTGTTCAATTAGGCGACAGGCAACATCATTTGTCGCAGCTAAAATCACTCTGTGAACATCTATGTACATTCAAGTCCCCAAGTAGCATATAAGGCTCTAGTAGTTCATCTATTAACGACTGGATTTCGTGTTTTTGAAGACGGTACTGTGGAGGCATGCGACAGTGACGAGTTCATTCAGAAGAACCGCTCAAACCAGTACTTCCTCGAGAACCTTGACTAACTACAATAGCCAAGCCGCCAGATGAAGCCACAGCATTATCTCGGTCCTCTCTGAATCTTAAGCAGTCCTCTGATGTTAAACTGTGTATACTTTGTGCCAGGATAAGAGAAGTGCTGTGTGTATGAGAAGAAAGTGACTGTTGCCTCAAAAAATAAAAGTGACTGATTTTACAGGGCCTTTGGAAGGCTCTGTAATTAGTGTTTTGTGTTTTTTGGAGTTAAAGAGAGGATCTCGCAACTCATTCGGCGCAGTCTGCGCCGGTGAACCACTTGTGCCCATTGTTTCTGGAGGGGTGCCATATGGTCATGTGCGTATGGCAGGCTTCGTCACGATGAACAGAGCCTTCGACCCCACCTGGCAGGACGTCGATATGACCTCCTTAGTTGGCGTTCTATTCTGGCTGCTGCCAGAGTTTGCAGGTGCCTTTGGTGGTGCCATAGTCATGAAGGGTGGGACAACTGTGGCTGCTCCCGCCATGGGGGCTGGTGGCGTTTGCTTCGGCCCGCCAGGCGTCATCTAGGGCATCCCCGAAAGCAGTATGGGTGCTGACCTTTCTCGCACCACTCCGGCATATTTGTTCTCTGCAAAAGGCGGCGAGACACGCTGCCTTGCTTCACGAAAAGTGATGTCTAGTTTCATTTTCGTTGCAATAATTTTTTCTCTGTTCCAGGCTCTGCAGGATCTTTAATATGCCAGGTGGTCTCCATAACGACTGGTGCAGTGAACTTGGGTTTTGTTGTCATCGTCAGAAGAATGTGCCACATTTGGCTCAGGTAAGTATGCCTCGGCAACTCTGGGAACCATGTCACAACCACTGGTTTTTAAAGCAGCGTCTCGGGTTGGGTAAGTAAGGTCTTACGGGAAGTTTGAGGTATCCAGTTGCTATTTCAGTCGAGAGCGCTGTATATCCATACTAGATGTTGAGGTGTTTGGCAGAGAATTTTTATTCTCTTTTTTATTGTTGTGCGTTGCACCTGGATGACATTCTCATCTTTCCAGCCTCTCAAAATTTTCCTTCAGTAATGTCCATCAGATCATCGTCTGACACGGCTCCCTTGACGGTGTTGAATGTTCACTGTGGTGTGATAGTGATGGGTTGATTGCCAAAAACTTTAAGGTTGCGTAGTCTTTGGTACTGCGCTTGTTCCTTTATTTCAAACACGAGGTCACCACTGGCGGTCTTGTTAGCTTCGTAACACGCGTCTGGTGGGTTAATACAGCACTTTAGCACAAGAAAGAATGGAAAGTTTCTGGCCTTCTTTTTTTGTGCTGTCGGAATAAATACTATCTCAATGAATATTGAATAAATGTTTTTCATCTCACCCGTATAGCCGGGAACAATTTGTTGTATTTAAAAATTATTGTTCTGGGAGGGTATCTGTGAAATCTCACGTACCCAGAGGACCGGTGCAACCAGCAGGCGTTGTATTAACACCCTGCTCCTGTTAGCTCAGTACTGTGGTGACCCCACTCGCCAAACGCCAGCTTTCGCAGATGCCCCTGCGGAGAACACTCCGAAGAAAGAGGCAAAGACACTGAAGCGTTTGTTCTGTGGGCCTTGTGTCTCAATTTTCTGTCGTTAAGAATATTTGCTGTGTTACACTCTCCATCCTCGAAATCACAGCCTAAACGGCCTAATAGTTGAAACTTCTGTGGCATATTTCTTGTTAGAATATGCGCTGGTTACAACTCTTCGAAATTAAACACAGTACCCCACGTGACCAATACTTAACTCCTTTTCTTTTCTGCAAAGACCTCTCCTCCATTTACGGATCTGCCTAGTGAAGTGGGTACAGGCTACAATCCGTGATCATCGATATCATAACCATCGCCATAGCTTCAGGCAACACAAACTGCGCAGGAAGCACGCGGCGAAAAGGAAGGCAAAGTAGAAGAAGCCCTGTGAATCTTGTGGGTAAGACGCTTGTCCGCATCACCGTCTTCCAGTCGTCGACCTGTGAAGTCCAGCGAGTTTCACACATGTACCACGGAATTGCAGACGCGAGGAAGGCCAGCATGACCTCTGCAGCCACCAAGTCTTCCTCGTCCCGGAAGTCGGCTTCGTCCAAGTTCAAAGACGGCAGGAAGGTCACGAAACGGAAGAAGTCACCAGTTCCAGAGGTAGGCAAGGTGAGCTCGAAGACGATTGCAGACCGTGTACATGACGCGTGTCACACTGAGTGTAAAATCAAAACTGTTTGCTGCAAGGGCGTAAGAAGAAAATGCTTGGAGGAAGGGGGGAGGGCTGGGCAGTGGGGACCTACTTTGATCTAAAGTAGGCTTGTTCAGGCAGATGTGGTTAAGTGTCATGTGTTCTGTGTGCTATGGCGAAAAATATTGCGGGGGGGGGGGCACGGGCCCAGTGTGCCACCGCTTAGCTACGCCCCTGATCTACTGAGTACGTGTCCACAGGTTCAGCTTTTTCTCTCACGCTCACTGTATTTCACCAATGAAGAAATAAAAAAATCACAGCATATCCACGGGGTGAATGATGGTGAGTGGGCGAAGCTCGGGAGAGAATCATTGGTGTAACCGTTAATCTTCCGTGAGTGATTCGCCCAGTCAATCATTACCTAGAAAGATCATGAGAAACACTATGTGCGTATATATATAGAATCAACTTTTCTTTGTTCTTAGAGACGATGGAAGGCCTTCGAGGTCCCTTCATTATGACGTCTCTATGGTGCGTGAAATAAAGGGTGAGCAGTTCCTGTATATGTTGCAGTAGAAAATCTACAAATACTAGCGATGTTCCTCGGAACGTGGTTGGTTTATATGGTCATACGATATACATTCAGGTGTCCATTGATGCGTTCGTCCGTCTGTCCATGCGTCCATCTATTTTTGAGTCCGTCCATCCGCCTGTCTGTCCGTTCGTGCATCCACCCGCCCGTACGTCCGCGCGTACGTCCATTCGTCTATCAGTCTGCTAGTCTGTCTGTCCGTGCATCCATCTAGTGAACACTCCAAGCACCGCCATCTCCCATCTTGCATGCTCTGTGGCACATACCCACTTTAGAGCGGGTATGTGCCACCGGTGGCACTTCAAATACATTTAAAGCCAAACAAGCTGAATTCGGGCCAGCAATGCAGAGACACCGATTACAGCCTTTCCGACCACAGACAACGACTACAGACACCGACTACAGGGTATCTTGGCTTTGGCGTTAAAAACCTCTAGACCTTAATTTCGATTTCTTAACTGCACATGGAAGACGACGAGCACATCGGATGCATAGTTGTGTTTCTCTCGCTGTTAATTTGGTGCGCAACGCATTTACTTCTGTGGCTCACCAACTAGGCCAATGCCACGTTGTTTTTTAAATGATCTCATTGCCTAGCTTATTGAGTTTTTGCACTTGGTCATACCCATGTTTCGACCAATATACTCTAGCAGAACCGTGTACACCGGCTCCTCGCATATTGTACGCCAGGTACGCTGCTCCAAAACTTAACCTCTCCAAGATTTATTATCATTATTATCATCATCAACAGCCTGACTACGTTCACTGCAGTAAAAAGGCCTCCCCCATGTTCCGCCAGTCAACCCGGTCCTGTGCTTGCTGCTGCCAATTTATACCCGCAAACTTCTTAATCTCATCTGCCCACCTAACCTTCTGTCTCCCCCTTACCCGCTTGCCTTCTCTGGGAATCCAGTTAGTTACCCTTAACGACCAGCGGTTATCTTGTCTACGCGCTACATGCCCGGCCCATGTCCATTTCCTCTTATTTATTTCAACTATGATATCCTTAACCCCCGTTTGTCGCCTAATCCACTCTGCTCTCTTCTTGTCTCTTAAGGTTACACCTACCATTTTTCTTTACATTGCTATTTACAAAGGTAATTGCTAACAGAGTAAAGAAAACATTAGAATTCAATCAACCAAAGGAACAAGCAGAATTTCGAACAGGCTGCTCAACAATTGACCACATTCATACTATCAATCAGGTAATAGAGAAATGCTCAGAGTATAACCAACCACTATACATAGCCTTCATAGATTAGGAGAAGGCGTTTGATTCAGTAGAAATATCAGCCGTCATGCAGACACTGCGGAATCAGGGCGTAGATAAAGTATATATAAACATTCTGGAAGAAATATACAGGGGATCAACTGCTACCATAGTGCTTCATAAAGAAAGCAAGAAAATACCAATTAAGAAGGGTGTAAGGCAGGGGGACACAATCTCCCCAATGCTATTTACCGCGTGCTTACAGGAGGTTTTCAGAAGCCTAGAATGGGAACAGTTAGGGATAACAGTTAATGGAGAATACCTTAGTAACGTGCGCTTCGCCGATGACATTGCATTGCTGAGTAACTCAGGGGACGAATTGCAACTCATGATTACGGAGTTAGACAAGGAGAGCAAAAAGGTGGGTCTTAAAATAATTTGCAGAAAACGAAAGTAATCTACAACAACCTCGGAAAGGAGCAGCGCTTCGAGATAGGTAATAGTGCACTTGAAGTTTTAAAAGACTATGTCTACTTAGGGCAGGTAATAACCGCAGAGCCAAACCACGAGATTGAAGTAACTAGAAGAATAAGAATGGGGAAAGCACATTCGGCAAGCACTCTCAACTTATGACAGGTAGATTGCCACTATCCCTCAAGAGGAAGGTGTATAACAGCTGTATCTTGCCGGTACTTAGCTACGGAGCAAAAACCTGGAGACTTACAAAGAGGGTTCAGCTTAAATTGAGGACGACGCATCAAGCAATGGAAAGAAAAATGGTAGGTGTAACCTCCAAGAGTTAGGTGAACTACAAATAAGAAAGTTGGAGGTCCCTTCGACTTAGCCTTCGAGGGCATAATGCGATAACGTAATAGGGTGCCCTTTAAGTTGTGTTTTGCATCGGTAGCTTCAACTTGCCTTTATCTGAACACCTCAAGAGAGTAACGTGGAAAGAACGTCTGTTGGAGTACCACTGGCTGCCTAAAGCTACCCTACAATGCCTACTTTAAACGCAGTTGCCCGCTACGCAGAATGCTTCGGTTTGGGAATCAGCGAAGTATTCTCTACACGTCTGTATGAGGCATCTCGCAAACCTGCGCAGGTGCTCACTTGGTTAGTGATTGGTGAATAAATATGTATCTGTGATTTGCCATAACCAGAGGCATAGCGAAGAACCTGCACACCCGCCCCCGCCCAATGTTTTTCTCAAAATGACATGGAGTGTGAAAAAGAACCGTTTCATGAAAGTGCCCCCCACCAACCGAAAACAAGGAGGCAAACCCCCTTTTTCTCTCACCGAAAAAATTCTAGCTACGCGCCTGGCTATGGCTGCGCCTTTAAAACGATAATTCGACCAGCAATTCTCATGTTTCAACGCTTGGCGTGCTTCTATCACGCAGACTTACATATGTTGGTACTCCTCGCGTTACTGGCTTAAAAGACAGGGCTCGCAAATACAAACACAATAGAGAACACGAAACATTACAGATGCCGACTAACGAATGAAAAAGGTGCACATCGATGGAGAAAAAGGCAGAGACGAAAAGCTTGTTCTACGTGAGGCCACCACGCCTCTCTGTAGCTTGATCTGAAGAATCTTGCAATAAGACGAGTTTGACGAATGGTACAATAGCGGGTATAAAACGACGCTCACGTACTCCCGATTCCCCGATTGCAGGTAGCCGTACGAACTTGTTTACTCTGCGCTCACTCAGTCATTCCCATACTCGATTTTCTAAGTGACGTAATCATTTCTTAACAACCTCTTAGAAAGGCTGGATACGCAGCACAGCTCTAACATAAACCGAGCCCGTGGCTTTTCAAAAGTCCGTCGCGAGCTCTTCCGGGACGCCTGCTGCAGGTATACGGCTTTTATTAAAACGTAGCACATTCTTTCGCTAACATTTACCGAAATATTGTCAGGTGTGCGCAGACCTTGGCACAAAATAGATAGCGTGTTTTTTGTCTATGATTTACGTGCAACACCCCAGGCCATGCCTTCGCAGACAGCAGATGTCCCGGTTGCACCAGAAGCGCCACCTGCGGATGTATCTGCATTGCCTGATCCTTTCAAGGAGCCCCCGAAAGCGAAGAAATCAAAAGAAAAGGTGCGCATAAACTTGAATCAGACTACGAAAGCATGAAGACATATTCAATTTAGCATGGGCTGTAGTGCAGCCGTTATTAACCTTAATTAAATTTAGCACTGAAGTTCATATGTAACAGTGCCTCGTTGCGGTGATATAGTAAAGGTTGTATCTGGCCGATTTGGTTCAGAATTCAGGGTAAACTGGTGTGCGCAAATAAGGACAAGGGCACAGAAAAGATGGGACAGGGCGAAGCGCAAAATTTTAGCTGAATTTCATTATTCATCATCATTCAAGCGTATACTCACAAAAGAACATAGTCACGTGGTCACATAATCAAACCCAAACAGCTCAGAAGAAGCTACGCGGAAAATTATGCCCACTCTAAATAAAGATATTGACAAGTTGCTAACACAAGCATTGACTGTTGCAGAAATATAAAATGCTTCCATCAACTTGTGGGCTGCGGTATCTCCGCTCTTACCCAAAATATGATTTCTCTGAAAATTGGTGAGCATATGCAAGCTGGTCAATGCTTGGAAAATTGCGCATTCTTTTTTTAAGTAATGCCTATGTTTCTTTGCACCGTTGTTCACGCAACGACCCCGCATGGCCTACGTAATATTTTCCACAAGACAGCAGTATTTTATAGATGACACCAGTCACATATTTTACATAAGCAAAAGCGTACTTCTTGCTAGAGCCGCTGGTTTTCTTATCACCACAAGAGATTCTAGGACAAAGGCCAGCCAGCTTACTCAGGGTGGAGAGCTTTCATCGCCGTATTCTTCTCTGATGAGAAGAAATCCAGCGTTTGCCGAAAGCAGCATGCTTTTTCGTATGTAAAATATATGAAATACCGCTTCTTGAGGAAACTCTTACGTTGGCCATACGGGGCGTTGCATGAACAATCGTGCAAGGGAACCTGAGCTTTCACTTAGAAATAATGGAAACACATTTACAAACGCATTGCCAAGCTTGCATGTACTCACCTATTTTCAGAGAGATGAATATTTTGTGTAGGAGCAGTGATACAACAAGCTGCGAACTGATTGACGCCTTTTATATTTCTTCAAGAGGTGATGTTTGTGTTAGCGACCTGTCAATATCCTTACTTGATAGAGCGTATTTTTCTGCACAACTTAGGCTGTCTAGTTTTGACCATGTCACCACTACATATTCACTTTCGGGAGTATACATTTGAAAAATGAAGAATAACAAAATTCATTTGAGAGTTTGCGCTCGTATGTGTTTCATCTTTTCTGTGTCCCTGTCTTTATTTTATTCATTGGTATGTGGGGTTTATTGTCCCAAAAGTATCATATATAATTATGAGAGACGTATTGGAGGGCTCTGGAAATAGCATCAACGTGGTGTTCTTTAACATGCACCCAAACCTCAGTACACGGGCCTACAGCATTTTCACCTGTGTCAAAAATGCAGCCGCCGCAGCCGGTATTCAATCCCGCGACCTGTTGGTCAGTGTCTTTATTTCCGCACAGCAGTTTACATCAAGTTTTGTCATTCATTTACATAAGACGGCCAAGGTCGTGCCTTTGCAGACAGCAGATGTCCCGGCTGCATCAGAAGCGCCACCTGCGGATGTGCCTGTGTTGCCTGGTCTTTCGAAGAAGCTGCCGAAAGCGAAGAAATCAAAAGAAAAGGTGCGAATACACTTCATTCAGTTTACATAAGCATGATGACATATTCAACTTAGCACGGACTCCAGCGCTCACGTCATTAACTATATGTTCAGTACTGTGAAGTTAGTGGTGAGGTTCGTCGCGCCGCAGAGCGTGTGACGCGTTGCGGATGGAGGAGACGGTATCTGACGTTAACAAACCACACTACAATTGTATTTGACAGCATACACACACGAAATACATAAAGCGGCAGCGTACACTGCTAGTCAATTGTCTCACGTGGCGGTGCTGGGGACCAGGAGGCTGTGGGGCTGGCAGAGTCCCTGTGATGACGTAATCGTCGTCGGGTAGATGTCCGGTGTGGAAACGGCGTAGCAGCAGCAGGGGTTAAGGGCCGAGTGAACGAACCGTCGCTCGGTAGCCGGTAGCCAGATAGGGCTCGTCCGCGCCAGGCCAGGACCTTGCGACGCTCGTCTCGACGGCGGTGGACAATCTGGAACCTCGCGCGTAGGTGCGGGTTCTCCGAGAGCAGCAGGCCGCGTCCCAGGTCTTGCCAGGCGAGGACCGTGAGGCGCTCGCTGTCCCGAAGACAGGCGCCCTGTGTATGCGAACCTCGCGCGTAGATGCGGGTTCTCCAACAACCTGCCGCCCGTTCTGCCGGCGTTCCAAAAAAAAAACTGTCTCGCCTGCGCGCGCCCTTCTTAATCTTCTCTGCAGCCCGAGCTCCTTCGTTTTTCTCGCCTTCCAGCGATCGGCCACTCCGTCGTCTGCTCTCGCTTTCCCTGCTTCGTCACAATTACCCCCCACTTAAGAAGGTTCTTCCCTGTGAAGAACTTGCAGCTGCCACTGGATCCCTTGGGACACCGTAGTACACGCGCACTCGGAGCACTGCACTACACTTCCGAGCCCCGCACACTCGGCACACATAAGAGACACGAAGTTGTCACCAGTGTTCAGGGCCCCGCACACCCGACACTCTCAAAGGTACTCGCAAGACGAGATGAAAGTTGGTCCGCCACGGTAAGTAATGTGCACCGAAAAAAAAAAAATTCATGAATTATACCCGACACTGCGAAATCCTCAAGCCGTGTAGCGATGATGTTCATGCGCTTGGCAACCGGCTCATATAGTCTGCTCCTACATTCTCACTGCCTTTTATATATTCAACGCTGAAGTCGTACTCCATGAGTATGAGGCTCCAACGTAGAACACGGCTGTTGATGTGTTTGGCGGAGTTGATGTAAACGAGAGGCTTGTGGTCGCTTTGTAGTATGAACGTTCGCCCGAACAAGTAAATATGAAATTTCTGGATGGCCCACGTGAGTGCCAGGGCTTCGCGCTCGATTGTCGAATAGGCAGTTTCTCGTGGTTGCAGTCGTCGGCTAGCGTACGACACTGGGTGTAGCATAGCACCATGCCGCTGCATAAGTATGGCACCTACGCTTGTTGATGAGGCGTCGGTGCGAAGTACAAAAGGCTGAGCGAAATCGGGTGCTCTCAAGACAGGTTGTGTAGACAGCATGGTCTTGAGTGCATCGAAGGCTTTCTGTTCCTGCACTCCCCAAATTACTTTGTTAGGGGCTCTCTTTTTAGTCAGTTCAGTTAATGGTCCTGCTATCTCGGAGTACTTGTGGACGAAATCTCTGTAATAGCCCGTAAGTCCAAGGAAAGAGCGTACTTCTTTTTTCGTCTGTGGGCGCTTGGCTGCCCGTATTTTATCAAGGGTTTCGATCTGTGGTTTGATGATGCCATTTTCGACGTGATGACCGAGGAACTTTACTGACCGCTGACCAATCTCACTTTTCGTTGGTCGAATCGTCAACCCGGATTCGCTAACTCGTTGAAGAAAGGCTTCAAGTGTGGCCACGTGTTCTGTCCACGTCTCGGTTGCAATGAGCACATCGTCGAAGTAAAAGTAAATATGTGGTATATCTGCTACCACCTTCCTCATTAAACGGTTGAAGACAGCTGGGGCGGTTTTAATGCCAAACGGCATGAAACGAAACTGATAAAGGCCTGCTGATGTAGAAAACGCTGTCATTGCTTTGGACTCTTCATGCATCGGGACTTGCCAATACCCTTTAGCAAAGTCGAACTTAGAAAAATATCGTGCCTTCCCCAGTTGTCCAAAAATAACATCAACTCGAGGTATGGGCTCATTGTCGTTCAGCAGTATCTTGTTGAGTTGCCGGAAGTCAATGCATAGACGTATTGTCCCGTCTTTTTTCTTGACAACTACTATCGGCGACTGGTAGGGAGACTCGGATGGCTCGATGATGCCTTGCTTCAGCATGTTTCTAATTTCTTGTTGAACTGCCTCTTTGGTAGCAAACGGTAGTGGATACGGCCGTATGTTCACTGGTGTATCCGTTGCGACATTCAACTTGCACTGGGTGAGATGTGTTCTGCCGGGAATGTCGGTGAATACATTCTCGTAGGTATGCAGTATTCTAGCGATCTGCGTGCGCTGTTTAGTAGAGAGTGCTTCCGATATGTTCACATCGGCAGCAGATTCTTTTTGCTGAAAAGGTACGCATGGTAGATCGTCGTGCTCAGTATCATCAGCCAGACACGCGACTGACGCTTCTTTTGTTGGCTGTGGTACCGATGGTCGTTCTTGATATTTTTTGAGGAGGTTGACGTGAAACAGAGATGTTCGCGTTCCTAAATCAATAACGTAATCCACGTCATTCTTCCTCTCTAGAACTGTGAAAGGCCCTTTCCATGTTAGAATCAGTTTGTTGTTGTCCGACGGGAGTAGCAGCAGCACCTTGTCTCCAACAGCTAAACGCCGTGGTCTAGTCTTCATGTCATAGTGCTTCTTCTGCACAAGTTTGGCTTTCTGCAGCTCCTCCTTGGCTAGACGACAAGTGTTTTCAAGACGTCTCCGCAGGTCAACTACATAGCCGTACGAGGTCTTCGTCTCATCATCTAGATGATTACCAGTCCACATTTCTTTCAATATTGACATGGGTCCTCTGACGTAACGGCCATACAGTAAGTCAAACGGGGCGAAGCCCAAACTTGACTGCGGAACTTCTCTATAGGCGAAAAGTAAAGGCGCTAAGTACCGGTCCCAACTTTTCGGGCACTCTTGACACATTCGTCTTATCATTCGTTTAAGTGTGCCATTGAACCTCTCGACAAGACCATTTGCCATGGGATGATATGGTGTCGTCGGCAACTGTGTGAAGGATAGAAGCCTGCTGAATTCGCGCATTAGGTGGGACGTAAAAGACGTGCCTCGGTCGCTGATGATTTCCTGAGGTACCCCCCACTCGCGAGAACATCTCCAACAGTGCTTCAGCGATCCTTTCTGTTTCAATACTTGGCAGCGCCACCGCATCAGGATACCGCGTTGCCATGTCCACCATTGTCAAAACGTATCTATTCCCTTTTTCTGACTTGGGAGATAATGGTCCCACAATGTCAATGGCCACTCTCTTAAACGGTGTATCAATGACGGGGGTTTTACCCAACGGTACTCGCCCAACTAAGTGTTTTGGGAAAGTTCTCTGGCACGTGTCGCACGATTTCACAAATCGTGTGATGTCAGAAAGTACCCCGGGCCAATAGAACTCCTCGAGGATACGGTCTGTTGTGCGTTTTATACCCTGATGGCCCGCAAGAATTCCTTCATGAGCCATTTGCATTACACAATGGCGGAGGGCTGTAGGTACAACAAGTTGTTCAGTTTCTCTCTTCGATCTGAGCTTGTACCTCCTGTATAGAATTTCTTCTTTTGTAAAGAAAAGAATCTCGGCAAACCTGGTCTGGATGGGTTTATCGACGGCCTCAAAGCATCTCTGTAAGCTAGCGTCATCCCTCTGACTTTTCTGCAAGTCACGTGCACTCATATCCAGGGGACTTATTGTTGGTACCGGCAGGCGACGAGAACTCTGTCCGACTGTCGCGGCGACTTCGTTTTCCTTTGATTGCCTCGCAACCGAAGTGAATGCATCTGTAGTATAAGATCCAGTCAGCGATCCGTCGTCCGCTCCCACCCTAGATGATATTTTCATCGGACTAGCTGGACGTAGGTGTCTTTTCCAATCTTGATCAGGATCGGAGGCGTCACGGACCCCTTGGACGTTTCCCAGAACGACGTCATACAGTGGGTCATCCATGCAGATCGCGCGAGTCTTGCCTGAGAAAAAGGGTGAAATAATTCGCACGTCTGCCTCCGGCAGTTTCAGTACCCTTCGATCAAGAAGACACACAGAGGAAACTTTCCCCGTCAGATTGCTGACTGGTACAAGGGACCTTCTCACAATAACCGAGTCGCATCCTGTATCCCGTAAGACCGTAACGGGCTGGTTTTCAAGGACGCCTTCGGCCGTAGGCATAGACTTGTCCTCCCACTTGATTCTCGTACGTTTCGAGCAATCAGTACCTTGCCGGGAAGCCTGTGTCTCCTGGTTTGATGCTTTCGGACCTTCTGCTTGCTCTTTCAGGCAAGAGGCTTTACCGCTTTCCTTGTTAGGGCAGTCCTCTTTGCTATGCCCACTACGTCTACATTTTCCGCAGAAGGCTGGTTTTGTCCTTGGCCCTTTAGTATTTGCCCAGCAATCTGAGGCCTTATGACCGCGCTTTCCACAAAGCAAACAATGTGGTTTGTCCTTTTCCTCTTTCCGTAGTGCGGCCTGCGCTCGATCTGGTGGCTTTTTATGGTCCTTGTCGTCCTTACCTTTACCAAGGTTGACGAAACCCTGCGCCTCCATATAATGATCAGTAGCTTCTACCAGCTTTTCAATTCCTCGGCAATCCCTTTCCCGCAGGAAGATTGCCAACTTCTCGTGGCACTGCGTGATGAATTGCTCTGAAACAATAACGTCTCGCAGAGCTTCGTACGTCCGTTCGGTCTTGGCCATCTCTTGCCAATGGTCGAAATAACCTAGTAATCGCCCAGCGAACTGTCGACCCGTTTCGCAGTCCTCAGGCTTCGCCGACCGAAACTTAGTGCGGTAGCCCTCCTCTGTAAACCGGAAGCGCTGCAACAACGTTTTCTTTAACGTTGCGTAATCCATGGCATGGTCAGGTGCCATTCTGCCAACAACACTTAGCGCTTCACCGGTCAAACAAAGGCTCAGTGAAAGGGCCCACTTGTCTTGCGGCCAATCCTGGCTCCTGGCGACGCGTTCAAAGCGCTGGATGTACGCGTCCAGCTCGTCGCGAACTTCGTTGAAGGGCGGTATGAGTTTGTGCGGACTTTCGTAGCTTTGAGGAGAACCCATGTGCGGACCCTCTACTGATTGACCTGTAGTCACGCTACCCGTTGTCGCATCTAACTCTCGGAGCTTCAACCTTAGTTCGAGAACCTCCTTTTCTGCTTGTAGCCTCGCCAGTGCCTCGGCATCAGCTTCTTTTGCTGCATTGCGTTCGGCTAAACGTACTTCCCGCGCTTCTCGTTCACGTACGCGCTCTTCATCGATCCACTGCTTTAGCCCTGGACCGCTCAACCCCAGTTCCTTTCCAATTGCTGTGAGCTTGTCCGTCTCCATCGTCAACCGTCAGACCCGCATAAGCGACGCGCTGCTCTTTTATAGGATAAGAGCAGTCCTGTCTCGCGGACGCCAGATGTGAAGTTAGTGGTGAGGTTCGTCGCGCCGCAGAGCGTGTGACGCGCTGCGGATGGAGGAGACGGTATCTGACGTTAACAAACCACACTACAATTGTATTTGACAGCATACACACACGAAATACATAAAGCGGCAGCGTACACTGCTAGTCAATTGTCTCACGTGGCGGTGCTGGGGACCAGGAGGCTGTGGGGCTGGCAGAGTCCCTGTGATGACGTAATCGTCGTCGGGTAGATGTCCGGTGTGGAAACGGCGTAGCAGCAGCAGGGGTTAAGGGCCGAGTGAACGAACCGTCGCTCGGTAGCCGGTAGCCAGATAGGGCTCGTCCGCGCCAGGCCAGGACCTTGCGACGCTCGTCTCGACGGCGGTGGACAATCTGGAACCTCGCGCGTAGGTGCGGGTTCTCCGAGAGCAGCAGGCCGCGTCCCAGGTCTTGCCAGGCGAGGACCGTGAGGCGCTCGCTGTCCCGAAGACAGGCGCCCTGTGTATGCGAACCTCGCGCGTAGATGCGGGTTCTCCAACAACCTGCCGCCCGTTCTGCCGGCGTTCCAAAAAAAAACTGTCTCGCCTGCGCGCGCCCTTCTTAATCTTCTCTGCAGCCCGAGCTCCTTCGTTTTTCTCGCCTTCCAGCGATCGGCCACTCCGTCGTCTGCTCTCGCTTTCCCTGCTTCGTCACAGTACAAAGGTGCATATTGACACGTGTATATACGTAGAAGAGAACGACGATGGGAATATTTTGCAGACTCTGGGTAGGGGGGTTGTAGGTTTTGTGAAAGGAAGGCGAAGAAGGCGTTCTGCGTACAGCTGATTATGAAACACGCTGTTTCACTGTTGGAAGCTCTTTCTGTTTTCAGTTCTCGCTACACAGCGACACTGGTGGCGGTGCAGGACCACGACCCCGCCTCATCCCCCACACTCCCACGGGGAGCCGTTCATTCAGCCGGACGCAGTTATCGAAACTCCCGTGCATCGCGTCAGTCGTCGCTTGCGAGGCCTCCCTCCTGACTTCTGAGCAGCAGCCCTCTCCAGGGCACCACTCAGCTCTACCAATGGCCACTGTCAGTCCACAACAGGTACTTCGAGACAGTAGTCCTCTGGCCTCAGCGCAGGTAACCCTTTTTTCACCACTGGTGCCTGATCACTTTCGCGGTGGTGCACATGAAGACGTAGAAAACTGGCTTGATCACTATGAACGAGTCGCTAAGATAAACCAGCGTCCTATTGAACAAATGATCTGCCCTACCTATTTCTATTTCGACGAGGGCACTCCTACTTGGTACGAAAACAGAGAAGGCAGTTTGTCAACATGGAGTGAATTTAAATGGCAGCTGATTGACACGTTTGCTAATGTTAACCAGCGTGACCGTGCGCAGCAATTACTTGAGCTACGGGTTCAGAAACCCAATGAAACGGTTGAAATGTTCGCTGAGGACATGACCCGTCTCTTCCGTGGAGCTGACCAGCACATGCTGTCGACAAGGAGTTGCGCTACATCACGTGCGGTGTAAAAGAGCAGTTGTTCGCCTGACTTCTACACACCAAGCACCGTTGCGAACTTCATCAAGGAAGCTACGGCTATGGAGCGGGCGCTTCACCTACAATGCCGACAGTACAATCGCTTGTCCAGCAGCGTCCTCATTTCAGTCGCCGCTACAACGTATGAAAGTCAAAGCTCCATGTGCGATTTAATAAAAAAGATTCTTCGCGAAGAGCTGCAGAAGTTCCGGGGTCCGGTCAGGGAAACACCCGTGGCGTCTGTCGCTGACGTCGTCAGCGAAGAAATACGCTGAACATTTTAGATGACTGATCCTACACACGATCAGTGACCCATGAGCTACGCAGCCGCGCTTCGCCACCCGCCACTCGTTGCGTCATCGTAGTGCCAACAATAGGTACCTCTTCCTTTGTCACCACCGCAAGAACACACACCGTGGCGCCCCAGCGTCCGGCCGCTGTACGAAGAGCCGCCTCTCGCAATGACATAGCATTCACCACATTAGGAGCCGTTGCGGTGTCCACAGCTTCGCGAAAGAGACCCTTGGCCCACTGTAGACAGGCGTCCACTTTGTTTTAACTGCGTAGGTGTAGGCCAGATTTCCCGTCATTGCTGGCACCGCGTCGATACGTATCGCCCTCTTCCGTCATGGTCTCACAACCGACGCACCAACGACGACTACGAACCACGCAGGGACGACGCTGATTTTCAAGGACACCCCCAGTCTCGGCCCCACTTTGACGACCACCGTGCCAACAACTACGACAGTGTGCCTGATTACCAGCCAGGTTTGGGACGTAAACCACGCTCTCCGTCTCCGGCCTATTCGCCTTCGTTGCACCACCGCGCTTTTCCTGACATCAGTGGATGGAATCACCCAGTTCATGCCGGGAAAACTGCAGGTGGTGAAATCCGGGGGAGAGGTTGCAGGCCGTCAAGACGACAAAAAGGGGTCTCCATTACTCTTACCACAGGACGCTGTAAAGCCGAGTAGTCATAACACTGACAAAACTGTGAATACAGATCTTACTGTTTTTTAGGTGGACAGCAATTAACGGCCTTAGTTAACACCGGTGCCAAATTTTCTATTATAAATGAGAACTTTACCGTACGTCTCAAGAAAGTAAAGACGACGGGAACGGGACCTTACATGAAGACGGCAGGCAGCCAGCTGTCGATGCCTCTCAGAAGGCGCACAGCAAGACTCGACATCGGTGGCTCTTCTTTCGTGGCGACGTTCGTCGTCCTCACCTCATGCAGTAAGTGTTTCAGAAGGACCAGAGAGACCACAGAACTGATATGTCTTCAGTTTATTGTTAACAGAACAGGAAAAAAATGCAGAGCGTGCCCCTGGCTACTTCTTCCTCCCCTCCGAGCTCCATCTTCAAATTGTTTTCTACATCTTCCCGCCGGCCAGCTTCAACCGAAGCAACATTTGAGCAAATACAACAGTTGAATCGGCCTCTTGACTAATTTTACTTCAGGTGTACGAAGCAAGCATGTTCTCACTAGTCCATCATTGCCTGGGAAAATCTTTTCGACCTTGCAGAGTTTCCACTGAGTTCTTTTTCGAGCTTCTCCAAGCAAAAGTACATCTCCTTGTACATTTGTGTGACGCTCTGTTTTTCTGCTGGCACACTTAAGCTCCCTCAGGTACTCCTTTTCCCATCTGGTCCACCATGTTATCATTGCCCGTTTTCTTGCACTCCAGTAATTCAGCAAACTGCATTCTCCGAGTCTGTTTTCTTCCTGCTTGCTCATTGCTTGCCTGCCTCCTATAACGTCCGCCGGTGTGATGGGTTGTGGCTTGTTAGGATCGTCATACACATAAGTAAGAGGCCGGTTGTTAAGTACTCCTTCTGCTTCAAGAACCACAGTCCGTAGTTCTTCTTCATCCAAAAGTCGAGCACCTATAGTTTTTGCCATGGATGTCTTAAAGCTTCTAATCATTCTTTCATAAAATCCTCCCCACCACGGAACTAACTCTACAATAAACTTCCATTTTATTTTCAGGTTACTGGTATACTGTTGAACCCTTTCATCTTCCATCTTTAATATCTTGTTCATCTCTTTCTCAGATTTCTTGAATGCTCTTACATCATCACTGTAAATAGTTGTACACAATCCTCTTCTAGCTACGAGTCTTCGGAATGCTTGTATAAACGCTTCTGATGACATCCTCTTGAAAAACTCTAGTTGTATGGCTCTTGTTACTGCACACGTAAATATCACAATGTAAAACTTTGTAACTTTTTCGCCTTTCTCCTCTTGAGCATTTAGCGGTCCAGCAAAGTCTATACCGACTGTGTCGAATGGCTTCGTCTTTGTTATCCTGTCAGCTGGTAGTGGTGGAATGTTTTGTGAAATTGGTCAAGAATTGAATCTCCTACATGTGATGCATTTCTTTATCACATATTTCACCATCTGTCGGGCACGCAGAATCCAAAACTTCGTTCTTAGATGTGTCAATGTTGCCGCAACGCCACCGTGCATTGTTACTTAATGCGCGTTCAGAACTAGGAGTTCTGAAAAGTGACTTTCTCTTGGTAAAATAATAGGATGCTTCTCATCAAAGCTCAAATCACTCCACTGAAGCCTCCCTTTTACTCTCAGGACACCTTGATCATCTTCGAAGATGTTCGTGCCGTACAGATTTATGTTGTCATATATTCGTGTCCCTGCATTTTGCAGCATTTTCTGCTCCTGTTTTATCAGCACAAACTCTGCCTTGTCCAATTCTTCTCCTGTCAGCGAACCTGTTTTCCTTTCTTTTCGTCGGTTTACTATATAACGCATCACCCACGCGGTAACTCGTAACGCTTTCTTGTACGATCCAAATCTGCTCACACCAATTATCTTTTCTTCACTCGTGGTGGTAGTTAAGCATGCCACTGTCTTTTTTCGTCTTTGTTGTCATCACTGTCCGATTCTTGCGCGATGTAATAATCAGGCCTTCGTTTTTCATTCTTCATGCACGTGGGGTCTTTCCACCATAACTCACTGTCCACCAAACGTTTCATCTTCATCCCCCTTGTCATCAAATTCGAAGGATTTTCATCACTTTTAACATAACCCCATTGACTCTCATTGAACTTGCTCTTAATTTCTGCTGCGCGGTTGCGAACAAACAGATCTTCCGTCTTGTTTGACTTTATCTAGCATAACAAAATTTGAGAGTAAGTCCAGAATTTTACACTTCTCAGTTTCCTGATGAAATTCTCAGTTATATGACTGGCCAATCTGATTGATATTGTGGCCGCCAACAACTCCAATCTCGCTAGTGTGATCTTTTTGATTGGAGCGACTCTACCCTTTGCAATGATTAAATTGGCTTCATTGCTTCCATCGGAGTATTCTGTTACAAATGTATGGTGCTGCTCCATACGCCATTGGACTCGCATCGCATTGGACTTGCCTGTTGTCATAGCATCTGTTAACGGTGAAGTCATCTAAGTGCTGAAGCTCCTCCAGCTAGTTCTTCCAAGCTGAACTATGCTGCCTTGGTAACGGGTCATCCCATTTCAGTTTATCCATCCAAATTTCTTGCAGCAATATTTTTGCTATAACTGAAAATGGTGTCAAAAAACCTAAAGGGTCATATAGCTTTGCCGTGTCCCGCAAAACTGTCTTTTTGAGAGTTGTCTCATATCCTTGTCATTTCGCCATGTAGCGTCGGTAAAGCTCAACACGTCGTCTACGAAATTCAATTTCAGTTCCAAAATCTTGATTTGTCCCTCTTTTCTTATCCCTCGATCAAGATCCTCTCCTTCTTCATCAAAGAGCTTTCTTAGCTCGGCGTCATTTGAAATCCATTTTCTTAATTTCATTCCCGCATTGCGAAAAATATCTCTTGCTTCTTTGTATATCTTTGTCGATGTCGAGTATTCGTCGGCTCCTAGTAAAACGTCATCGACGTAGATTCCTTTCCAGAGTTGCGCCACAACTGCAAGATATTTTTCTTCGAATTTATCCAAATGTCGATGAATCGTGGCCGCTAGAAGGAAGCTACTTGGTGTAGTTTTGAAAGTAACCCTTCGGGGTTGGCATATCTTCGCTGGGTATTCTTTCCCACCACATGAATCGCAGTGCGTGTCGGTAATTTTCTTGTATCTTGATCTGCAAGAATGCTTTTTCCACGTCGGCTGACATAGCGATCTTGTGATGTCGAAAGTTCATCAGCAAGCTTGTGATGTCGGGGTTTAGGTTTGGCCCCTTTTCCAAGTTGTCATTCAAGGATTCACCTGGATTCTGGCTTGACGATGCGTCAAAGACGATCCGTATTTTTGTCGTTGTTCGGTCCTTCTTAATTACTGCTTGATACGGCATGTAGTATACAAATTTGTTCTATATATCAGATCCAGCATCTTCTTCGACGTTTTCTGCTATTTCTTGCTCAAAGTACTCTCGAATAGCTTTGTCATAGGCTAGAAGTTCATCTTTATCCTTGCATATTTTTTTGGTCACCTGGATAAGCCTCTTCTCTGCAATGGTGTTGTTGTCGTCCAATGTCACGTTTTCCTTCCATGGTAGCCGCACTTGGTATCTTCCTGCCTTGAACTCCATTGTTTGTCGGACGTAGTCTAGCACATGATCATCGTTCATCTTTGTTGCTGGTTTGTCCTTGATGCCCATGTTTCCCAAGTCCCAGAATCTCTGCAGTTCGTCCACAGTCGTGTCCGACTTGGCACTGACCTTGAGTACCATAACCGTCGATGATTTCATCGGCACACAATGAAGTTCTACAGGACCTTGGACCGTCCATCCCAATATTGTTTCTATTGCCATTACTTTTGGATGAATCTCGCAAATGCGACCAGGGACTACAGTCCAGTAATAATCTGCTCCATATAAAATAGAAGTTTCCATATTTTTTTCATTCTTTGTCCGTCTTCTCGTGTTCATCAGCCAAAAAATTCCCATCGATCTTGCTCTTTCGTGTATTGTCAACGGCGGCGATGGTAGCACGTCACAGGATATAACTTCTATCTCCAGTGCCTCAATCGTGACTGGCTCCGAGATGGGATCCTTCCTCACGCTGACCTCGACGACTTTCATGTCTAGTTCCATCTCTCTTCCTCCAAATGATCCTAAAGTAATCCTTTCGGATCTGTTTACCTTGCACGCTAGTTTTCTTGACAATATTTTGAGGATGAATGTCCTCTGACTCCCATTGTCCAGCAGAATCCGTGCGTAGCACCCACTGTCTTCTCCCTCCGTCTACGAAAAGGCTGTCTGCAGTAGTTTGCACTTGTGTTCATCAGACTGCTGTGCGTGCATGTTGCAGGATTTGCTGGTGTCTAACCGGTCAGGTTGCGCGCTTTTACGCACTTGCTCAACATCACTACCGCTTTGCTGCTGTGCTGACTTTCCTGCAGGCGTACGTGGTCGACACATGGATGTCGCGTGCTTTCCCTTGCATGCTTTGCAGCGTGCGTTAGCGCGCATATCTTCGCCGTGTGGTGAGGTCTGGTGCATCTGAAGCACCTTCATTCCCGTTGCAAGGCTTCTTTCTTCTGTTACATACTAATGCTTCTTCTGCAATCTTCCGTGTAGTGTCCAGTCATCTCACAAAAGATGCATTTTTTCATCGAGGTGCTTTGAAGCGCAGATGTTCTAGTCTGCCTCATACTGTGCGGTGACTGGGTAACGTCATATTTTTCCTCTCGAGTTTCTTTTCTCCTGCGTATGTATATGTTTAAAACTCCATAATTTCTTTCAAGCTGCTCGTGCTGTCTTTTGACGCTGAGTCCGATTCCGTAGTTGCTGGTCTGTTGTCACCTTTCTTTAACTCCTTCATTTTCATCTCAATCCTCATATCTACCGGTAGCGCAGATTTTACAACAGGAGTTATCACTGTGGGCGTAACTATTCATTTCCACTCTTAACGACTGCAGTGCTCGTGTATTCACTTGCAACTTTTGGAAGAGTTTCTTCAACCCATCTACATCTTTAGGACTCTTCACTGCTTCCAAGTTTACAAGGTCTTTTATGTAGGTCTCTCTTAAATTATCTTCTCGTCCGAAGGTTTTTTTCAGAAAATCGACTGCATGCTCGTAATTCTGATCAGAAACTGCAAACATTCTATGAGGGACGCAGCCTCTCCGCTCAGAGACGCCAGAAGGTAATTAAATTTTTTATTCTTCGGCATGTTCACTCTGTTATGCACCGATGTCTTGAACTGATGCCAAAACCTTGGCCATGCTGTTTTTTTTCATCAAACTTGATCATCTCAAGACGTGGCAACTTAACAAGCTCTTGCGTGTCCGAGATTTGGTTAGTACGTTGCACTGAGCTCGCCTGTTTTGTGACTATTCTCGTAGTCAATTGCGTCGCTTGTTCTAACTCGCGTAATTGCTCTTCTATTTTGTCGTTGCTGCGACAATCTTCATCTCATAATGCAAAACTCTTTCAAATTCCGCCTCCGCGTCGTCTTCTTCAATGAACGGTTCAATCTGTTCATTAACTTGTCTTAGCGTCTGTGACATGTTCTTCATCTGGTTCAGAAGCGTCATAAGTTGCGCTTGATCGGCGTCTTCTTCTATCTTCTTATCGATTTCGCTCGTAAGCGTCGTCACATTTGCTCGAAGCGTCTTCTGCTTCTTTGATAGGACCTCTTTATTTACGCTTAAAACGTATTAAAAGAGCTCTTGCCTGTTTATGTGCGTCGCCAACAGCCGTTGGTCGTGGTCCTTCTCTCGACAGTTCGTCCTTGAGCCAGGCGCCGCTGCTTCGTTCTTCAACCCGTTGTTGCGAATGGGGTTGAAGTCTGTGCGTCTGTCTTTATATCATCTTGGTCACGGCACCATGTTTCAGAAGGACCAGAGAGACCACAGAACCGATAAGTCTTCGGTTTATTGTTCACAGAACAAGAAAAAAATGCAGAGCGTGCCCCTGGCTACTTTTTCCTCGCCTCCGAGCTCCATCTTCAATCTGTTTTCTACAGTAAGGACCTGAATATAAGGATGTACTGCTTGAGAGAATATGGCATCGTAATCAACGTCCCGGACTGTTCAATTATGATCCGCAACAGCCTTAGTTTATTCGACTGTTCAGGCACGATACGTAACCCTTTACGTAGAATTGAGGATGTGTTCGTCTCGCCACAGTCATGCACTCTCTTTTCAGTGGAAGGCCAGTGACCGTTTGACAGCGAAGTCATTGCCGACTAAATCGGCTAGCTGGTATTTAGCCATGGCGTTTCAGTCGTACGAGGTATCACCCGTCTCACTGGTTGACGCACAAACTTGCCCCTGACCAACGTTAGTGCTGAGCACCATTACCTTCCGAAGGGCACAGCCATCACTTTCTTCGACAATATCGTAGAAATGCAAGGTTGTTTTTGCTTATCAGTATTTTTTTTTTTTTTATTTGAAACAAAACCCGCAGCGCCACTTAGGCATTATTGCGGGGGGCACAGAGCCTCATAAAATGAATCCGCAGTCTTGCGGCCAACTACATCGGCTGGTAACGTGTTCCATTCAACAATGGATTGCGGAAAAAAAGAATGCTTAAAAGATCCGTTCTGGGGTTGTATGGCCGTACTTTAAATTTGTGATCATGACGGGAGGATTGATAATACGCTTTTTTTAAATAATCTGAAGCATTAATGCCCGTTTTATTGTTATATATCGAATAAAAAAGTTTTAATCTTAGATTACGTCTTCGATCTTGTAAGTATTGCCAATTAAGTTCTCTTTTCATACAACGGGAGCTTTCAGTTCGGCCATATCTTCCCAGAACAAATCTTGCTGCCATCGACTGAATGCGTTCTAATTCATGAATATGTATTTTGTTAAACGGATCCCACACAGGACAGGCGTATTCTAGTATTGGTCTCACATAGGCATAATATGCGGCCTGTTTAACCTCCTTGGTTACATGTTTAAGATTTCTTTGTAAAAAGCCTAGGGCTTTTCCCGCTCTACTTACAACACTGCCAATGTGTTCAGACCATCCCCCATCCTCAGAAAGCGTGACACCCAAATACTTATATTTGTGTTCATACCTAATAACTTCATTGTTTAAGATGTACTGATTTGTAAATCTATTAACCTTTTTGGTGAAACTGACGTGAACACATTTATTCGTGTTTAATACCATGTCATTATTTTTACACCATGCCTCCACGTGATTAAGGTCATCCTGAAGCTGGGTGGAATCCGTTTGGTCGGTCAGTTCAGTATACAACACACAGTCGTCAGCAAACATTCTAATACGACACCTAATTGTATCCGAAATATCATTAATAAACACAAGGAAGAGAAGCGGACCGAGTACGGAACCCTGAGGTACCCCTGATGTCACCGAAACTAAAGACGAACATGATCCACCAAGCACAACCTTTTGTTTCTTGAAGTTAAATAGTCCGCAATCCAACGGCAAATGGTTTGATGAATGTTCAAGTTCTGCAGTTTTTGAATCAGAATGGAGTGTGATACCGTATCGAAAGCCTTTCTGAAGTCTAAAAATAAACAATCAATCTGTCCTCGATTATCTAAAACTGATGCTATATCATGATAGAATTCAATTAATTGGGTTGTGCATGAAAAACCCTGTCTAAATCCGTGTTGTTTAGGATTAAAAAAATTAATTGAAGTCAGGTGATTCATTAAAGCAGAAAAAAGAACATGTTCAAGTACTTTACAACAAATCGGCGTCAAAGAAATTGGTCTGTAATTTGATACGTCTGATTTAGAACCACTTTTGAAAACGGGCACAACATTAGCTATTTTCCAATCATCAGGAAGCTTGCCTTCATCGAGTGATTTTTTATAGATAACATAAAGGTAACGAGCTACTGCCTCAGAGCAAAGTTTTAAAACTCTTGGTGATATGCCATCTGGGCCAGTTGCTTTACCTTCGTATTGAACGAAGTGCCTACTCAAGAATCAGAACCCGTTGTTGACGTTGGTGCCACTCTATCTAAGGACGAGTGACAGAGACTTCTTCACCTGCTAGCCCAATTTCACGACTGATTTTTATCGACATCACGAGTAGTCGAACGCCGTTAACAAAGCAATCGAATAATCACCGAAGGCACGGCGAGACGTATTCACCAGAATCCTTAACGTGTGGCTCTAAAGGAACGTGAAGTCACACAACAAGTGCCAAAAATGCTTGAAGGTGACGCAATTCAGCCTCCACAGAGCTCCTGGGCGTCACCTATAGTGTTAGTAAAGAAAAAGGATGGCACCCTGCGTTGCGTTTTTGCGTAGTCTACAGAAAAGAAAGCTAAAAAGCTAGGTTACCAACACACACACACACACACACATATATATATAATAATATATATATATATATATATATATATATATATATATATATATATATATATATATATATATATATATAAGGGCAATAAGTGTTTACTTAAAGGCTCGTTTTCCGTGATAATGCGAAAGAAAGTATTGCGAAGGTTATACGACCAAATCGTAAGCTAAATTTGAAGAAAGAAAAGTGGGTGAAAAAATAACGTATCGTTGGCAGGAACCGGATATATATATTATGACGTCTGGGTTGAGACAGCTTTTATTCAGCCAAGGGCTCAGCAGCGAACGGGCAGTCTGAGACTGAGCGTGCACACACCCGATAATGATTGTGTAGATTAGGACGGAACCCAGATGGATGATGATGATTATGATAATGCATATATGAGGAGAAGCGCATAATGAATGCCAACACTAATTTCCCCCACATCGAAGCGGCCAACCTGGCCGCAGCAAGTCAATGTGGCAGGGAACGTCACCTGAAGGGTTTCCTGCGAGACACGTGTACGATCTCGGTGGTGCGGTGACGGCGGCCTGTTGGAACGACAAGTGGGGTCACCCGATAATTAACGGGCGAAGTCTGCTCGATAATAATGTAAGGCCCAATGAACTGTGGCTTAAACTTGTCACACAGACCAGGTGTATGAATAGGTGTGAACAGGAGAACCCCGTCACCAGGTCGGAAGAGAACAAGGCGATGGGATGTGTCATAAATGACTTTTCGATCCTGCTGTCGCGCTTCCGTGTTTATGCGAGCATGACCCCGACACCGGGCTAATCTTAAATTGTATTCCTCGCTGGAAGACGGAGACAAGTTGACGTCACTGTTGAAAATGGAAACGTCGAGTAAAAAATAGGGGAACGTCCATAAACTAGGTAGAATGGTGAATAACCGGTGGTGCGCTCAATGACCGTGTTTTAAGCAAAGGTGAGGAATGGTAGGAGAGTGTCCCAGTTTTTGTGATCTGGACTGATGTAGACGGCTTTCATATAAGCAAGAGTACGATGAAACCTCTCAGGAATACCGTTGGTATTAGGGTGGTAGCTTGAAGCTGTCTTGTATGTTATTCCAGAGGCACGCACTACTTCATTTAGCCCTTCTGACAGAAACACCCTTCCATGGTCACTCAGAAATACACGAGGGCCTCCGTGGCGCAGAATGATGGCGCGCAGAACGAAGTCGGCAACTTCCGAAGCAGAGGCAGTTGATATAGACGTTGTCTCCACGTAGCGCGTCAAGTGGTCTACGGCGGTCACCATTCATCGTTTTCCAGTAGAAGTGACGCGAAGAGGGCCGTAAAGGTCAATACCTACAACCTCAAATGGCGTTGTGGGGCGCTGGATTTGCTAAAAATGCCCGGCCGGTGCAGTTGTCTGGATTTTACGACGCTAGCACGGGACACAGGAACCGACGTAGCGCGCGATGCTAGTAGAAATACCGGGCCAGTAGAAGCGACTTCGAATGTGATCGTGAGTTTTTTGAATACCAAGATGTCCGGCAGTCAAGTCATTGTGGAAGGCTTTAAGCACGCCAAGTCGAAGCGAGTGCGGTAACACGGGAACTCAGCGTTGAGCATCAGGGTGGTAGACGTGACGGTACAGAACTCCATTCTTCAGCTTAAATCGCAAGATTTGACGAAGATGCTACGCGTTAGGTGGATGGGAAGTTCCTGACAGCTGGTCCGTTAATACGCCTGCAGTACGGATCAGAAAACTGGCAGGAGTGAAGTGTGCGCTTGTCGTCCGATAATAGCTGGTCTATTGAGGCGAGCGCAGGCGCTGCAGTAGATGTGATGGCCGAGCTTTGACCGATGCTGAGCTGGGTTTTTCATAGCGGGCAGCGCGAAAGGGCGTCGGCGTCTTGATGTTTTCTACTGACTTGTATATGATATCGAAGTCATGCTCCTGTAAACGTAGAATGCACAGATCAAAGCGTCCAGACAAGTTCTTCAACGTGGCCCCACCGCGGTGGTCTAGTGGCTAAGATACTCGGCTGCTGACCCGCAGGTCGCGGGATCGAATCCCGGCTGCGGCGGCTGCATTTCCGATGGAGGCGGAAATGTTGTAGGACCGTGTGCTCAGATGTGGGTGCACGTTAAAGAACCCCAGGTGGTCAAAATTTCCGGATCCCTCCACTACGGCGTCTCTCATAATCATAGCGTGGTTTTGGGACGTTAAACACCACAAATCAATCAAGTTCTTCAACGTGAAAAGCCAGCATAGGGCGTGGTGATCGGTAACAATCGTGAAATGACGGCCGTGGAGGTAGGGACGGAACTTTTGTACTGCCCAGGCCACAGCCAAACACTCCTGCTCGGTTATGGTATAGTTCTTCTCGGTCGCGGTTATTACTCTACTGGCATACGCAACTACCCTCTCTTGTGAATATGTGCCGCGTTGAGCAGAACAGCATCTATACAACGGCCGCTAGCGTCCCTATGTAGGATGGTCGGTGCGGCCTCATCAAAGTGGCGGAGTACAGGTTCGGACGTGGGGGCACATTTTAACAGGTCGAATGCCGTTTGACATTCTTCCGACCACAGAAACGGCATGTCAGAAGCAAGAAGCTGGTGCAGTGTAGCCGCTATTGATGCGAAGTTTCGTATAAAACGGCGAAAATAGGAGGCGAGACCAAGAAAACTTCGCAACTCCTTCGGCCTTTCGGGGCGCGGAAAGCGAAGCGCCGAAGCAGTTTAGTCCGGATCCGGCCGAATTCCGTATTTGCTCACGACGTGGCCCAAAACCTTGATAGTTTTTGTGGCGGAAAGGCAATTTTTCGTGTTGAATTGGAGACCAGCAGCGGCAAGGCACGTCAGAACGTCATCCAAATGTTGCAGGTGCTGAGGAAACGTTGACGAAAAAATGACGATGTCGTCCAAGTAACAGAGACAGGTCTTTCAATTAAGGCCACGCAGCACTGTGTCGATCATGCGCTCAAATATAGCGGGCGTGTTGCACAGCCCTAAAAGCATAGCGTTGAATTCGTATAGCCCGTCGGGGGCTGCGAATGCCGTTTTCTCTTTATCCTCTTCGTGCATCGAAATTTGCCGATATCTTGAACGCAGGTTTAGGCAGGAAAAGTATTTCGCGCCTTGTGGAGAATCAAGGGCGTCATCAATGCGAGGCATTGGGTACAGATCCTTGCGAGATATCTTGTTGAGCGCCCTGTAATCAATGCAAAAGCGCACAGAGCCATCCTTCTTGCGTACCAGAACCACAGGCGACGACCAAGGGCTAAATGAAGGGAGAATTACCTCTCGTTTGAGCATGTCAGCTACGTTTTCTTCGATGATTTTTCTCTCAGCAGGAGACACGCGGTAGGGCCGGCGGCATACAACAGATTTTCCGACTGTGTGGATTCGATGTGTTATAGTAGTAGTGAAGCCCAACGTTGAGGAGTAAACGTCGAAGTAACTTGCGTGTTTCTTTAACAAATCAAGTAGCTGTTGCGTCTTTGAAGGTGTCAAGTCGTCGCTAATGACTGCAGCAAAGACGGAAGAAGAAGCAGGCTCACTCCTAGGGCTGTCGTTGGAGGAGACGGCATGAAGTGGCACGACGCACGCAGGCTTGGGATCCGTCACGCAGGCCACCGTGGTGTTCTGGGGAAGTAGAATTTTTTCGGATGTTGTATTCACGGCGGTAACAAGTGCAGAATCATTACGAAACCTAACTACACCGGAAGCGAGAATGATTCCTTTACCGACGCAACTAAATGATGGTGAGACCTAGCCGTCGCCATGGTCGATGTTCTTGGAGGTAATAGCTACAATCCGCTCTTGACCTGGTGGTAATTCGGTATCTTCCGCAGCTGTCAAACGAAGTGGCCTCTGGGGGTCGTCGTTGAGCATGCAGTCCATGTCGGTGAGGTGGACGACGCGTTGGCCACAGGAAATTGCCGTGGAGGCAGATGAAAGAAAATCCCACCCTAAAATCAATTGGTGAGAGCAGTCAGTCAGGACGGCGAAGTGGATGTGGCGCCGGATACCATTAATAAAAACGCGGGCTGTACAGAATTCGGAAGGGGCGAATGGCATACCCCTGCGCAGCAACCAACGTGGGTCCATCGTAGGGGGTCATCACTTTTTTCAGACGTTGGTCCAAATCGACGCCCATAACGGAAAATGCCGCACACGTGTCCACCAGAGCATCCACGTACACTCCTTCCACTACCACCGAAATCATGTTGCACGGGCCTGATGGAGGAATATCAGTCCTAATTCGGAATGCAGTTTTTCCCCCAGAAACTGCATCACTTAGTTTTCCGAATGACTGGTAGTGACGAATGAAGCAGGCCAAAGCGGGGAGGAGGAGCTGCGAAGGGGTGATGGTGAGCGGCGTCTGGAGTTCCGCCTGTTCCGAGGTGCACTCGATATGGGCGGAGAGGGATACCGGCGTGTAGGTGATGAATGGCGTTGACCTTGATAGTAAAAAGTATCTCGTTCGCGCATCTCGTAACCGCGGCGCTCGTCTTGCTGGCGCTTGCGGCAGAAACAAGAATTGTGGCCGCGATACCCGCAGTAATATCAAACTGGGCGAGATGAGCGCCAAGAGAAAGGGTAGAAACTATGCAGAGTACCTGAAGAGAGTGCTGTCAGGTGGGCAGAGGAAGGGTCGGGCGGGTTCGAACGAAAGTTGAAGGGAGAAGCGGCAGCGACTGATGCGTACGATGGCAGCGTCAGCGTCGTGTTTACCCTCGCTGGGAGGCATAGCAGCAACCTGCGCGTAGGTTCGTATGGGCCGAGACGAGGGTGACTGGACGTGAGCCGGGAGAGTTCAGAGATGTCAGTTCCTTCCTGATGATATCGTGTAATTCCGCTCCAGTAGCTGTGCAGAACATGGTGGAGAAGGTGTGAAAACCATGTTCTGCAACTCCACGTATTATGTCTCTTATCAGGTCACGGAGAGGTCTGTTAGAATATTCGCCTATGCCTGGTTGTAGACGGACCGAGTCCAGAGTATCAAGGCGCTGACATGTTGTGACGACGTCAGCTATGGTAGCCGGGTTCTGAGCAACCAGGGCATTGAAGGCAACAGGGCCTATACCCTTCTAAATGTGGCGTACTTTGTCGGACTCCAGCGTAGATGAATTGGCCCGCTGGCAGAGCGCAAGAACTTCCTCGATGTACGACGTGTACGACTCACCGGAATGTTGTTGGCAAGAGTCGAGGGTTCTCTTTGCGACTGCGGACCAAATGACTGTTGTGCCGAAAACGTGACGGAGCTGCTGCTCGAAGGTCGCCCGGTCGGGTATGTCGATGATGTTGTGAAAGTACCACGCCTTCGCCACACCGGTCAGTAGAAAGAGACGTAACGGAGCGTGGTGCTATCGTCCCAGCGATTAGCAACACTCACGCGGCTGTACTCATCAAGCCAGCCCTCCACGCTTCCCCGCGATGACCGGCGAAGAGAGGGGTATCACGCTGGTGGCTGTGTACGTAAACAGGAGGCGCGGCTGAAGACTGTGGGGGAGAGATGGCAGCAGTGTGGTAGCAGCGCCGGCAGGCTCGTTCTGTGACATGCTGCCAGACAGGGGGGCAATCAGCGGCCTGAATGCAGCTCCAGGCAGTCGAGCAAGGTGGGAGAGCACCGAGGCCCGAAAATCCACCTCCACCATGTATGACGTCTGGGTTGAGACAGCTTTTATTCAGCCAAGGGCTCAGCAGCGAACGGGCTGTCTGAGACTGAGCACGCACACACCCGATGATGATTGTGTAGATGAGGACAGGGACCCAGAAGGATTATGATGATTATGATAATGCATATATGAGAAGAAGCGCATAATGAATGCCCACAATATATATATATATATATATATATATATATATATATATATATAAAGAAGCTGGTACACGTACGAGAAAGCAAGCAGTTCGTTTATAGTTTTACGTAAATCTATACAAGAAATACTTGCTTTTTTGTACGTGTACCAGCTTCTTTTCTTATACGCACCAGACCCACAGAACTTTCCCAGGAATAATATATATATATATATATATTATAGATATAGATATATATATATATATATATATATATATATATATATATATTATATATATATATATATATATATATAGTCCAGTAGATCCTCCGTGAGCGGTCACAACGTGGTTTATTTCGACGTTTCGGCTTAGAGTCTGGCCTTCATCAGGAATAAAGATACAGTTTGTTGGTGCTCAGCTTTATACATCTACTGGGCTACATGCAGGATCTACTGGACTATATGCAACGCTACGGCCACTCAACCACCTTGCCTGCCTATATATATATATATATATATATATATATATATATATATATATATATATATATATATATATATATATATATATATATATATATATATATATATATATATATATATATATATATATAGCTCTTTCATACTAAATGTATCCGGTCAATTTTCGGCCATCTCCGATCATGTTATTATGCGCTATAATTCGGGAGAAAAATTGTGTTGCCTAGAGGGCGGTTCAAGCTTCTGCTACACAAATGAAACTCTGTCATGCAAATGAGTCATATACTATTACTGGTTGGAGTAATTGATAAGAAATATTTTTTTATTATTCGCACGACACTACTCTTTCATGACTATGATAATTTTTTTTTCGTTTTATTTTATTTTATTTTCGCTTTGCTGAAAAACTAGAATATGCTGTATCTTCAGCGTTCTTTTTAAAAAGCACCAATCTTTTCGCCACGAATGTATTCAAATTTTGTGCTTTTTATTATTTTATATTAAATTATTATAATACTTCGGAAGGCAACGAAGCAAGAACGTTGCCAAAATGTTGTTGTAAAGTTGGGGAAAACAGCATTTTGAGTCGTATTATGACTTGATTCTAATAATGTTGCAGTCAAAGTGAAAGTTTGGTTTTTATAATAATGCATAATATAATTTGTCAGTAAAATAAGCAGAAAAGTTCAGGACAGTGGTTTTTCTTTTAAGGGAAAAAAGATATAAAAATGAACGACAACAAAGTAGTGGGATACCTGCCTTTGCCTGACCTTCACTGCACAGCGTGTCAGCGCGAGGTTCTAGTGGGGGATTTTCAGCAGCGAATAAAGCACGTCATCGATTTCCTTGTCACTTCTTTAAGTAATATTCCTGTATATAACGTCATAATGGAGCAGTACTGCTTTGTTTATCAAACAGTATCTTCTCCCTTGCAACATCAAAGGGCAGGTTGTATTGTTCCGCTGCTTAGTCTAAAGGTGCAGAATTATAACGCAGTCTATGACCTGAAATACAGAATTTGGGCGTAATGTCTGGCCTCTGATAATTATGCACATGTTCTCAATAATAATAAACGACATAATTGAAGCATATTTCATCTAAGCTTTTTGTGATATTACAGGTATGGGCCGACGCGTGATTCCTTACCACTGGTGTGCATGATGAAATGATGTATCTGAGGTGTACACGTTGGCGATGATTCGATGTCGTGCCCATAATTGACAATCGACTCGCCATTTCTGGTTGTCATTTGAACGTTTTAATCACCTTTTATAATGGTCCCACGGTGATGAAAATGTTTAGAACACGCCATCATTAGCGGACGGGCTTTTAGTTATACAGCACCTTCGGATCATTCAGAACGAGGGAATGAAAGTGTTAAAATCTCCCCGTAACGAACTGTGTCTGAAGTGTCATTTCATGACACAATATTGAATCATATCACTAATGTGTCTGGGACAAGTGATTCCATTATGCACATCAATGTTAAGCTTACCTTGCAAGCAAACATTGACGCTCGTCCTGTCTCTGCTTTTAGCTTAGCTCACCGATTTAGATGCTACAGCCGGTCATTAGTGGTTACAGCTCCTGAATTCTCGCACTAGGGACTAAATAAAAAGGTGCAATTCAAGATTCCATCAAGGTGCGATGAATAGAACGTGGACTTGCAATAGTGTATGTCTTACCGCGGTGTCCTTTTAGTAAAGAAAAAAAAACTTTTTTTTCTCCGCATTGATTCTCGCTTATCTTTGCATAGTAGCGTACGACACAATTAACTCATCGCAAGTACTCCTGTTTTTATTTGTTGTTTGCCTCTAATACAACATGTAGCGATGTATTATTTGCTCTGAGGACTTCATTTTCTAATCATAAATGGGGGCACAACTCACAATAAAACCGCACTTTCACCTCTTGCTGAGACAACTCCCAAAGAAAATTGACCGTGAGTTCTTTTTCGTAGTGGTATTTTGTTTGCCAACTTTCAAACGCTGGTACCAATTCTCCACTCTATAGTCGGGTAGATTTGCTATTGGCGTGGCTATTAATGTCAATGCCTTCCTTATATATATATCTCTCTCTCCTAATCTACCGCACAGCACTTGACGATTGACGCCATTTCGCCGCTTTTCAGGATGTTTCACCAGAATCGCCTCCACAGCCGAAAGCGCAGGAAGCGCGCGCGCAGTCGAGGCAAACTGCCCAGGCCGTCTCCATGATGGAGAAGGTGCGAATCACCGACTTAAGATGGACGCCTTGCATTCGTTGCAGAAAAGATGAGCTGATGCTTTCTTTCTTTGAAATGTAGTCGATTATGCTTTCTGATCACCGACTTGAAAAGAAACTCAAAACATACTAAAACAAAATCTGACTGCATCTGCGTTACATTCGTTCCAGCCCTCACAGTGTACAAAGCTACAGTGTGCCACAGAGTGACCCAATCCTGGATTCTTAAATAACCTAACCTTTCTTTACCTAATCCGGCCGTAGTAATTTTCCAAAATAGCATGCATGTTCAAACGTAGTTTGGTGGAGCCTACACTCGGTTGACGTAAGCACAAAAGACCACCTCCACAGCTCAAACTTTGACTTCAGAAAAACTGTCCCAGGTGCTGCCACTTCTTCTTCGACTAATGTGCAACACACAAAAGGGCAGTTCTGAGTTATAGAAAAGGTTTACAAGAAAGGCTTTATGGGTTGAAAAGTTGCCGAAAGTGAATGGACCGAGTTGAATTGGTAGTCTAAAGTAAACCTTCGAAGGCTACAACGCAGCAGAATATAAATAAGGCTTCTCTAGTAGCCAGAGAGAGGTGAGTAAGACTTGTAACTAATCGGGAGCATGAATGAAAAGTTTGCGTATAGCTAAAATGAATTTAAATAATCGTATATTTTGAAGCGTGTACAGCTACCCATCTTTTTAACCTGAATGCGTGCTCGTCCACTACCCAGTCGATAATCGGCGTATGTAAGATCACCTCGGCGAAATGACCGAAAACACGTTCATGCCCACAATGAACACACCTATGTCCTCTGCATTTGTCTTCTATAAGGCTGCTCCGGGAACCGAACGCCAGGAGATCGAAAACAGGCATTGGGAGACTCGGTGCTCGCGCGTTCAGTTGAAAAAAAAAGTGCGGCTGTACATCATATGGAGGAAGCAAAACAAGAACATTTTCTAGGACCATAGAGCACTCTGGTGTGACCTCTTCTTTGTTGGTGTTTTTTTTTTTCTTTCGTGCGCTGTAACCCATCATACGCTGCCGTCCAACATAAACGTCTCAATTGTTGACTGGCTCGAAATATTCCGAAAGCACAAGCATGACTTTAAAGTATTCAAAATATATCCTGTGTCTGGCAACAGCTCTGTCTTCTGAAAAATATTTTTTGTTGTTGAAGCGCACTAAAAAACGGACGGACACAAGAGGCTGACAAGGACGGCGCTTGCTCTCACAACTGAAGGTTTATTATTAAGAGAAGCGCTGTGCTTGTCAGCCACTTCTGTCCGCCGTTTTTTTAGTGCGCTTCAACAAAATTTTCAATTATGAACGTAGTCCAAATAGCCCAACTTGCCATCTTGTTTTTTCATTTGAGTCGAACTTCATTGTGCGCCTCTTCTTTTTCATGTTTTTGTTCTGTATCCCTTCAGCGAAGGGCAGCGCCTGGATATTTAAGGCGTAAACTATCTGTCTATGTACGTAAACATGCAAGAAACATTTGAAACGAACTTTAACTGGTATGTGATGTGGACACAGGCATACACAAGTCCACCTAATTTAGTAATACAGAGAGAGAGAACACAAATTCATTGTTCAGTACTACAGAGAACATGAAGCTTTCATAAGCACTCCGCTTGAAAAGCGACGGTGTTGTTGACTGTGCAGCGTTCGAGATACGTAACATTAATTGAAAGGCGTCAGCGGTGACTGAAAATTGACGACGGTCTAGACTTTTACTCCTGTGGTGCACATTTGTGAAATGAAGCTTTAAATTTATTTATTTACCATTTATTGTTTACCTATTACACAAACTTGCATTCGTTCGAAGAAAACTATGGCACGGGGAGTGGAGGGTACACATATTACACATTTGCAAACGCAGAATCCGGATGGGAGCCGACAGATAGAAACAGCGTAGTGAAATAATCAGGGGAACAGTGGAAGTGCCTCAGACTGGCTGGTCGACGTTTCGATAGGAGGACCTATTTTTTTCGAAAGCGCCGTGTTATTCTTGGTGTGTTAGTTTTAAAGGGGTTAGTGATGACGTCATCTCCTGGTGACGTCTTCTTTTTTAAAACAAATAAGCCATGGGTGACATGGCACCTTTGAAAAACATAGGGCCTCCTTTCAAAACGTCGGCCAGCCAGTCTGAGGCATTTCCACTGTTCACCTTAATTATTTCACTACATTTGGAAACGCTATTAGAAATTAGGGTGCCACGCAAAGTGAGCTACGCTTTACAAGCAGCAATGCACAAGCTTGTATCGCTGCTATTATACACTTATAAAGAAAAATAGTGGCACCATCAAGGACCCGGTTGTTAAGAAAGTAGCTCATGGGGACTTGGTGAGAGTTTCGTCACGCCTTCGTACAGTGGATGTTATTAGAAGAAATCATTTCTCCCAAAGCGTCTTCAGACAAAGTTCCTGCATTTCCCGAAGTTATTGCTTTTAGCGGTATTGCGACAGCACCTATGCGAATGGTTCTGGCACATTATCGCCTTCGATTAGAAAGTTCCGTACAAAATTGAAATCGATAGGCCCGCTTGTCGAATATTTATGTTTTTTACAAAGCTCGCGAGGGCAGTCGACGAGCTCTTTTCAACGGTCGAGGAAACACACCAGTCGTCGACGTCGCGCGAAAGACGCATGCAGGGGTCTCGGAAGAGGCCGTAAGGAAGGTGTGGGGGGGGGGGGGGGTCTGCATGGCTTTAGCAGGAAACAAACGCGTACTTTGACTAAGTAAAATTAGTTGCCTACTACCGTATCTTTACAGTGATGAACAGATCGCACATAATTTAGTACGTGCTGTGTTCTGAACGCATTGTTTGCGCTGACGGGATAAACGGCATTAAGATCGCTTCATTTGCTACAGAGGCCACGTTTTCTCACTCGAGCATTTGGTTGAGTATACTTAGGCCACCTTGCTTGCTAAAGGATTAAACTCTCAGGGTTCCATTCTTAGCTCTGCAGGTACTTCTCGGGCCCATGCAGGAGTGAAAACAAAGAAATACATTGACAGAAACTCCACATACAATTTGGCAATACATCAGTGTTGCCTGACGTAATTTTAAAACGTACAACACACATAAGGGGAGGCCTAAATATGCCTACAAAATCGCGTGTTAGCATACGATACGGTATGCATACGGTAAAAGAGCACAATGATAGTGTCTTCTTATTTGGAACGACACTTTAACCAAAACTTATATTACAAATACGCTGAGAAAACACCTCTAATGACACAGAGTTTTATCGCCTCTTCAGGCAACATATTCAAATAAGAAATCGCTCGAGGAAACGAAAAAACGTACGCAAAATAATGAGGCTTATCGGTTGCCTAATAGTCTTACCGTGATGAATTCTTGCTGATCGTTTGAAAGGCTCTTGGATGTAGTGTTTCCACGACATATTGAAGTGACCGTAGTAAAGCTGATAGAGGAATTTTAATCTAGATATGACCCTACACTGCTCGAGTCTTTGAATGTTTGCCTTAATACGTAAAGTGGTTACACTCGAGTGACGCGAATAAACAGAATAAATGAAGCGCAAAGCTAAATTTTGTGCTCTTTCAATTTTATTTATTAAGTATTGTTGGAAAGGGCTTTAAATGACACCTGCATACTCCAACTTAGGTCGTACTAGTGCCTTATAAGCGTTTAATTTCACAGCAGGAGGAGTACTGCACATCTTTTTTTTTTTAAAAATGCCGATTTCTTAAGCGCACCCTGACACATGTTATCACTGTGTGTTTCCCCACTGAGGTTCCTTGTAAGTGCGACGCCTAAATATTTAACCTAAGCGGATCTGTTAACCTAAGCGGATCTGTTGATCGTAGCATTACCTAAAGAATAAGGTAAAGCCGAGAGGCCTCTTTTTGTTGCTGAATGTATATTAGAAGTTGTCTTAGTAGCGTTTATTCTTAAACACCACTTTTTACACCATGTCTGCTATGAGTACAAGGCATTGTTTATTTAATTTGATCATCTCGGGTTTTATTAGCTGTGTATACCACGCAGTCGTCCACAAATAATTTAATATAGATAAAGGGTTCAACAGTAAGATAAATATCATTTATATGTACTATAAATGTAGAGGACCCAGTACAGTGCTCTGCAGGACTTCAGAGCACACATCCAACTCTTCAGAGATACACTCATTAATTGCTACCGCATTCGTTGCTTCGCCATCACAGGCAGGTCTGGATTTTTTTTTTCACATGATAGTACTTGAGGTTTTCTGGTAAGTTATCAGCACCCCAATTTACGCATTTCACGTGGTCATGTGTGCACTGCGCAAGCCTTGATTTCATAAGATAGGGAAGCATGTCCCCTTCAGGATGCAGGAAGCAATTCCTGAAAAAAAAAGTACTATGATGGTCAGATACCTTGTAAAATTGTTGTGTACTCGCTTCTTGTCTCTGAAGTGTCAGTTGTTGACGATAAAAAAATCTAACTGGACTTTTTTTCCCGCTTCTTAGACGTCCTACATGACGACATACCCTGGCCCGCATTTCCTGACAGGGTCTCCCACTGTGCCTCGACTGCAGCCGATGAAGCCGATGAGTTCTAAAGGACAGGTGCGTTTAGAGCATTCATCTAAAGGGAGACGAAGATCACGCCTGATGAATACGTGAACGCCTCATATTATCGCTTAAGAAAAAATTACACGCAGCAGCCAAGCTGATTTTCGGTAGACAGCTGGCTAGGATTATTTCTTCGCGGAAGCTTTCACTGCGGAACGGCAAAGGCAGTTTAATAAATGATTAAATTTAACTGAATGTCCTGGCATATCAAGCAAAAACGCTCCTGCTATTAGGGCAAAAAAAATAATAAGCCGGCAGGTGGATGAGTCGATGGTGAATGCGCCGGCGAATTGTGATTGATACGGGAAGTGCCAACACAATTTTATATCAGTTAAAAATTGATTTCTCCATAGTAAGAATCTGCATAACACTCAAGTAAAAGGAGCCTTTGCAAAAGTAGTTGAATGTTCACTGTATATTCGTATAGACGCCAAATTTGCCCAGGCGGCACTGCAAAAAACGCCGCCACCAGCGCCTCCACCGACGCACCGTCCATAAATGGGTGCTGCGAACCAAGCCGTTCGCAAGCGAACATGCATAGGCTGTACGCTTTGGTTGGTCTTGATTGATTCGATATGTGGGGTTTAACGTCCCAAAACCACTATATTATTATGAGAGATGCCGTAGTGGAGGGCTCCAGGAAATTTAGACCCCCTGGGGTTCTTTAACGTGCACCCAAATCTGAGCACACGGGCCTACAACATTTCCGCCTCCATCGGAAATGCAGCCACTGCAGTCGGGATTCGAACCCGCGCCCTGCGGGTCAGCAGCCGAGTACCTTAGCCACTAGACCACCGCGGCGGGGCGCTTTGGTTGGTCTTGAGGCATGGTTTCCTAAAAATCAAGGGCCTGACGAGCTTCTCCTTCAATCAAACCTTGCTTCAGAAAAGTAGGAAGCTCATTAAATCGAACTGAGGGTACAATGCGAGAGATGTTTCAGTTATTTCGGCGTACTGCAACTGGTACTTTAGGTGCAAGCGAGCATCGCATGACATCGAGTCCGAGGCAATCAGTCTAGCGTGCTTTCTGTAACAGCCTAAATGCGTTAAACTTAGGCACACACATGATGCCAATAAAGTGGTTGGGTGCATACACGAGCAATCTATCTTATTATCAGTGGTACGAAGCTCGTTTAATCTGGCACGAATAGCCCTGGCGATTTTCGCCTTTGCAGTTGCATTCTCCATCGATTGCAGTTGCAGTCTCTGACGTCACGCGCATCGACTGAGCGAGCGCGCGCAAGAGACTGTGAATCAACTGCCACCATCGTCTTCCGTGAAAAAATAAAACGTTCGCGGCGGACGTTTACATGTATACAACACCTTCATTCATCCCTCTGTATCTGAATTGGCGCTACTTTAAGGATTGTATTTCAGCTGAAATATTTTGATGATTTATTTGTAAGCACTTATTCCTTCATCTGGACGCAATAAAATACTGTGTGCTATCGAATAGCGTCTGATTTAAAAGAGTAAAGTTTGGTGGCCAAACAAGGAGGCGAAATATTTAAGGCAAATCATATTATTATTAATTTACAGACACGGACAATCCAGAAGATACACACAAAGTGTTCGTAATATTTCTTGAGCTTCTGCAGTTTTTTTTTTCTGCTGAGTCAGTGCATTTGTTGTGTTATGTATGTTCATGGAATCGGTGTGTTTGATAGTCGTTCTCAAGCATTTCAGCTTGCAATGAAGCTAACACACATTAAAAACATTTAACGAGGCGATATATCACAGGCTTTCTGCTCCACGTGCGTCTTATTCAATAGCTGCGAAAACAGGAAAAGTATTGAGGTGTGCACAGGCATCTAAATTCAGCTTAAAAGCAGCATGCACATATTTCTAGAAAAATACATTAGGTGAAGGTACTGAAGAGAGTGATGCATGATATATTATTGTCAACAAGTTATCGGAGCAATAGTAACAAATACTACGTTGTATACGTAAAAGATGCACGACACCACGCACCAGCCCTGCTTTCTTGATATAAACAAAAAAACTGGAGGTATTACAATTAGCCCGAGGTGCTGTGCGCAAATAGAGAAATGTTCACCGACCCTGTATGAATAACGGCTGTTCTGAAAATACATTGCCACACGGCAATTACTTGCTTAATTTTGGTGTGTATGCGGCACGAACAGAGGAACCTCAAAGGTGGCTGGTTGAGCCGTGAAGCTGCGTCTACTTAATTTCGTCGTTATTTTCAGACAAGCTGATTGCGTCTAGGCGAATGTGCTCGTCAAAAACGCAAAATATATGCAGTTCCTAGCACCATCTCGCGACGATACGTGATTGCCGGGGTGAGCGCCAGCGCCGCTAAGCTAGAAGTGTTCTAGGTCAAGGCGTGCGCTAACAGTTTAGAAGTGTACATGACACCATTTTGCAGAAAAACCTTAACGTGCTTAAAGGTGGTGCCTTTAAAACAACTCAAAATCAAGTAGTATAGACACACACATATCTTCGCATCACGGAGATTGATTGATATATGGGCTGTAACATCTCAAAACCACTATATGATTATGAAAGGACGCCGTAGTGGAGGGCTCCGGAAATTTCGACCACCTGGCGTTCTTTAACGTACCCCCAAATCTGAGTACACGGGCCTAACACATCTCCGCCTCCATCGGAAATGTAACCGCCGCAGCCGGCATTCAAACCCGCGACCTGCGGGACAGCAGCCGAGTACCTTAGCCACTAGACCACCGTGGCGGGGCCGCATCCCGTAGAGAACGCTAATGAAAACACTGGAACATTCGGAACATTGTGAATATCGACAACAGCTTGGCCTATAGCACTGTGCCAGTTGCGAGAGCTTGCAGGTGTACACCACGCAAATATTACTGAACGAAGCACTTCACATTCACCCCACAGCACTTCAAAGACACAGAAAAAAATGGCAGATCACTCTAACAGTGAGAATGGATGATATGACAAGTACGAATGAGAAAAGTCGAATATGTCACTTTAAAATCAGCACAACGTTACGAGGTGGAGGTAAATGATGCCGTATATGACTTCCATGTCATGATCATCATGTTTGGATGTTTCGTTCAACTTCGTCATCTATTCACGTCACGTGATGCCAAATTCAGTATATGTGGAGTTAGCGAAACGGCCGTGAGCATGCTATGAGCGTGGTATTTTGTCATGTTCTTACACCACATGCGTGTCAGGATTATTATGTTTGCACCAGTCATATAATTCGTCATCCATTGACGTCACGTAACACTAAATTATTATATGTCGAGCTAGCAAAACGGCCGCGAGCGCATTATGAGCGTGGTATGTAGTCACGTAGTTACATGGCATGCATCTTATGACTATCATGTTTGCACCAGTCACATACCTTCGTCATTGCATTCACGTATTGTATTAGCCAAATTTGGTATATATAACGCTAGCGAAACAGCCGCAAGAGCATCATGAGCGTAGGCATGTACTCAAGTTTTTACATGATACGCATGTCAATGATTTTCATGTTAGGGTCTGTCCCTTGTGTTCGCCATGCAATCATGCCATACCATAACAATTTTGCAACATGTCGTATGAACAAAACCACCGCAAGAGCTGCAGGACCATGAAATGCATATCATGACATTCATCAGATGCGTGTCATGATTTTCATGTTATGACCAGTCAAATATGTTCTTCATAAAGTCATGTTATGCCATACCAAGTTTGGTATTGATACCATTATCGAAACGGCCGGGAGAGCTAGAAGTCATAAAGGGCTAGATAGATAGATAGATAGATAGATAGATAGATAGATAGATAGATAGATAGATAGATAGATAGATAGATAGATAGATAGATAGATAGATAGATAGATAGATAGATAGGTACGCTCAAAGTCGCTGAAGTTCGCTAAGAAATGCTTTGCATTAAAAACACGTTCATTTTCACGCAGTCACATAAGAAACACCAGCCCTGCACGACAGGCGTTCACTATACGAACGGGCTTCTTCAGGCTTAGCAATCCTGCTATCTCGAACCGCGGGCGCAGGCATGCGCACCTCGGCAGGAGACGAGTGTCAAAACTGAGTGACGTCAGAGACCACACCCGGAGTAGTGAGCAGGCCTGAATTATTTTTCTCGGTGGCATTGGTCGAGGCCGGTGCTGGAAGAACTGTTTGGAGCGAACCCTAGTGTAGCATTTACTCGAGTAAACGTTTGTTTTAAAGGCAGACGTGGGAGTTGAGACGCGTTGAAGACGCTTGCGCTCAGCTTCCTCGGTTCGCATCTCGTCAGTGTTACTCGCGCGCCGTCTGCATTCTCGAACGTCATTGTTGTTCTTGACTCACGGCCTCGTCGGTGTCGCTGGTCTTCCACTGCCGACCTTTGCGTTCTGCTTCCCTGGCTCGTGCCTCGTCGGCGTTCCAGGTGCGACGTCCCCATTCGCGAACGCGATCAGCTTCGCTAACTCTCGCAATGCCAGCGACAGCCGGGAAATGTACACGCGCACTATCGGGAAGCTTTACTGCGACAGCGTCCGGCCAGTCGGCGCGATCGCGCGGCAAGCAGCGGCATGCGGTCCACATTGTCGGTGCCACGGGATATGCAACACGGCAGGACTCCAGATGTCCGGCAAAAATACTCAGAGGCTATTTCGCACGTTCAATAATTCAAAGTAGACCCGCACGGAAAGTCAGAAACACTTGCAAAGGGCTATCCATGGCATCGAGATAATGCAACCTAGCTGGCGCGCAAATTAAGGGACAAATATTTGTCCTCTACTCAGGACCCGCGTGGATAGGTGTACTCCTACGCGGGTGCAAACGCAGAACTGGACCGCCCATTGGAGCTTTTCGAACTTTGGAATGCCCTGGCGAAAATGAAACATGACACCACTCCAGGTCGGGACAGAAATACTATGAAAATTTTAGCTAACCTTACCAACCCGGCTTATGAATCACTATTAGATTATTCAAACTCAATTCAGTCAGGGCAAGCGCCACTCCCCATGCATTGGAAGAATGCCCTAGTCACATTTATACCGAAACTTGTAAAGGCTTGTTAGCGTGTGCATTCAACGCTAAACTAGATGATGGCCGCAAATATTCACCACATAGACATGAAACGCTATTTCAGGGCGCTAAAAGTAATAAACGCACGACACACTGGAATAAGAAGGTTGATTATATTTAATTTCGAAAAAATCTTGATTTGAACTTACATTATACAGAAACAATAACACCAAACACACACGCACAATCGCTCAACATAGCGCCGCACTCTGTTCGCTCGCTTTTCCTACAGTCTTGTCGCCCGCTCTCCTCGCACTTTCAGTCTCCGTTTCCCACGCTTTTCCGGACTCCTTCGGCCACAAGTTGGCGGCGCGCGCACACACACGCTCGTGGGCACAAAACGCACTCGGAAACCACTCAGATGCATACACGAAATGGTTCTCTAAAGATGGAGGGTACGAGGCCCCCTCTCTAAGGGGCGACTGAGAAAAACTGTTACCGATGGAAAAAAACGGGTAAGAAGAAAACAACACTGAATAGGTGCCGTGTAGAGGCCGTGACCACAGACAACCTTCACCCCATTTCTCTCACATCATGTACGGGTAAACTGATGGAGACGATGGTGTGTGATTGTTTGTCTGATTTCATAGAAAATCAATGTATTTTCGCAGATTTGATTCTCGGGTATTGCCCGTACAGATTGGCGCAAGACATTCTGCTTCAACTCAATCGGGATATCCTACAACCTGTCGAATTCCTTCACAACGACCAGGTTGTACTCGCCTTGGACTTGAAGGCGGCGTTTGACAATGTAATCCATGACGGTATTTAACACACCTTTCACAAAGCGGCTGTGGCTTGAGAGCATTCGAATACATTTCGTAATTTTTAACCAACAGACAATCCTACATTCATATACAGAACAAGGAACATGGGCCTTTCCCTTTAGAAACTAAAGGTACACCACAAGGTACAGTGCTGACTCGTTTATCAATCAATTTGACCATAATGCACCTGCTGGCACAGTTCGCTGATGTCTCCGGTATATGATATGCGTCTGTATGCTGATGGACGTCACCATATGGGCCACGTAGGGTGCACTCGGAGATATTAAGGTTAACCTGTAGCAAGCTGCGAGTGTGGCCTTCAGTGCTCGCCATACAAATCGGAATTCGTGCGCCTACTCCCTGCACCCAAGTAGACGGCCAAAATTGAACTCTCACTGGTTAAGGTGAGAGTTCAAAATTGAACTCTCACCTGAACAAAAAGAAGTCTGTGTGCTGGGGCTTTTCATTATTCAAAACAGATGATCACACACGACATTGGCCAAACTCCATGAAGGTCGGCGACCAGCTGGGCCGCATGGTCCGCCGAGTCTCTAATAAAGGCGGGGGGCTACGGTGCAGATATACCTTGCGGCTGGCACATGCATTTGTAACCAGCAAAATCTTATATTCTATCCCGATACCTTCACCTGCGTAAGCAAGACGAGGATGTACTTGAAGTAATCCTTCGCAAAATTGTAAAGCGAGCACTCGACTTCCCCGTGAACACCTCTAACCAGCACCTTCTAGGCCTGGGCAGTAACTAATACGTTTCGGAAGCTTCGAGAGGCCCACCTCACAAATCAGTACACTAGATTTTCACAGATAGTAGTGGGGTGCCGCCTATTAGCCAACCTACACATTCAACACATTCACATCGCGGAAGATCGCGTTCAACTTCCATTCGAGTGAAGATGCACCCTCCAAATGTGTCCTCTTCCAAACCATTTAACAAAAGAAGACCACAATGGCCGGCGTTTGGCGCGGGCGCAAGCCCGTGGCTAGCTATTATGGATCAAAACCCGGCGTGTTATACGTAACGCCTCCTGCCCACACCATGGGGGCCTGTACACGGCCACTGTCGTGCACGAGAACCAAACAGTTACTGAGCTCACGTTTCGAGCCCGGGTCATAATTCCATGTGGAGGAAGTCGCCATTGCATCAGCCGCTTGTCACCCCAGATCGCAAACCATCATCTCCGACTCTCGAGGGGCCTGCGAAACATCGTGAACGACTGTGTCGCGAACCTGGCCTACCACTTATTGCAATTTTCGGAATGTCAGGGAATCCCTGTGCCTCACCGTATAGTCGCGGTAACTGCTCATATGGGACTCGAAAGGAATGAGGCAGCCGACTGCCGCCACCCAGGTGCTCCGTTATCGGGCATTCCCACTCGCCTCCCCCGATCAGGACGGCCTTGCATTCAATCGGGTGTATCATTTCCGCGAAATTGTGGGCTATTACCAATTCTACGACAGCCTTTATCCAGGCCCATGCAAGGGCCTAAGTAAAGCGGAGGAGCGGCTTTTACTCCGATTCATTACGAGCACTATGCTGTGCCCGGGAGCCTTCAAACATTTTGATTCCGCCTTTTTAGTCAGCTGCTCACAATGTGGGAAGAAGTTTTCGGACATCTAGCACATTGATGGTGGGTCCTGCCCGTGTAATCCTGCTGTACCCCCTATCGCCAACCTTACCCGGGAGGAGTAGGAGCAACCGTGCTTGGCTGCTCTAACCTTCAGGCCAAAAAGACCTTGGTTCGACGAGCCCAGGCAGCATTCGACGCCAATGGGGTCCCGTACAAGTGATACCCTTTTACTCGTTGTTGGTGCCTGTCTTCTGACGAGCCGGTCAGCAGCATACCTTCCTTATTTTTATTGTTGAATAAGTGTTTTACCGCCACCACCACCGCGAGAATTCCCAGGCGTGTGCAACCATTGGCTGGAGGTTTCTTCTCTCCGGCACACGGAGAGGTGGCGCTGGTGAGATGGTGATTACGTGAGGAGTGAGCTTGAGCAGTTGCGAGTGGTAGAGAGGAGGGAAGAGAGAGAGAGCTGACATGCGGCGAGTGCGTGGCAGTCGAGAGAGAGAGAGAAGTCACCGCGCATTGATAGGAGGGCGTGAGCTACGTACTTGGCATTACTCCAGCCCCTGCGGCGAGGGGAGTGGTGCGGGTGGAAGGACAGCATCACAAAAACTAGTCAAACAGCTCCTTCGCATCCAAAAATGCGAGGCTGGTCAGGGGAACATGGGGCACTCCTCAACTCCGGCAGCTTCAATTGCACAGCACTTGCGAACACCAGCGAACATGAACGGAGAGATTGTGCTCTGCCTCCATGAAGTATGCTACCTATGCTGACAACACCTTGTAACATGCGCGATAATGATCCGCTTTAAAGAATTAACGCTGGAGTTAAGGAGACGGTGTCGAAGAAAGTGCTGTGTGGGAGTCACCTGTGTCGGTTGGGAGCAAACAGTTGGTGTTGCCTGTAAGCGAAAAAATCCTAACTGGATGGACAGTTAAGTCTGGGTATGAGCTCGAATCTGATGGAGGCCTCCTGCATAGTACGCAGCTGCTCTAACATAGAGTAAACCAAGCGCTTAAATGGGCATCGAAAAAAGGCCCTGTAGAGCTGTCATGCATTCTGAGGAGTCTCCTTATAAGATGTCATATTGAGTGGAAGATGCATAGAATGAAACCACACACCTCGCCACGTCACGTCACATCTGCAGAGGCGAAGGTCGCTAGGTTGAGTCACTTGTCATGGTAGCCGCATTACGATTGAGGCGGAATACTTAAGGTTAGTATACTTAAAATCAGGTGCGTTAAAGAGAAACACATGGTCAGACTTTTACTAAACCTTCCTAATGGCATTCCATACAATTATATTGGCATTTTGGTAAAAAACAGAGCCGCAAACAGGTAATAAGCTTCGCACGTTTGTTGATGGATAGCGAGCTTATCCTGAATATTATAAAAACCCTACGCCGTACTAGGACAGCACGAAACGCAAAGAAAGACGCGCCTGTCTTTTCACATGAGCCGGGCTTCAATAGAAATCAATATTAATAGCGAACACCCACGTATCTATCTATACTTCACATACCAGCGTGAAAATGGCGGAGACAGATATAAAGGACGACGCGTAATAACTGTCGTCCAGTTCCCCGTCCTTCTGTGTCTCTGTCATTCACGCGCTGTTTTGAAGGGGCCCTGAAACACTGTTTTAGGTAACCATGGAATGAATTCACTAAAAGATTGCATTGCCTTACAAATTATACGTGGGAAAATTTTTAAGAATCTCTCGAGTACGAGCGGGGTTACAAAGAATTGTCACACGCTGCAACCGTGTTCTCTCTTCTCTTGTCATGGCGAAAGCACTGGACGCTAAGCAGGGAGAGGATGGCAGCGGCAATAAAATGCGTCTTGCACGTCTCGCGACCTTGAGCACTTTTTTTTCTTCGAATACGCCCCTTTTTTTTGTGTGATCACGCGCTGCACGCCTGGACAAGTTGCGGCCTCCGCAGCAATGCCTGTAGAGACCGAGCGCGCCATGTTCAAATCAGTCAACGGCTCATAGATGGCCGTCTACGCATTATTTTTGAGCGTCTTTCGCGTTTGTCGAAAGAAGGAAAAGCAGTTTTTAGCTGACTTTGATCATTTATTGTGAATTTGCGGCCGCGTGCAGCGCTATAATATTTGGCTCGCGTGTTCTCGGAAGCCTTTACTACCAATTGGAAGCGTTTTCAGACCATGCTCAAAAAGTGTTGCAGGGCCCCTTTAAGTATGCGTTTTTTAAACTTACCAACTTTATTAACTTACTATAATGTGAATCTAGGTAACACCACTAAAGATGGCCAGGGGATGATGTCATGTTCTTGGTGAAATACTGTTTGGCAATGCCGCCGCAGCAAGCATGCTGGAGAGCAAAAGAAAAGATGTGGGACTTGTTGTATCACTGTGACGTGCTATTCGGCCTGGGGAACTTGAGGGAAAACAAAGGAGCCTGGTCCACGCTTCGAGACGGATGACTTAAGGCGAAACACACACACATTGAATTTCACATTGAATTTCACACACACGGAATTTCACTTTGAAGCTCGTGTACAGGAGGTGTCGCAGAAGTCTTCAATAAAGTTGTGTATGTTTCCCATCAAGCAAACATTTGCATTAGCTCTATTTCCGCAAAGGGCACGCCGTCACACTATGCCATGGCCTCTTATAAGAGCAACATCAGCAGGAAACGGCGAAATGTTATTCTAGTAATGAATGACCACATTCTCCTAAAAGGATGGTAAAGAAAATTTCTTCACTATATCCGAAAATAAACCATCATGAACGATTATTTCGTGTAAATGGCACCAGGACAGCACGTTGAAAGTTCCTGTGACTTATCAAAATCTATGATGGGGCCGTGGATGACGCCTCACTAAGTTCTAGTGGTTGGTGGCGTTACATGTGTTTTAAATTCTACGCGTTATACAAATTCAGGAGTAGCTTTTTTCTACCAACTGCTTTTTTTGGTGATGTGGGCCGCCGATCAGAGATGGTCGTTTCATTGTATAACAGCAACCATCTTGCAGTATTGTGTTCCTTATCGCTAAACAATTAACGAAATAGGTTCCCATTGTCGGTCACCAATTATAAATATTTCGTTTTCTCTCACAGTACGTCGAAGTGTCTGCGAAAGCTGAAGCAAGGGATAGGTTCCACGCCAAGGTGATCATGCTGCTGGTCGTGCCAGCGATCGCCACCTTCCTCGTCCTGCTGGCGGCTCTTATCTACGTGGTCACCCGAGAAAAGCCCCGACTGCTCGTGGACACCTGCAGCAACGACGCCTGTGCCGCCTTTGGTGAAGAGCTTCGCGCTGCCATCAACTGGTCAGTCAACCCGTGCGGAAGACTTTCACGCCTTTCGTGTGCGGCGGTTGGGATGATCCTCGGCGTCAAACGGCGACCGCAGCACGAATGGTAGCCACCGCCTTGGATCAGGCGATCGAGGAAGTTAAAGCAGACCTCGCAAGGCAAGGCAGCTCGCCACAGCACAGCAGCAAGGCCGCGCAGTTTTTCGAGAGCTGCGTCATCGCTGACACGCAGAAGCATAACAACCTGGAAGAGTTCGCAGATTTTAGGCAATCCCTGGGTCTCGTATGGCCCGAGCGCAATCCAAGCGACGACACCCACCCACTCGACATTATGATTAACCTGGCGGTGAACTGGGAAATGAATTTTTTCTTTGACCTCAGTGCCGTTGCCATGCACCAGTCCACTTCCCTGCTTGTCTCCCGAGGTCGCATGGATGACGTTTGGGAAGAGAAGCTGCGCAGTGTGATGACGATCGAAGCGTACGAGAAATACATGAGCGATTACTACGGTGTTCTCAGCGTCAACAGTTCGCAAATTGATGTGACACCAGCCGAACTCCTCGATATAGAAAAAAACCATCATCAACTCGAAGTATGAGTTCTTTTACGGCCCCTCTCAACAAGACTGGTTCCAAGTGAGTGGCTTAGATGGAAAAACACCATCGGTACCGGCGGGCTTGTGGCTCACTCTTCTAAGGAAGCACGACCAGCTGTACAACTGGACGGGTGATGACACTGTGATTGTCGAGGACGTCAAGATTCTGGAGAACGTCGATTACCTCCTGAAAGCTCTCGGCAACTACAAGCTACTCATCGGAATGTCGTGGATGTTCATCCAGACACACCTCTGGGCTGTTTATGGGGCACCTTCACTCCGATTTCGTGGCACGGAGCAACACGTGATTAAGATGAAAGAACGCGGCTGCATGGAATACGTTGGATCTCCTTTCGGGCTACTCGCCTGGGCTAAGAGACTGACGGACAGCTACCGCAACGACAACGACGAAGAGCACGTCACCAGTTTGCTGTATCGAATAAACAAGCACACGAAGCACCTTGTTGACATGCTCAGCTGGATGGATTCTAAGAGCAAGACGATGATAATCTCGAAGCTGGACAAGATGTCCCGCATCATCTTGCCGAATGACAGCTTCTTCGACCAAAGAAAAAGGCAAGAAATGTACGGCGTGTTTCCCTATATGACCGGAAGCACCTTCATGACTAACCTTGTACACGCGTCCAAAGTTTACCAGAGTCTGCGCACCAACAAACGCTTCGCGGACGTGTACAGCATTCGCATGGTTCCACGATACGGTCGCGAGCTTTATCTCTACTTACCGAACTCCATGGCGATCGCGTTAGTCAGCCTGAGCCCGCCAATGTATTACAGTCATGCAACGCTAGCAATGAGATACGGTGGCATAGGCTCCTTTGTAGCTCGAGAGATGGTCAAGACGTTTGATGAAATTGGTGTTACGGTGGACGATATGGGAAAGCGCGAACCTTGGCTTGGTGATGAGGCGGTCGCAGCGTACCAAAACAAAGCTAACTGCGATGTTCACGCAGGCATCAACAGCGCCGCGTGGCGTCCAATGCGTGCGTTGCCTGTCATTCCCGCACTGGAGATCGCTTTCGAGGCCTTCACGGCGGCCGTGGCGGTCGACTCTCGGGCCCTGGTAGACTTCAAGGTCCTTCATCTGGAAGCGTTCACTGACCTGCAGATCTTCTTTCTGGCTTACTGCTACTCACTTTGCTCGAAGAGGCCACACACTTTGCGTGAGGACTGCAACGTTCCCGCCATGAACTCGCCAATTTTTGCTGAAGTATTCCACTGCCCCGTGCATTCACCCATGAACCCGCCCAAGAAGTGCACGTTTTTTGACAAGTAAGCGCTCGCAGCACAGTCACTTTGTTAATGTGCCAGCAGCTTTATTGGGCCTCTATGCATATCGCACAGACTTTTAATGTCAACCACATATTTATTTTTATTTATTTATTTAACATGTACCTAATGTGCTCTTTTGGAGCTTACGATAAGGGGGCACATACAGAGAAAAAAAAACAATGAGTACGAATACAGCTGAACCAGTTGAATACAACTTAACAATGCCACTGATAACTAAGACATTGATTACAAAGACGATGTCACCAATTAAATCCACATCAATGTGAACTGTTTTAAAGTGATGCTAGGTGTAGTGAGAGTGAAGTTGCTCTCGGAACACCTTGCTGGTCACTGAAACAATCAGGAAGATAATTTCACAGGAAGATAACCTGCGGCAAATCGGATAGGTTAAATGTGCGTGTTCTGCCAAAAAAGACGCATAAAGCTGTGCTGATTTCGCGTGCGTGCTCATCTGCGATCCGGTGTGTGCAGAGGGAAGGGAGATGCATTCATGCAGTGGATATACGTGTGAAACAAAGCAAGGACTATTTTACGGCGGATTTTTAATGGCTGTAGCTTGATATTGTGTTTCATTTGAGAAATAGTGCTATGACGTTGGTAGTTGTGAGTGATGACGCGGGCTGCTGTGTTTTGAACGACTTCGATCATCTGTGTTAGAGCTAATGAAGGAACCAAACCATTGAGGCATATTCAAGCAGTGCACGTACAAATGTTAAGTAAGCTAGTTCGTGAATACTCGATGTGAAGTAATGAAGATTTCGACGCAAGTAACATAGTGTTTTGGATGCCTTAGAAGAAATGGAAGTTATGTGGGCGAATCATGAAAGCTTAGAGTCAACATTAACCCCTAGATATTTGTATGAGGTGGTTTTAGGTGCTTCGCTATTGTTAATTTAGTGTTGAAAAGTTGAAATCAAGTTTTTTCGATTGTGCATTTTGTAGTGTTCCATATCATTAACCACTTAGTACAGTAACAGCTAATGAGGTGCATGTCATCCTGAAGGGCGTAATGATCAGTGGAAGATGTTATAGACGAATAAATGAAGCAGTTATCTGCGAAAAGGCGTATGAAGGATCAAATGTTTGTCGGTAGATCTATAATGAAATCTAGGAGGAGTAGGGGGTCAAGTACGCTACCTTGAAGCACTCCTTAACTGACTTCTGCGTGATCCGATTGAAAGCCATTTGCAAATATGAGCTGTGCACTAAATGAAAGAAATGTCGGAGCCATAATAGCGTTATACAGACTAAGGACAGAGAGTTGGAAAATCGGACAAAGATGGGCGACACAATCAAAAACCTTCGAAAAATTTAAAAGAACGCAATATTTCTGTTCATGTCGAAATTAGTATGCAGGTCTGTTGTTAATTGGAAAAGTCCTGTATCGCGAAAGAAACTTTTCATGGTGCCATGATTTGGGGAGCTAGAAAATTGTTTCAATAAACATGATTGTATATGTGGGAAGCGATGATACGTTAAAAGAATTTACAACTCATTGAGGTTAACGAGGTGGGACGATGACTGTTAATTTTATCTTTACACCCTGCTTTCAACACAGGAATAACTTTTACAATTTCCAAGTCCATGGGAAGCTGAGCAGCAGACAAGGACTGTCTCAAGATTTGAACTATAATTTTGGAGGACGTGAAAGTCGTATTTTCAGTATTTTTCATTGATGTTATCAACACCACAGAAACAAACACTTTAAGGTTGCTGATTAGTTTGGTTATTCCATCAATGTTAACATGTCCAGGTGTCATGAAGGGGTAATCAGGTTCCGGAAAATCCGAAATGCCATAACGATCTGCCCATGTGAACACAGAAAAAAAAATACTTAATACACTTGTACACTGATCTCTTGGGAGAGGTGACTGATTTTCGCCCTTCAAAGTAATGTCTGTAACAGCCGGAACTGGTGATAATTGTAGCCAAAATTTTCTGAGATTGGATTTTAATGATAAAGGTAGGCCACGTTTAGAGCACTTGTTTTTTCCAGTAATTAATGTACAATTGTAACTTTTAAGACATTCTCTATATATTTTCCCAGCACAGGCACTGGCAGCACGCGCCGCGGTCCGATAAAGCCGTTTTTGTTTCGATTCCTCATGGTTCGCAACTGTTAGTTGAACCATTAGCTACTATTACCATTCGATATGATGACTTCAGGCACGTATTTACATATTAATACCCCGCTGTTGTAATCTAATGGCTAAGGTACTCGGCTGCTGACTCGCAGGTCGCGGGACCGAATCGTGGCTGCGGCAGTTGCATTTTAGATAGAGGTGAAAACACTGAGGCCCGTGTGCTCAGATTTGGGTGCACGTTAAAGAACCCCAGATGGTCGAAATTTCTGGATCCCTCCACTACGGCGTCTCTCATCATCGTATGGTGGTTTTCGGGCGTTAGTCCCCTCATATCAATCAATAAATTTGTCTATTGTTAAAGTAATCTTATTTTCATACAGGGACCTAATTTTATCGACTGTGCTTCTTAACCAATGAGGGCAAGAATATTCAGTTATAGAATTCTTTCCAGTCGGAAACAAAATTGGCCTGACTGTAGTCTTTATTCACATTTCACTTTTACCCGAAACTTTGTGAGAGGAGTGTTTATCGTCGATTGAACAAGCTTATGTTCGGTGAACCCCTCAAAGCATGAGATTTCACATATATCATAGGGATCCATGGTAAGTAATAAATCCAAAGTATTATTGACCCGTGTTGGCTGGCACATTTATTGAGAAAATTGAAATGTAGGGCCAAATTTTACAAAATCTGAAGACATTTAGGTTGTGAAGGAATCATTGTTTCAGTCAACTTCTGGTAAGTTGAAATCCCCAAAGAGGTAGACATTAGTGCGGCATCTCTCAGTAGCTAAAGTGGTGCTGCTAGGTGATCTATAAATGACTCTTCTGAATCGGGTGGACGGTATGATATCCGGCCAACATTTTTGTGGTAGAATAAGTGCACACCACTCAGACAATTTGCAAGTTTGAATTTGTATCCATCCCAAAGCAGGTATCTATTATTACAGCAACAAGAACACGTGCTCCACGTTTGCTTGGGTGACCACACCGAAAAACAATTCGTGTTCCCTTGGAGAATTTCGCTGCCATCAACATTCTGAGTCGGCCATGCTTCAATCAGCAGAAGGACACCAGAAAGACTATCTTCATGAAACGAACAAATGAGCTAGATCACGCTTCCACAGTAAGCTGCGGATATTAGTAAATGAAGCAGACACAGCCGATACAGATTTAATTTGCATTTTCTTAGAAACATTCATGTGATTGCTCCTCTGATATCTACGGGAGAGTCTTACTGCGTTAGTAGCACTTTCATTGATGTAAGTTTTATTCCTCATGCGTAGACGATCAAGGACTAGCTTCACCTGGAAGAGCAGCATCAGATCACCTGGAAGAGCAGCATAGGTAAGTGAAAGGCATAGGTAAATGAAAAGAAGCCCTGCAAGCTAGTAGGGCTTCTTTTCATTTTTGGCAAACTCGGTAAGCTTTGTTCTGGCTTGCTATGTATTTACCGAGAAGTATTCCCGAACTAAAAACTTGCATCCCTTTAATTGATGAGCTGAAGCGAGACCGCCGTGCTTATGTTTAAAAAGAACTAAGTTTGTGATTATAGGCCGCAGTTTGACAGCTGCAAAGCGATGAAGTCTATGAACTCGCTCTAATTGTGCGGCACTTGTAATCTGCAATTTTAACGAGTAAGAATTAATCACATTCTGCTCAGATGCACGCCAGTTCTCGTTTAAATCATCCTAAGTTCTGAAAAATAGCAAGTTGCAATGTCTGGGCCTATTTTTGTGTCATCACATCTCGACGCGATTTCGACGAGTTCCTTAGACATGGAGGACATAGCGGAACTGTATGAAGTGGCATCTGTGGTTTCGCACTCAAGCTTCGATAATCTCTCAGTAAGAAGCTTTACTTCAGCATTTGTATATATGACCATATTTATAGCTCTGACCTCCTCAAGTAAAGCAGTTTGGGCAGCTTCTATTCGACGCACTGTATCGAGAACTGCACTATCTGACTTGGGCTCAAATAAAGGAGAACCAACATTTCTTTTGAGTACTGACACCCTATTTTTTTGCTTTTCAAATCAGCTTTTATGCGCTGTACAGTAGACAAAATATTACTGCACATATCTTCCATTTTGGCGCTTGCAGACCCGGCATTCAGCTCGACGTCTTCGAACAACAGAAGCAACAAAACGAAATACGCTGAGTGTGCATTTGACAGCCAAGTTAACCTTCTTTTCATAGCACTGCATGGTTCAGGTGGGCGACGCAACAAGGCAGCAGTTATTGCTTTTACAACATGAAGCACGGTATCTAACCTGGAAGAGCAGTATAGGTAAGTGAGCTGTTCTTGCTGCGGTGCCGTCGCCAAGGAAATTGGGTCTCGGTGGTTTGCTGCAATGCACATGCCAATGGACACGTCACTGTGTTATCCGGGTCGCTTGGCAAGGTTTGTGAGGTCAAACAAACTTGGCTGCACGGGTAGGTCCGCGGCTGCAGGTATCAGCTGATCTATTGGGCCATTATTTATAGTATTTGAAGTCGAGACCGAGTTGAAGCAAGGTACGACACAGGAGAGCATCACCTGGAAGAGCAGCTTAGGTAAGTTTCGTACATAAGCAGCATAGGCAAGTGCCATAGGTAAGCATAGGTAAGTGCCGCTGCGGTGCCGTACCCCGAAAATGTATACGCCCCTGGCAGTCATGCGTCTTTTAGGCCTATGGTTTACGAATTTCGAGCGAAAACGCTTCTTGTATTTCTTTTGCGTTTGGCACACAATGTACGCTTGCACTGATTGTACGTTGATGTTATTTAATACTTTTGGTTCTGTTGCACAGTCATTATTTACTGAGTTTGGCTTCATCAGAATCATAAATATTCTCTATTAATCTTTGCTCTACACATAGGCGTTGCCATAGTTCTCCATAAAAAGGCGAAAAGTTTCACAGAAGCCACCAGTTATTCAAAATTATTTAACAATTATTTATAGATTTACTCATATTACTCCTAGCCTTTAGAGGTACAACTATGACATAAACATGACAATTATTGACGGCATGTTTTACGATTGTTGAAAACAAAAATCTAAAACGAAGCGAATCACTGTGACCTGCCACTGGTTCCCTGCTTTCCTGAAATACGAACCGGAAGTAAACAGTTTGTGAAAGAATTCTCGAATGTTCCCCGCCACCACTGTCGCCAAAAACGTGGTTGGTTATAACTGACAAATAAATAGAAGAGCCCTTCCGTCCCCCTCCTATATGATTAAGGTAGAATAAGGTAGAGTTACTGTATATGTTACCTTCAGGAAGCAGAGTTGCGCATCTTTTTTTCCAACGCCGCCAGCAACCATGCATAGCGGAGAAGCTGATGCACAGGCCATGCCGGGAAAACACGGCCGCACCGCCGAAAGCGGTCGCCATGCACCTGGAATCTCTCAAGTTACCGTCGTGCGCTATGTAGCTCGTTAGCTACCTACTTGTGTTTTTATTTGCTTTAGATTGATGTCCTTAAGCTTCGACAGCACTATATTTGCATGTAGTCGGCACCATTCACGAAAAAAATACTGAAATAATCGACGCTGTAGACTTAGCGAAGCACTCCTTAAATCTCGGATGACATCAGTTCGGATGTCTCTCAGTTGTTTCTTATTCTCCATAGTTTGCGCCGCTTCACGTGGCGGCAGCGTTGGTGTGTGTTATTCTTCTACGCTGCGTCTTTGCACTTTGACTTCCCGCACCGACTAAAAAAATGCTTTTGTATTGTGCTCTCGTGGCACAGTCCAGAGAGCAGCTATTCTTCTTTCGCCGGTGGTTGACACGCCACGCACGTCGACTGGCGATGGACGACAGTTGCCAGCAAGAACAGGGCACGGCTTCGTTGCGTAGCTATGGTTCCCAGACAGGCAAAAAGCAGATATATATGCGTAACTCTGTTCCCGTAGAGCATATGTATACCCTTTCCACGGAGATGGGGAGCGTAGACTCGAACAAGTGCATTTGAGTTACTCTTCCTACCAACCGTTCAGCCACCGCCGCTTGGTGTGGGGCGATTGTCGCGTTTTGCATGAGCGGCGCGTGGGAGGTGAATGTTCTTCCCTTTTAGTTGTGCTGCTGAAAATCTAAATATGTAAAAAGAACAGGTCGACAGGTTACCACGGTGCTGCGTTTCGCTGCGACAATTATTCAAAGCACAAAAAACTGGCAGTCAAGGAACGCGAAGAGCACCTTCCTTCGAAATGTGCTTACTTTGGTCACAGGCCTTTTCCTCCGGCACATATGTTAATATATGTGGTGTCTGTACTTTGTAGCAGACATACAGAAATCATTGTTTAGGACGTGTGTTTTCTTTTTATTCATATAAAACAGTAGCATCGATGTAGTTATTCCCCGTAAATTTACATATAGATAGATAAATAGTGCATTGGTTTTACCTTTCTTCTTTTTGTGAGGGTTGATATCAATTTTCACTGCTTGATTTATTGTAATGCCTTCAGTTCACTTCTTTTTTACCCTGACCGATGTTTTATTGTAATGTACATAATTATTAACGCCATAGCGTTACAGAGCTTGTGTCCCAGAAGTCCCGCCATCAGCGTCGGCCCCGTTGGTTGTTAGCGAAAAATTGTCTGTGCGTCTGTTAACGAAAAAGCAAGTTAGAGAGACCACCGCGGGAGGCCGCTACTTGTCCACGCGTGCGCTTACACTACCTCTCTAGAAATCACAGCGCCGCGCCTTCCCCTGGTGGATCGGCACTGGGGTATTATGGAAGAGCTGAGCGCCGGTGATCAGAGCCGACGACGCTTTTTGCATCACAGGAGTGATGCAAAAATCATCGCGTGATGAAGTCACCACATGCCGTCATAGTGACATCACGGATCACCAGATTGTGTAAGGTCGTCATGACGATCCCATGATCACGTCATGAGACGACATCGTAGCTTTGCACTGCTTTGTTATCGTGTGATCAGCCCACCAATCACGCAGGCCGAACAGAACCCAGTGAGGTGCTGAAAGTTTGGAATGCCTCCAGTCATAAATCAGTGCAAAGCTACTTTAGATGCTGAAAACATTCACCGGGGGGGGGGGGGGGAGGACCAACAAATTGACTGAACAAAGAGAAACAGACGGCTGTCACCTTCAGGTCACCTTTGGTGAATGCATAAAAAACCCTGCGAGTTTTTTTTTTTTTGAGCTGTTACGTAGTGTTTATTTTACTGTTTACTGCATCGCATCTGCTTTTTATTGACCATAAACCTGGAGGCTTCACCCATTTTTGCTTCGCGCATCTGTCTCTCTTTTTTTTTTTCCTGTGTCAAGGCAAAAAGCGCTTGTTGTATTTTCATGTTTATCGATACAAAAGCTACAATCGCCGTCAGTTTCCTTCACATTGTCAGCTTATGTAGGCGCTCCTGTGGCCGTCTATACCTTTCCCGCACTGAATGAGGCTTTCACCATGATTTTTAAAGTCATTCTGGCCATTAACAGCCTTCCTCAGCAACGTTTTCTGGCTTAAACCATCTGTGCCCAAATAGTGAGTGCTTATTAGCACCGTACGAATGAATGTTAATGCTGCACAGTGTTTTTTTTTTTCTGAATACGCCTGAGGTGAGTTCTTCAGATGTTTTGTTCTTTGCGCTGTTGGCAAAGGTGATAGGAACAGCTGTATGTTTTGGGCAGCTTGGAGAGGTAGATTTCTACAAATGACAAATTAATAAATTAGCATAATCATAATAGTAATGAAACAAGATATCACGGTAGTTGATATGGTAAAATGTAATATTGTGTGAATTATGCACACTGACGCACAATGCATTGTATATTTCTTCCAATTGTTAACTAGTCATGACATTCTACGCAGTCACGTCCGAAATTGTTGAGTTCATTTCCAACTCACAGTCGTAGAAACGGGAACTACGCAGAGGCAGCAAGTTTTACGCTGTTTGAAAGCAAATATTGCATGTGAAATATCCGCTCTCTGTATTGACGTGCTGGTAGCTGCTTTTTACTACTCTAAACGTCCTAAGTGCAAACTTTCTCACACGCAACATTTGAAACAGGCAATTAGTATTTAATTATGAAAAGCATAGTGGGGCTCGAACTCATTTATAAGGGTGGAATTTGACATTAATATTCACGAAGTGCATGGTTTCGCACTGCGTATCGCGCGCAAGCGTATAGCGAGTGACAGTCCCCGACATAAAGCACTAATAATGAAGCTGTACGGTCGCATGACAATAAAACAAATGACAAAAGCTTCCGCTACGCGGAAATACGATCAACGAAGCACGGGGGACTCGCTGCTAAAGCGGAGAAAAATTTTCAATTCAATGGGCCATTTTCGCGGGTACGTCAGCAATTTCCCAAGTTATAATAAGTCAAGGATACTACTGCATATAGCTCTTTGTGGTGCCTCTTCTGTGCTGTGAGTCCAGATTGAAGCAGAGCGCAACAATGCGTTCGCACGCCCGCGCGCTGTGGGAAACGGGCGACGCTGCCGCGAGCAGACGACACTCCGCCGGCGCTCCGGTTTCCCATAACGCTTTGCAGCCGTGGTAGGGGGCGCGCGCCAATTTTCGGGAAGATCCATTCGAAGAAAAAAGAAGTGCTTAAGATCACGAGGCGTGGTAAATTCCTTGCCCCTGCCACCCCTCCCTGCTTAGCTTCCAGCGTTTTTGTCGGGACGAGAGAATAGATAGTGCAATTGCAGCATGCGGCAAACCTTTGTACCTCCACTGGCAAGGGACGGATTCTTAAAATTTTTGCGGCGTTGAATTTGTGAGGCAATAAACTCTTTTAGTGAAGTCATTCCATGGTTACTTGAAAAAAAATTCGGCAGACCCCACGTGCCTGGGTATCGACGTTATGTGAAGCATGCGGAGAGATGGTGACCGTGCTGCAATTTTTTTTATTGATGAACGCGTCATGACATGACGCTAAATATATGTACAAATGTTGCCATGTATGTACAAATGTTGCAAAATCTTGCCATGTATGCATATGTTGAAGAGTTGCAGATGCCTATATAACCAGTTGTTTGCACTAGCATAACGATGCCAACTGGAACATGCGTATTAGCAACGCCAAAAGGTGATATAAAGTGCTGATGCTCGCAAGGATGCTGGCCCTGGACACTGTTACATAAATCAAGTTCACAGCGTGGCAACTAACGACAATTGACGTCAACCCGACGTGGCGGCTGTATGAAAGGAGTACATATGTAATGTTTATAAAATTGGGTAGGCAGCGCTGCAACCATTATTCACGTTTCACATAGATTAGCGTCTACTTCAAGCGTAGTCCCGAGACCTGGCGTTGCTCTGTGGTAAAATGCTTTATTAGCGCACAGAGTGCTTGTGTTTCATTCCAGCTGGGACTCTGACATTTATTCTTTGCAATCGTCGGGTCGACGCTACCGATGTCACGTGTTTCTTAACGCTCGCGCGTTAAAATTGTCCATGTGTGTTCTCGTCGTTGGTGGGTAGGTACTAAGAGTCAGTAACCTGAGGCACATACCCGCATACCAGCGGCGCATACTCGCTCGTGGTTATGTGCCACTGTCTGGCGGGAAGTGTTAGACGATGCACGCGACGGGATTGTGACACTATTCATGTCTTGAAAAGCGTGCATATTCGTCAAATCATCTTACCCTCCCATGCTACTTTTGGTTCCGGCCAAGTTAAGGGGGTGACTACGAGAGCACCCAAACGTAAGCGGCTAGGTAGATAGATAGGTACGCTCGAAGTCTCCGAAGTTCGCTGAGAAATGCTTCGCATTTAAAAGTGTTTCAGGGCCCCTTTAACGCGTTTTGTTCGACAGGTGTCACGACAAAAACGAGCCCATTCGGCGATTTTTAGACGAATTTGGGAAGCCTCAAACTACGTCGAAAAAGGTTGGGATAGTGCAGCTATCGCAGATAAAAACACACAGCAACATTCAAACAGCTCTAAAAATGGACAACTATGTCCATCTGAACCTGAACTTGGCAACGTTTAACGCTAGAACCTTATCTAGTGAGGGAAGTCTAGCTGTACTATTCGAGGAGCTAGAGGGTGTTAAATGGGATATAATCGGGCTCAGTGAGGTTAGGAGGACAGATGAGGCCTATACGGTGCTACAGAATGGGCACGTCCTTTGCTACAGGGGCTTGGCAGACAGAAGAGAACTGGAAGTGGGGTTCCTAATTCACAGAAACATAGCTGGCAACATAGAGGAATACTATAGCATTAATGAAAGGGTGGTAGGTATCGTAATTAAACTGAATAAAAGATACAAGATGAAGGTAGTACAGGCTTACGCGCCTACATCCAGCCATGATGACGCTTCAGTTGAAAGCTTCTATGAAGACGTGGAAACGGCAATGAGTAAGGTAAAAACACATTACACTGTAGTGATGGGCGACTTTAATGCAAAGGTAGGGAAGAAGCAGGCTGGAGACCAGGCAGTAGGAGATTATGGCATCGGTACTAGAAACGCCAGAGGAGAGCTACTAGTAGAATTAGCAGAACGCACTAATTTACGGATTTTGAATATCTTCTACAGAAAACGAGAAAACCGCAAGTGGACATGGAAGAGCCCTAATGGCGAAAATAAGAACGAAATAGACTTTATAATGACTGCACACCCAGGAATCGTGCAGGATGTGAATTGATTGGCAAGGTACGATGCAGTGACCATAGAATGGTACGGTCTCGAATTCACCTAGACTTGAAGAAGGAACGACAGAAACTGATACGCAAGAAGCCAATCAATCAGCTAGCACTGAGAGGGAAAGTACAGGAATTCAGAGTGTCGCTGCAGAACAGGTACTCGGCTACTAGTGAGGAAACCAACCTTAGCGTACATACAATGAATGATAATCTGACGAGTATCATTGCGGAGTGTGCAGTGGAAGTTGGAGGCAGGGTAGTTAGACAGGACACTGGCAAGCTTTCCCAGGAAACGAAGAACCTAATTAAGAAGCATCAAATCATAAAAGTGTCAAGTACAACACACAAAATAGAACTGGCAGAGCTTTCGAAGTTGATTAATAGACGTAAGGTATGCGATGTAAGAAGGTATAACATGGAGAGAATTGAACACGCTCTGAAAAAAGGAGGAAGTGTCAAAGCAATGAAGAGGGAACTTGGGATAGGCAAAAGTCGGATGTATGCACTAAGGAACAAAAAAGGCAAAATAACTACCAATATGGATAGGATAGTTAAAATCGCGAAGGAGTTTTACAGAGATCTGTACAGTAGCCGGGACAACCACGACCTTTATACTATAAGAACTAGCAGTAACCCAGATTACACCCCACCAGTAATGATAGAAGAAGTCAGAAAAGCTTTGGAGAGCATGCGAAGGGGCAAAGCTGCTGGTGAGGATCAGGTAACATCAGATCTGCTGAAAGATGGAGGACAGATTGTGTCAGAAATACTAGCCACCCTGTTTACGAGGTGTCTCCTGACGGGAAGAGTACCAGAGTCTTGGAAGAACGCTAACATCATCTTAATACATAAGGAAGGAGATGACAAGGACTTGAAGAATTACAGGCCGATCTGCTTGCTCTCTGTAGTATACAAGCTATTTACAAAGGTAATTGCCAACAGACTAAAGAAAACATTTGAATTCAATCAACCAAAGGAACAAGCAGGATTTCGAACAGGCTACTCAACAATTGACCACATTCATACTATCAATCAGGTAATAGAGAAATGCTCAGAGTATAACCAACCACTATACATAGCCTTCATAGATTACGAGAAGGCGTTTGATTCAGTAGAAATATCAGCCGTCATGCAAACACTGCGGAATCAGGGCGTAGATGAAGTATATATAAACATTCTAGAAGAAATCTACAGGGGATCAACTGCTACCATAGTGCTTCATAAAGAAAGCAACAGAATACGAATCAAGAAGGGTGTAAGGCAGGGGGACACAATTTCCCCAATGCTATTTACCGCGTGCTTACAGGAGGTTTTCAGAAGCCTAGAATGGGAACAGTTAGGGATAAGAGTCAATGGAGAATACCTTAGTAACCTGCGCTTCGCCGATGACATTGCATTGCTGAGTAACTCGGGGGACGAATTGCAACTCATGATTACGGAGTTAGACAAGGAGAGCAGAAAGGTGGGTCTTAAAATTAATCTGCAGAAAACGAAAGTAATGTTCAACAACCTCGGCAAGGAGCAGCGCTTCGAGATAGGTAATAGTGCACTTGAAGTTGTAAGAGACTATGTCTACTTAGGGCAGGTAATAACCGCAGAGCCGAACCACGAGATTGAAGTAACTAGAAGAATAAGAATGGGGTGGAGCACATTCGGCAAGCACTCTCAAATTATGACAGGTAGATTGCCACTATCCCTCAAGAGGAAGGCATATAACAGCTGTATCTTGCTGGTACTTAGCTACGGAGCAGAAACCTGGAGACTTACAAAGAGGGTTCAGCTTAAATTGAGGACGACGCAGCGAGCAATGGAAAGAAAAATGGTAGGTGTAACCTTAAGAGAAAAGAAGAGAGCAGAGTGGATTAGGGAACAAACGGGGGTTAAGGATATCATAGTTGAAATAAAGAAGAAGAAATGGACATGGGCAGGGCATGTAGCGCGTAGACAGGATAACCGCTGGCCATTAAGGGTAACTGACTGGATTCCCGGAGAAGGGAGGCGGGTTAGGGGGAGACAGAAGGTTAGGTGGGCAGATGAGATTAAGAAGTTTGCGGGTATAAATTGGCAGCAGCAAGCACAGGACCGGGTTAACTGGCGGAACATGGGAGAGGCCTTTGTCCTGCAGTGGACGTAGTCAGGCTGATGATGATGATGATGATGATGATGATGATGATGATGATGATGATGATGATGATGATGTACATCTAGCGAAAAACATTTATGCCTTTCCAGAGGCATTGATCAAACAAACAGCAAACGCTATATAATGTGCTGCTATCTGGAAGCCATTGTGAGACTCTTCATGGCCTCTGAGATGGCGAGCGCGTAGCGTGTATCTTGAAGGCCACGCGACTCTTGCTTTAGATCAAAAATCTGTATGTACCACTCACGCGGGCGTGCTGGTACGATCTACTGTATGCGTGTGTGAGTTTGTGCGTGCGTGTGTATGTAACAAAACATATTATTAAGTATGCACTTAGTGTTTGAAAAGCACTCTACGGGCTGGATTTCGCTGTCGCGTTCAGCCCTTAAATGCGAAGCTTAAGGGTCCTCCAATAGTTTTTTTTAATCTGCTATAATGCATTGGTGTAAAACAGCCTACAACACGTGCGCTGTCGTTACAGAAAACGTTTTATACATTGTCTACAGGCTGCTAGGGCTATCTGTCGAATTTATTATATATATGTGCATTTATTATCTGTATAAATATGCATGAGAATATATTTTTCTCTTGATTCGTGCTATTCTTCTGGAGCCTGCCTGATCCCGTGCTGACGTTCAACTACCGTGCCACTATATGCATATACTTGTGGTATACATATGTCATACAGGTTTCTAAATGTAAATTCAAATTAATCATAAGCATGGGATGTTGCACGAATAATGTCTTCTTACGCAGCCCACAGATATCGCCGACATATATTTAAAATACGGGACAGTTGCTTTGGTAATAATGTTTGTCGGCCATCGTTCAGCGTAGTGGAGGTACCTCTTACTAGTGAACAAACGGCAATATTCGAACACACTCAAATGCGGTAAGGACCTTTTCTAGTCGAAAGGTATTAGTGGAGAATTTTCGTTGTTGCATTCCACTGATCAAAATATAATAATTATTATGTGCTTCCAATGGAATCGCCATGCCAGACGCTCCTCAAACAAGACCCCATGGAATTTTTCCCAGCTGTTCACACTTCCACACCTAGTATGCACGACTTCTCGATCCCGTTTATTTGGCTGAGAATAACCAATGTTCTTGGATTCCAAAGCAGTTCATTGCAGAAAACTATATTTCATTCATTCCCAAAGTATTGTAGATAATATTTTATTTGTTAAAAGCGAACCATATTATAGCGAACCAAAGGCAGTTCGAGCATTTTTAACGCGTCTGTCTGTCTGTCTGTCTGTCTGTCTGTCTGTCTGTCTGTCTGTCTGTCTGTCTGTCTGTCTGTCTGTCTGTCTGTCTGTCTGTCTATCTATCTATCTATCTATCTATCTATCTATCTATCTATCTATCTATCTATCTATCTATCTATCTATCTATCTATCTATCTATCTATCTATCTATCTATCTATCTATCTATCTATCTATCTATCTATCTATCTATCTATCTATCTATCTATCTATCTATCTATCTATCTATCTATCTATCTATCTATCTATCTATCCATCTATCTATCTATCTATCTATCTATCTATCTATCTATCTATCCACCTTCGTCGGGGTGCTTTCTCGCGATTACTACATTAAATGTCAAGTAAGCAAGCTGGGACTTCCTATATTTGCAGCCTCCTCAACAAGGTTGTTTATTCGTAAAGTATATCATATAGATCACATTTCGCGAATATTACAGTGCTGCACGCCACGCAGACCCTTCATTTCAAAACACGCCCCCACCTCCTCGTAGGGAATCGTGAGGAATTGCGAATGCATTACATAGCGTCCATAATGGTGTTTCGCACGCGATAACCCAGCGTTAACCGAATAATGTTTTTTTTACACCGTGCGACCAATAGCGCCGTCCACCAGGTGGCGTTTTGATGACGCGGGGCTTTTAGGTTCGGACTGTCATGGTGGATGGACGTGTTTTTTTAGCGCTCCCGATCGATTGCGCAGATAGGTGGTTTTGCATGTTTTGAGCTTGTCTTTATAATTATAAGGCAGCACTTAAAATTTTCGTAGCATCTATAATAAAGAACTGAGACAGTCAGAACTGTTATTCGAGACCAGGTAGGAGCGTAGCCCTAGCCTGCGAAATCAGTGACAACGTCCGGGCCGAGCGTCTCGTGCTTAGCACTGACAATGTGTTTGCCGAGCTTTGCATGACCCACTACATTCATAATTGTATATTTCCCCTCGCTGAAAATGGTGCCAAGTAGATGTTCTAAGGCGTCGTGAGGACAAGTGGTTTGGGATACGGTTTGAGGCGATCCACATGTACGATTTCACGACCTCAGTGACGCCGGTCCATAGTGGCCGTGAGGGATTCGATGAGGTATATAAGAGTGGAAGCTTATTCTATGATGCGATAAGGTCCATGGTACCTGCTGACAAACTTTATAGAGGTACCAGGAGCAGCACTGGGGGGCACCCACAGCCAAACAAGAGAGTTGGGCGAAAACTGGTAGTTAGACCATCCATCGTCGTGACGAAATTTCTGTTGCCCTTGTTCTTGTGTTGTAAGGGTTCGAGCTAATTTCCATTTTTCCGCATACCAAGCGGCCTCGGAAACTGGTGTGCCTACGGATGAGTCGTGTCGGTAGGGGGGAATGGTGTCGATTGGAGATGGTGGTTCTCGACCATAAAATAAAAAGAAGGGAGAAAAGCCTGCCGTCGCTTGAGGTGCCATGTTGTAAATGTACGTTTCGTAGGGAAGGATAAGATCCCAGTTGGTGTCGTTGGATGCGACATACATAGAAACCATGTCGACAAGAGTACGGTTGAAACGCTCGCCCCGCCGCGGTGGTCTAGTGGCTAAGGAACTCGGCTGCTGACCCGCAGGTCGCGGGTTTGATTCCCGGCTGCGGCGGCTGCATTTCCGATGGAGGCGGAAATGTTGTAGGCCCGTGTACTCAGATTTGGGTGCACGTTAAAGAACCCCAGGTGGTCAAAATTTTCGGAGTCCTCCACTACGGCGTCTCTAATAATCAAATGGTGGTTTTGGAACGTTAAACCCCACAAATCAATCAACGCTTGAAACGCTCGGTGAAGCCATTTGTTTGTGGGCGATATGCGGTAGTACAGCGGTGAATCACATGACATTCAGCAAGAAGCTCTTGAATGACACCTGCGAGAAATACGCGGGCTCGGTCACTCAAAAGTTCACGTGGAGCGCCGTGACACAGAGCAAAACGTTGCAGCACGAAAGACGCAACGTCACGTGCCGTCGCGGCTGGTAGAGCGGCCGTTTCTGCAAATCTCGTGAGATGGTCGATCGCTACAATAATACAGCGATATTCCAACTTGGTCGAATGGTCGCACTGGGCACGGTAACGGCTGTATTGGTGCAGTAGGACGGCTAGGGTCGTGCTTGCGGCGCTGGCACTCTGTGCAAGATCGAATGTACTTTTGGACGAATGTGTACATGCCGCACCAATAAAACCGAAAACGTAGCCTGGCGTAGGTTTTAAACAAACCAGCGTGCGCACACTGCGGATCGGCATGGAAAGCAGCACATATGCTGGCACGGAGATGCCTAGGTATGACGAATAGCCATTTGCGGCCCTCAGAGTGGTAGTTGCGGCGATAAAGTATTCCATCACGGATGGCGAAGTGAGAGGCTTGTCGGTGTAGCGCTCGAGATGGCGGGTGGGCGAGTGTTTCAGACAGGTAATCCATCAGAGACGCAATCCACGAATCTTTGTGCTGCTCCGCAGCCATGTTGATGTGTCCTGATAGTGGAAGGAAGTTGTCTTGGATGGAGACACTCGCAATATCAGCAGAAACAGGCGAACCTGAAAGAGCGTCGGCATCGGCGTGCTCTTTCTAGCCAGAGCGATAAATGACACGGATGTCGTAATCTTGGAGCCGTAAAGCCCATCGTGCCAAGCGTCCGGAGGGATCTTTTAGGAAGAATAACCAGCAGAGCGCGTGGTGGTCGGTAAGAACATAGAAAGGGCGGCCGTCCAGATTAGGCCAAAATTTTATAATAACCCAGATAATTGCTAGGCATTCTTTCTCAGTTACCGAACAATTTGCTTCTATTCTTGTAAGAGTGCGGCTCGTGTACGCAAAAACATATTCTTGGTAACCAGGCTTTCGTTGGCCGAGTACAGCACCAAGACCGGCACCGCTACCATCCGTGTGGATTTCTGTGGGAGCGCTTGAATCGAAATTACGCAGTTAACGGAGCTTCGCAAAGGCACTGTCGAAGGCTGGAGACCACGCAGATAGATTGCGGCCTCCTTGAAGTAGGTCTGTCAAGGGCGCCATGATTGAGGCGAAATCCTGGACGAAACGGCGGAAGTATGAGCAAAGCCCAATGAAACTACGCAGCTGCTTGAGAGACGCGTGCCTCAATAACTCGCGAACAGCACGTAGCTTAGCGGGGTCAGGAAGAATGCCATCCTTCGACATGACGTGTCCGAGAATGGTCAGCTTGCGAGCTCCAAAGTGACACTTCTTCAAGTTGAGTTGGAGGCCCGCTGCAGAGAGACAGCGTAGAACCTGTTCCAAGCGACGAAGGTGCGTGGGGAAATCGGGCGAGAATACCACTACATCGTCTAAGTAGCACAAACACGTGTTACATTTGAGGCCTCGTAGGATAGTGTCCATCATGCGCTCAAATGTTGCCAGCGCATTGAATAGGCCGAATGACATCACGTTAAACTCGTGTAAGCCGTCTGGTGTAACAAAGGCAGTTTTTGGCCTATCATCCGGATTCATGGGCACTTGCCAGTACCCAGAGCGTAGATCGAGGGAGGAAAAAAAACTCTGCGCCTTGTAAAGAGTCGAGGCATCGACTCCAGGCAAATGATAAACATCCTTTCGTGTTATTTTGTTTAGGTGACGATAATCTACGCAAAAGCGTATCTTGCCATCCTTCTTTTTAACTAAAACAACCAGCGGCGCCCAAGGACTGTTTGATAGTTGAACAACGACTCGCTTTAGCATGTCACCGACTTGTTCATCGATGACACGGCGTTCAGTCGGTGAAACACGGTATGGTCGCTGCCGTAGTGGTGGGTGATTACCTGTGTCAATCTGGTGACATACGGTAGATGTTCGACCTAAAGTAGCGCTGTAACTGTCAAAAAATGGCTGAAACTTGTCAAGGAGGCTGAAAAGCTCACACCTCTGTTGTTGGTTTAGGCCTTCGTCGATGACACGGCTGTAAATTTGGGTAGTGGAAGGGTCATTGACGGCACTACAGGAGAGGGCGCTGACTTCCGATGATCCATCAGGAGCGTCAAGTGTAGCGATGGTTTCGAATGATTCTATCGAATCGATACATTCGCTTCGAAGCAGCGTAATCGTGAATGGGAACGGATTCTTCGCAGGCACGTCGGTCGCACCATCTTGAAGAGTAAGGAGAGCAATTGGGAGCGGTGATAAGTGGCGATGAACGAAAGCAGCGAAAGGCGTGAAGAATGCGGTAGCGTCGACGACGGCGAAAGTCCCGTGTTGAGGGATCTGGTTGCCGTCAATAATGATCAACTTCGCGTAGGAAGGGCGATCGTGCGCTGGTAGCGCATCACCAAGGGGACAAAAGACGACTTCGGCATGGCCGCAGTCAATGACGGCTCGGTGATGGGAGAGAAAATCCCGACCTAAAATGATGTCATGAGAACAGTGCGGGAGTATTACGAACTGCACTGTGTAGGGCACTCCTTGAATTACAAGTCTGGCAGTACACGCGGCCACAGCCTGTGCAGTGGCAGTATGAAGACATGAACCCAAGTAAGGCGTTGTCACTTTTCGAATTGAACAGTAAACTTCTTAGGCGATGACAGAAATGGCGGCTCCAGTATGAATAAGGTCAAGTACGGGTACACCTTCGAGAACGGCATTAATTACATTCGGCGGCGACGAAGAGAGCTTGTGCTTCGCGACGAGGACGCAGTTCTTGTCTCAGGAACTGCGTGATTTAGTTTTCCGCGTCGATTGTAGGGGGGCGTTGGCGCATCGGGGAGAGCGAGCGTCGACGTGGAGAAGGAGATCGGCGATCAAGAGCTGGTCGGTGGCCTGGTAGAGGCGCGTACAATTCGGGGTCTGGTGTGTAGGGAGTGTACGTGTAATCGTTCTCATATGGACGTGGGTTTTCACGTGAGTGGAGTGGGCGGCGGTGGCACAGACGTGCGACGTGTCCAGGTAGACCACACGAAAAGGAGATTGGTCGGTTGTCGGCAGTGCGCCATGGATTAGGGACTCGGCGGATGGAGGTCGTGGCGGCTGGGCGGCATAAACAGGAGCAGGCAATGAAGGCGGCGCTTGGAACGTCTGTGGCCGTGGTCGTGCTGCTGCTTCGGCGTACGTCAACGGTAGATTGACTGGTGGCACCAGCTGCGGAGGAAGGACCACAGACACTTGATCTTGTATTATAGTCCGTAGTGTAGGGCTAAGAGGCACACTGCGCTCCGGTAGGCCGGAGATGAGCGAGAGTTGGCGGGCAACTTCTTCGCGCACGAAATCTTTGATGTGCGAAAGGAGGACGGGGTCTTGCGAGAGAGTTAGGCCGGACATCGATTCCTGATGTGAGACAGCACGACGGGTGACGAGACGTTGCCGGCGGAGCTCATCGTAGCTTTGGCAGAGCTCGATAACTTGGGCGACAGTAGCAGGGCTTTTTGAAATGAGCATCTGGAAGGCGCCCTCGTCGATACCCTTAAACATATGCTTATGCGGTCCACCTCTGTCATGTCAGCATCGACGCATTTGCACAAGTCAATGACGTCTTCTATGTAACTTGTGAAATTCTCACCAGGCAGTTGAGATGTCTACTGAAGGCATGCTCTGCACGAAGTTTGCGGCCAGCAGGACGACCGAAGACTTCGCTGATCTTTACCTTGAATGCTTTCCAGGTGGGAACGTCAGTCCCATGGTTCAGAAGCCACAAGTGGGCAATGCCACTGAGGTAAATGCCGACAGTGGCCAGTCTCGTGGCTTCATCCCATTTGTTGAAGACACTCACCAGTTTGTAAGTAGCCACCCAGTCGTCGACGTCATGATCGTCAGTGCAGCTGAATATGGGAGGATCTCGCTGGTAGACCGCACCGGAGCACACGATGGCCTGGGGAGCCATAGGTGGAGGGCTTGTGGCAGATGCAGTGGTCATGACGGCAGGTCGAGTCCGGCTTCGCAACTCCAGGATTGCAAGGAGACGCAGCCAACTCGACCAAATATAGTAAAGAACTGAGACAGTCGGAACTGTTACTCTAGACCAGGTAGGAGCGTAGGCCTAGCCAGCGAAATCAGCGACAACGTCCGGGCCGAGCGTCTCAAGCTTAGCACTGACAATGTGTTTTCCGAGCTTTGTATGACCCACTACAGTCATCGTTACACACCTATTTTATTGTACGGCTTTTTCGGGGGTCAGTCACCAGGTATTTATTGGTTTGTGCGTTTGATTTTTTTCTATTGTTTTTTATTTTGTTTTTCTTTTGCCAACCCGTGGAGGAGGTGCACGTACAATGAACACGCAAATTTTTTTAGTAGAGCTTAGAGTTTCTCTTTACCGTAGGGCACGGCTTGAGTTTTGTAATTATCGAGTGAGACAAGTTATAGGGACAATCGGTGTCAGAAAGCCATGGTTAAAAAGACTCTAAAGTGTTCAGGATGTGGGGTGGGTCTGAAAGTAGACCCAAGTGTAGAAGCGGGTGGAGAAGAGGCTGACGCGAAGTGTAGGCAATGTGAGGTCGAGGAAAAAATGGAGAAAATGATGGCTGCCCAGAGTGAACTGCTGATGAAAATCACCGAGCTCGAGATTGCGTTCGCGACAGAGCATGAGAAAATGAGGGCAATGGGAGAAAGGCTGAAGTCCGCCGAGGAAGCACTAGCCAAGGTGAACAGAGGTGCAGCCTACGGAGAGAACAGTAGGGAACCGGCAATTAGAACGGCGGAGAAGAAAGGGCAAGCAAGTTTGGAAAAACAGGTTCAGCCGGTTCAATTGTTGCAAGGCCCAGCTACAGTGAAGTAGTGGTGGGGCTGGGAGGGGACAAGGCAGCTGGCGTCAGAGGTGCAAGTAACCCCCAGATGCAGGACGCTCCAGCTGAAAAGTCACAGCATGTGACAATCGCGGGGTACTCGAATTTAAATCGATGCACAGAAGCCATAAAAGAGAGGGTAAGAGGTGACAAAAGTGTTGCAGTAGGGGCGTTCCCAGGACGCAAACTGGAAGCAGTCATGAGGCAAGCGAGCGCAAAACTAAACACTACAGGTGATAGACAAAACATCGTGATAATTTCAGGTGGTTTAAACAATGTCCTTAATGTAGATACAGCAGGACTAGCAACCACACTGGCGAAAGGCGTCGATAACATGCGCACCTCTTCTCCTCAGGTACAGGTAGTGATAGGCACGATACCGGAAGTACCGGTGCGTTATAGCAACCTGCAAAGAGCGGTTGTCAACGCAAACCAAGAGATATAGCGGATGAGTTGAGAGAAAGGCTTTGAGATGGTGGATATGAACAGAGAGGTGCATAGGTGGGGTGGTTTTCAACGAGACAGAATTCACTTAGATGGGCGGCTAGGTCATGAGGTGGGTTGGAGACTTGCAGGACGCGCAGTAGCTTTTTTTGGGGGGGCAAGTGAGCCCTTCAGGGTGCAAGATAGCTAGTAACAATGAAAACAACCAGGGAGACTATTTGACAGGTGGTATGGACAGATACGATTCCAAAGTGGTGCCAGTATCTAAGATAGGTAGAGTCCGGGGCAGAAATAGACGTAGCCACGAGCACCGAGCCAATTCAGACATAGGGTATGTTAACATGCAGGTTGGTAGGAACAGGCTGAAGTGGGAAGAGATATATTGTAACAGAATAGAAAGTTGGGTGAGTTGGAGTATATTAAAAAAAGAAAAGCGGCGCACAAAAAGACGGAGACAAAGAAGAGAACCACACACAGCGCTGACCTCACAACTGAAAGTTTAATCCGAGCAACAAGAATTTAAAAAGTACTAGCCACGCATGACAAGAGAGGTACAACGAGATTAAGCGATATGCTCATCAATAAAAGTGAACTCTTTTTTGTGCAATGTAATGGAAAAGATAGAAGAACAGATAAGGGAGGAGAGGCCGATGGTATACGGTTTTGTAGAAACACATCTCAGGGACATGGAACAACCTCCTAACAATCCGCACTACGCGTAGGAAGATTGTAATAGAACAGAAGCCAGCAAAAAGGGAGGTGGTATTGGGACATTCATTCATAAAAGTAAAGACTGGCAAAGGGTGAAGCTGGAGTGCAAGGAACATTTATGGCTAAAAGAGAAACTGGCAAGGCAAATGACACTCCCTGGATTTGTGTATTTGTGGACGGGAGCAAAGGCCAGAGAGGACAACCAGGCAATGGTAGAGTGTATAACAAATGACATTGAGGAGTTAGGAGGAGAGTGCGAGATAATTATACTAGGAGATATGAATGCGCACATAGAAGATATAGGTGGGTATTTCAACCCGACAGGCAAAATGATCTTGTATATGTATTAAAGGCTTGATTTGATCATTTGCAACAGTACCGAGAAATGTAAAGGGCAAATAACATGGGAGGTAGGAAGGCTGCAGCCGACGATAGATTACACACTGATGTCACATAGGATGTATAATAAGCTTAGGGTAATGCACATAGAAGAAGGTGGCTCCAGAAGTCTGGGTAGTGATCACCAACGTATCAAGGTAAGTTTCGGAAAAGCATGGAAAGTTGGAAGGAGACAAGATGAGCAACTACAGGAAAATTTTTATTCACAAAGGCAAATAAAATAGCCACTGAACAAATTGAGAAAGTAATCACTGAGGATAATAAAATAGTGTGGACATACACGGATCTACTTACACTGTTTGAGCTAGAGCTTGCTAAGGCACGGGACAAGTCACCCCGAAAACGAAGACACAAACCCAAACGTTGGTGGGATGAGGAAGTTAGGAGAGCCATAGCAAAACGTCAGGAAGCCTCTAGGAAACACAGACATGCTAAGCAGTGGGGTGAACTGACAGATGATGTTGAAAGAAAATGGAAAATTTTTCTAAGCTATGGAAGGGATGCATCTCTTCTGATCTATGAAAAGATTAGAAGAAAGGGAGCTCAGTGACTGGCAGAAGTACATAAAAAAGATAGAAAGGCAGCTGCGAAATTTTGGAACCATCTAAACTCCCTAAGAATAGATACGAGCCTAGAGCAGAGGTTTATAACTACAGCTCAAGGTGTTAGGCTAGAAGGGGACGAAGCTATTGATTATATAGGAACAAGGGTAACAGAAAAATTTCAACAAATAAGTGCTTCAGGCACCACAATAGACAAGGATTAATAAAATAGTGTGGACATACCCAGATCTAATTAGACTGTTTGAGTTAGAGCTTGCTAAGGCACGGGACAAGTCACCCCAGAAACGAAGGCACAAACCAAACGTCGGTGGGATGAGGAAGTTAAGAGAGCCATAGCAAAACGTCAGGAAGCCTCTAGAGAACACAGACTAGCTAAGCAGCGGGGTGAACTGACAGATGATGTTGAAAGAAAATGGGAAATTTTTCTAAGCTATAGAAGGGATGCATCTCTTCTGATCAATGAAAAGATTAAAAGAAAGGGAGCTCAGTGACTGGCAGAAGTACATAAACAAGATAGAAAGGCAGCTGCGAAATTTTGGAGCCATCTAAACTCCCTAAGAAATGAGACGAGCCTAGAGCAGAGGTTTATAACTACAGCTCAAGGTGCTAGGCTAGAAGGGGACGAAGCTATTGAATATATAGGAACAAGGGTGACAGAAAAATGCCAACAAATAAGTGCTTTAGGCACCACAATAGACAAGGATGAATCAGGTGGTGCAATGGCTTCATTTTCGCAACGACAGTGGGAAAGGGCTGCGGAAAGGGTTCCTAGTAGCACATCAACAGGCCGAGATGGCATTACAATTATGCTGATAAAGACATTAGGTCCCATGTCTAAGCAGGCTTCGAGAGAGACAGTGAGCAAAATAATATTCGATGGTGAAGTTCCCGATGGATGGAAACTTAGAAGGATGAACACGATCTATAAAAGAAAGGGGGACAAAGCTGACATAAACAACTACCGTCCTATAACAGTGACATCAGTGGTCTACAGGCTGGTGATGGAGATTATAAAGGAAAGACTGCAGGCATGGATAGAGGATGAGGGGTTGCTGGGGGAACTGCAGAATGGGTTTCGGAAATACAGGAGGCTGGAAGACAATTTGTTCTCACTGACGCAGTGAATCGAAATAGCAGAAAAGGAACAAAGGCCCCTGTGGCTAGCATTTTTGGATATCAAGGGAGCGTACGACAGCGTGGTTCAAGAGGAATTGTGGAGAATACTGGACACACTAGGCGTAGAAGTTGTAGTCACTAATCTTTTAAAGGATATCTATAAAGGTAACAAGGTAGCTATAAAGTGTGAAAAACAGGTATCCAAGCCTGCAGAGGTAAAACGGGGGCTTAGGCAGGGGTGTCCCCTGTCACCCTTATTATTAATGATGTACCTACAAGGATTAGAGGCCAAATTAGAGGGAAGTGGATTGGGCTTCAACCTCTCTTTCGTCAAACAACGAAAACTCATTGAACAGGCACTACCAGCATTGATGAACGCAGATGATATAGTGCTAATGGTCGACAACAAGGAAGATTTGCAGAGATTGGTGGACATCTGCGGTAATGAGGGAGATAGGTTAGGTTTCAGATTCAGTAAGGAAAACTCAGCAGTCATGATTTTTAGTGACAATGAAGGTAGTGTGCTTAGAATACAGGAGGTCACGCTAGAGATAACAGATAAATACAAATATCTGGGCGTATGGATAAGCACTGGGACCGAGTACCTAAGGGAACACAAAATATACGTGACGACTAAAGGTAACAGGAATGCAGCGGTAATGAAAAACAGGGCACTGTGGAATTACAATAGGTATGATATTGTGAGAGGAGTATGGAAAGGGGTAATGGTTCCTGGTATGACGTTCAGCAATGCGGTCTTGTGCATGAGATCAGAAGTTCAAGCAAGATTACAAGTTAAGCAACGTGGAATAGGTAGGCTTGCCTTAGGAGCTCACGGAAGTACACCAAATCAGGGAGTACAAGGTGATATGGAATGGACATCATTTGAGGGCAGGGAAGCTGGCAGCAAGATAAAATTTGAGAAGCGATTGACAGAAATGGGGGATGAGCGTTGGGCTAGGAAGGTATTCAGCTACTTGTACATGAAGAGTGTCGATACGAAATGGTGGAAGAGAACCAGAACACTGACTGGTAAATACTTGGAAAACAGCAGGGGGCTAAACTAAAAAGAATTATCGGTTAAGAAGAAGGTGAAGGAAGCTGAGACCGATATGTGGAGAATCGGCATGACTAAGAAGTCGGCACTAAAGATCTATCGAACTTTTAAGCAGGAAATTGCAAGGAAAGTATCTATGATAATACTCGGGGTAGTTCTCTTTTGTTTGAGGCCAGGGCGGGAGTATTGCGAACCAAGACATGTCGGGCCAAATACGAAGGGGTACAGACGGTATGCAGTGCGTTTGGAGAGGAAGAAGAAACTGCCGAACATTTGATACTGTTCTGTAAAGGGCTTCACCCTATAGTTCAGGATGATGAGGCAAAGTTTTTCAAAACACTGGGGTTTAGGGACAGGGAGGGCAAAATAGACTTTAAGCGGGTAGATTTAACTAGAAGGAGGTTATCTGTTTGGTAGCTGTGGTCAGGGTACGAGTGAAAGTTAAACCCTTCACTGCAAAGTACGAATCCTCAACCTCACTATCTAAAGGGAAAAAATAAATCTAGTTTTTGGTTCATTAAGTATTACGGCTGGGTGGTGCTAGCTAAAGTCCCTGAAAAATAAACTAAAGTAGCGCCATTCGTGTCAATGTGCAGACTCCTCTCCCCTCGCGTGCATTGCAGATAGTAAACGACGCTAGCTGAGGGGCTGTATGGCTCCTGGCCACTAAGATGAGCTTGTGCTCATGTTTCCGTTAAAGGGCGCTGCGGTTCTAGGCGATGCACCAAAACAGTGATTGAGAAAGAAAAAAAATATAAAAAGTAACGTTAAATACGACGATGTGACGTGTATATAAGCAAGTGGCATGCAGTGGCAAAAGACCTCACCGCAAGCACGCAATTCTCAACGTGATAGCCCACCGTTTGCATGCAGACGCGCTCAGCGGTGACGCTCTCGATGGCAGCGCCATTGCTGTCCGTGTTATAAACTCGGTGGTGCTAAGAATCTGCAGCATGACGCACTAGCCTTTGTGAAGGTATCGCAAACGCCATTTTGTTTGTCCACTTTCGCGGTGTTTGTGGCTAGGCGTGCGCGCTTGGTATTGTTGTGTAGCCGGAGTTCAACCGCGCGTGAGTGTGTGCACGGTAATCCTGCATGTTTCGGGATGCCGACCTCCTGTGCCAGCGGTTGCGAAAGCAGGTACAGCAGAGGAAAGAAGCTATTTTTGCTTCCGCGAGGAAAAGACAATGCCGCTCGGCAAGAAATGTGGCTCCAGCGTATCGGAAGGACTGACTTGGACCCTGTATCGTCGCGGCTTTGTGAGGTGAGTACCGGCGAGCTAAACTCTATCGTTTCGCTTGTATTTGTGTTTACAGTGTTGCGGTACTGTCAAGCTCGAGTATCGCACAAAGAGAGTAACCGCGTCGATGGTAAACGTGCATGCCAGTTGAAACGCGTGCCGCGTTTAGTGCCGTGTAAACGTTGCGTCTCTGGCTTGATCCATGCTGACCACGGCGGCTGCATTTTCGATTGAGGTGGAAATGTTGGGGCCTGTGTACTCAGCGTTATATGCCCGTTATGTAATACCAGGTTGTCGAAATTTCCGTAGCCCTCCAAAAGGGCGTCCCTCATAATCAAATTGTGGTTTTGGAACGTTAAACGCCAGATAATATTATTATAATTACTCGTTTGATCCAGAAATAATCGTCGACTACGTTACAAAGTACATGTAATGGATATATTCAAGTGCTAAACTAAACTTTGTTTATTGGCCGACGCATAGTTAAATGACTCCCGCGTGTATGTGTTTATGGGTTTAAGGACTTTATGTATAAAGGCGTGGGCAGCGACCTGAATGTCGCATCATTTCGTTTAAGCATGTGCTCCAGCGCGCTTAGTATTCAGAAGCTCTGTGGTAGAACTAAGGACACGCAAGGCTAAATGGTGCGTATTTCTACATACTGTACGCGCCGTGTGCTAGTCTGGTGGGAAGAGAATGTGGCAAACAGTGCGTAGTCGTGTACGTGTTGACACTAAATGTTATTTTAGTTTCTTTTAGAGCGTGCTGTTTCATTGTGTAACAGTAGCCGCGAATATTTCCTTACCTAGGACCACTTCACTGCGGACCAATTTGAGCCGATACTGCTGCGCAAATTTGGTACTAAAAAGTTGAAGAGAGACGCGGCGCCTACGATCTTTAGTCAAGAGCATTTGCAAAGGTCAGGTAAGCCAATCGCGTTAAAAAAACTGGAGAATGTTTAGTCCGTCTTCACTGTTTTCTGCATTACCCATAATTACTTCTCAGCCTTTCAATAACCTGAAACATGTCGTCTTGCATATAGGTGTTGTGCACTGTTTGTGTATAGCTAGTGGCTTTTCTTTGGTATAATTGATGCATTTTTTTTTCATTCTCCAGAATGCAATGATTCAGCCCGCTCATGTTGTGGCCTTGATCTACTACTAACAGCAGCTGCTCTTGTTGATGGTGAGTTGACGGTTAAGCACATCTCACGCCTTTTCCCTCTTCGTTATCATTAATACATGTTTGGATTATGGAGAAGCCAAAGAGACACACTGCCCATCAGCTACGAATGTGCTTCTGACACCAGCTGCTGTTGATGGTGAGTTCTTACTGCATTTATTACTTACCGTAATTACAAACGTGCTTTATGCCTTCATTGATGTTTTATAATTTGCAGGCTATGGAGCCAACAGTGATGTTACTCAAGCAGGGTTAGGTTCTTCACAAGGTAACGTAGCTAACACACATGCTGCATGTAGTCGAAGCATTGTAACGGCTTGTAAGTTGTATCCATTGGTTTATATATTTTACAATCATGTCTGTAGGGGTGTGCTGCAGATCTACAACATTTTGCTCCGCAGTATGGTGGTCAGCACATTGCAAGCATTGAAAGCATTGTCGCTTGGGTTTTGGCATGCATTCTTATTACTGAAAAATTGTAATGCACCTGTGCGTATTGTAAATGCTTCAAGTAGTGTTGATGCTTGTTTGCCAAAATGCGATGTAACAGAGATGATGGTCTTCTTCAGTTTGTCTTTATCTTTTTTAGGTCACACTGCCACTGATTCAGCACCATCGGATTTTCCAGAAGGTAATGGCAGTGACATGTTGCTTTGAAATTTCACATAATTTATTGTTGATCTCATGTTGCAGATGCACCTTCAGGTTTCGATTGTGACGCACTGCCAGCTTGCTCAACAGCTTGTTCAGCCGGTGAGTGCTACTTTTCATGATTTGTATAGGCATGTGTCTGCCAGATGGTTTTGTTGGTTCCAACTATCATATGTGCGCCGGTGTGAAAACCACCCATGAATTGAGCTGCCAGCCATTTCAAGCTTTGACGGTGCCTGTTGAGTGTGAGTGAAATTTCTGTTTAGTATCATATACATTTTTTTTATTTCAGTCACTGGCCATCCCTCATTGCCTGTGCTGCAACTGTGCTAATTTAAAGCTTTGGTGACTGTACCGGTCTTCAGTACTACTAATAAGATTATCCGTCATCTACAGCTCAGCAGAACTTTTGTGCTGCCTGTGGAGGATTTCTGTCTGCTGAGGGCACAGCTGATGTCACCGGTAAGTGTTCAGTGCTACTGTTCTCACACACTATGCAATATACACTTGAGTGTGACACATTGCCGCCTACAGGAAATTACGTGCACGCTCATAACAGATTGATATATTGGTGCATTTAATAGTGCGGATGCGCTCCAAGTACTGGTGCCCTGTTTTGTTTCTTTTGCTGGTGTGCTCATTCTTGTAAAGCGAGAGTAGTCGCACCCAACGTAAGTTTATTGGAGGAACATGTAAGCTGTGTTTTTGTACAGTAATGCATGGCACACTGCTACACACTGCGCAACATCATCACACTATCACTTGTGACACGCAATCAGCTGCCGCCTTGTAGCAACTCTGTCAAAGAAAGCTACAACAGTGGAACCATGGCACTCTCCCCACTTTGTTTGAAATAGCCACCGCCATTGATAACCCTACGTCATAACCGAGAGTACGTGCCATATATTCGTGTGTTTACTCATTACTAACTATTGGCATAGCTAGGAGGTGGTACACCGGACACTTGCTGCTCCCAAAATGTCTTTCTGCCTTCACACGCAGAGTACAAAGTGAGACACGACCACACTTGACTGTCCTGCCCCCATTTCGGATCAAGGACACGCCCCCACCAAAAAGATAGTTCAGCTGCATGCATTGCGGGTTCTGCGCAGCTTCATTTGTCCCTCTTCATTGAGCAACAGTGTCAGCTTATGCTTTTTGTTAAAACCACTGTTGTGTTCTCAAAAAGTTACACTTACACTTTTCTGCTGAATAATATGGAGTGGCACTGATTTTTTTGTTTCTTTAAATCTATATGGTTCTCACTCACATGCTAGTCTGGGTTAAATAGTGAAATTTTCAAACTCTTGTCACTTCCTGCTCAATCTGTGCTTTGCAGGCTCCAGTTCAAGTAGTTGGGATGCTGATCAAGCAGTAGTAGCTGCCCTTCACAAAAGAATAGCTACATTGGAAGAGTGCTTGAACAACATGAAGCGGAAAGTTGCTACACTGCAACAACAGAAAAGCAGAGCAAACCGTAGAAACTATGAACTCACGCGAAACATCAAGAAGTACCTGTCACCAGATCAACTGCAAGGCATGTGGACTTCCAGTATGCGAGGGAAGCAATGGTCTACAGAGACTATACAGAAAGGCCTCAAGCTCCGTTTGGCATGTGGATCCAGAGGCTACATTGCGGTCAGGGAGCTTGCTGTACCCCTTTCGAGTGAAAGAACTTTACAACGTCGTATTGGAAACTACAAGTTCTCACCAGGAATTCTACATGAGGTTCTGAAGTCCCTTGCTTTATAGGTGAAAGGACGGTGTAGCTGAATGTATTTGTTACATTTATTCTCGTGAGCATCTCTTTCAGCAGTACACCTTGAGCAAAAGGTGAAACCTTTTCCAGAGCCTTCCACTATGGCATGTCTCATGATCGTATCATGGTTTTCGCATGTAAACCCTAATATTTATTAAGCTTTCATGTGTTGCTAGTGCCAGTGTTAGTGCCTGTCACTGCGCTCATTGTTGTGCACGTTTTAGTGGCCATTCATAAAGTTTCCACAACATATTCTCATCTTTCCTTCACTTCCTGTGCTTTCAAAAGTTCAATATGTGTACTTCATTTCATTCGCTAAATTACACATGTAAAGTGTGAATCTTGATAAAGGTGTTTGGCACAAATCGCGTCCACTTGTCGCTAGTTGTGAGTGCACCATGAATGCCATCGCTTTTCTTTACTCTTGTCATTGTGATGTTTACGTATAGCAACAAGTCACCGTTAACAGATATTTCATGTAATTTATTGTGTACACTGCATAATTATCATGTATGATTGAAACAGTCCTCCATTTTCATGAAATGTTGAATAAATGTCATGTTTTGTGCCCTTCATTCAGTTTTTGCATAGAATCAACTGTACTTGAACTTTGGTGTTTATCAATAAAGTGACATTATGGAATGGGGTTTCCTATTGAATACCAGGCCCTTTTGTTCGCTCGACGTATTGCATGCTATTATGATGGGATATGCATAAACATGTCATGCCATGAACATCCCAAGTATACGTGTGTACTCAATGCTGCCTTCCCAGACGCAGTCATTCTTATGTATTCACGCCAGGGAAGACCGAGGTGTGATGGATGTTGAGTGGCCTAGAGCCGGTATGTAAGTGTAAAACATTATTCTAAGAAAGATGTATTCTGCTTGAACAATGGGGACAAACATATGTGCAAAGAAGGAACTTCATGTAACACTGGACACAAACGGTATGGACCTCACCAGAACACAGAGGAGAAGCATTATGCACATTATCGCACTACCCCAACCTCTGTCCTTGTGAAATGCGAGCTGTTCGTACCTTATAATAATAACCAAGTAGCTTGAGATGCGTTATTCTTTATGGAGCAAGCTATGCTTACTCATTTTTATTGATTGTATTTTAACACACCTATTAAAAGAATAAAGGCATGGACGAGATTATAGGTAGAAAATTTCATTGGACACATGCTGGACTAACAACTGCAAGTTTCCAATTGGAATATGTTTTACAGCAATCGCAAATGTTAGTATGGTCGGGCTGCATGCACCCTTGTATGCAGATTTTCAGGTCCTGTCGAGGAGGTTAAACTCTCAAACACGTTGGCAAATAGAAGAGAAATGCAGGGAAAAAGGACAAAGTTCAGTCTTTATATATGTTTTATTTGTTGGGTTGCGCATTCACCTGCTAGAGAGAGATGCTAAAAAGCACTATGCATGCGCAAACGCTACCTTTTTTTTGTATTCTTCAGATAGTATTTCGTTTGTTTACCGCCTGTCTTACGTAATACTTCTATGGGCTCTATTGCCTCCTCAGCTGCGCTTTCTTTTTTTCCAATATGAGCGAACTCACCCAGTTTTACACTAGTTTACAATATACCTTCTAAGCGGACTGTAACAAGCCACGTCTGTCAATATACGCACACGATGTGCAGTAGTTGTTTAAATTACTGAACATCGAATAATGCGAGCAGCATATAACCTCACAGACCGAAGAAAGAAGCAGCATGACCATGTGACCTGATTTTGTCAGCACTTGCCAGTAGTATCACATGGCCTAACTCGCCCACGCAGTCGCTTCATGCAATTGACGGTGAACTCGAACTGGTCGGCCCCGCGCCGACAACGTATATCTGAGTCTTTCCTTCGGCTGCACACGGCGCTGTATTAAATATTGCTGCGGCGACCTTTTTTAGCTTTCGGTACCAACGGTCCAAGAAGAGCGTGCGAAAGTCATAGTTGCTTTCGTAGTTTTTTCTACAGTAGAAAGGTTGGCTTCTTCGCACAAAACGCTTGCTTTGAAAACGTAGAACGATCCATTGCCTGTTTTGCGAGGGGTAGCTAGCTTTCTATTCCTTCGAATCGACGAACGAACGAACGAGTAATGTCACCACACTAATGATACACAGAACTGTTCAGCGACGAATGAAATACAAAGGAAGTGTACCGAATACGAAATACTGGCAACGCCGCACACACGCTGCGGCAGCGATGAAGAATCTCGGAACGATGGCCGCCGTAGACTTTGTTTCTGTGAAGCGAGCACGCCCTCCCCGAACAGACGCCACTGGCGTACCCTTTCAGCATACCCGAGGCACGGCCGCTCGATGAAAAAAATTGCCCGCAGCTTCCCTCGGGGGAACACTGAGGAGGATGCGGAGCATATAATTGGTTAACGGGGTGTTAAAGTGCGACTTACTTGGGTCGATGGCTAAATTGGTTAACGTGGTTGTGAAATGGGGTGTTAAATTGCGACTTACTTGGGTCGATGGCTAAATTGGTTAACGTGGTTGTAGGAGGGGGTGTTAAATGAGTGAACACGTACACACGTATGCGAAAGGGCGGCGCTGGTCGAAGGGACGTCGATCATTGTGTTTGTGGATTCGTTGGAATTCATTTCACCGCGACCTTGGACGTCGACGCGCCGTACAAACCAACCGACGAGCGGCAACTGAGCGAGCGAGCGCCGACCTTGAGTATATATACAGCGCGACGGCGCATGCACTGTCAGCTGTTGAATGTTCTCGAAGCGCGACGGCGCATGCGCGTCCACTGGAGAATCAGGAGAATTGTAGAATGTTCTCGAAGGGGAGAAGCGCGCGTGGCACAGATGGTGGGTGACGGTGCATGCGCGCGTCAGCTGTCGAATGTTCGAGAAGGGGGAGAAGTGCAACGGCGCATGCGCGCGCGTCAGCTGCCGATGTTCTCGAAGCGCGACGGCGCATGCGCGCGCGTCAGCTGCCGATGTTCTCGAAGCGTGACGGCGCATGCGCGCTACATTATACAGCTTGCGAATGTTCGTGAAGAGGAGAAGCGCACGCAGGTGTGTAGAGGAGGAAGGGTGCACAGATGGCGGAGGAGTGAAGCGCGCGCGGTGTGTAGAGGAGGAAGGGATGCACAGATGGTGGAAGAAGGAGGAGGAAGCTTGCGGACGGCGCCGCACTACAAGCCTCGAGTATTAGATGCTCCGCATCTAAAACGCACGGCGCAGCAGTGCCCGAGCTGCCCAAGCGTCTGGCACATCCAGTGCGCCCGCGTGCTTTCGCATTCGTAGTTTCCTGGTGGACACTCTAGAGGCGCTGCTGTGGCTGCTGGGAGAGGAGGTAGAGGCAAAGGGGTGCGGTTGGCGCTACATTAGTTTATTTTTCAGGGACTTTAGTGCTAGCCACCGCCCGATTTACAGGGTGCAGCCATGTCCATCTATGCAAACACGGTATGCGTTTTTAGCTCTGGTAGCTAGCGTGCACGGTTCTAAAATACAATGAAGGAAATAAAATAGTGTTATCGGGTCGGCCTTAGTGTTTCACAGCAGCGTCTCAAGCACACATTTTCAGATGTTCTTGAGAATGATAGGCGCCCAGCCAGCGAACGATCGAGAGTGAGGCGTGAGCTGACGATAAAGTGGGGCGCAGAAAGAAGGGAGAGTGAATGGTGAGAGAAGGAGCGGCGAAGCCCTGCACCTGTCATTGACCTGACTGCATGATGTCCGCGACAGAAACCCTTCACAAACGCAGCTGTTGCTGATTGGTGCCGACGCTCAAGCGTGACATACATGGGGGGGAGGGGGGCTCCGGTTGCTTGGGACGCGCGCGGCCGTAGCTGTTGCTGTGGAAAAGGGCCGTGGAGGGATCCCGCAGACGCCTGACATAGCCTGACTAAGAAATGAATGCGCATATTGAAAAAAAAGAACGCCAGGCCTGCGCGGAAGGCGCAGCAATGTCACAGCGAAAGCTGAAAAAGCGTACTGTTAGAATCTTTTCTAAACACTCTTGGGCTAACTGCTTAAAGCACACTTGCTGTGGAGCCACTACGCCAATAATGATAATTATTTCTTCATAGTAGGCTGACATTCCCTATGCTATCTTTCATCATTCTTCGGAGTAGCGTGGTATCCGCTAAACACTAGCAAGAAATTTTGTGCCAGTTGTTCATGCAGTGGTTGATGACGATGAGGAATTATTGCTGAAGTGGGTATGTGCGAAAGTTAATAGGTGATCAAGAATAAGCTTCTATAATGATTTCGGGCATTGGATAACCCACTCGTTTCGCTATTCACATTGTGTGACGCCTGCTTCCTATGGTGTTCTAAAACAATTTATTACTCATATTAGCGCAATTCCTTTCCCAAAATCAAGCCTGTCTAAGGCACGTTTCCGAACATTGCAAGTCTCAAGCACCGGCCTGGCTCAGTGGAAGAATGCTGGGCTGGCACGCAGTGCACCCGGTTTCCAACCCCACCGTGTCATTGGTGTTTCAAATGCGAATGCATTTCTTATTCGGGCTACGTCAGGCATCCGGATTTGTCCGCAGCGCTGTCCACGGGCCGGTTGATATTATCGTGTTATCTCTCTCTCCTCTCACTTCTTCCATATCAACAGCTGCGGGCGCGCGCGCCTATCCTTGCCCCTAGCAACCGGAGTATATGGTGTGAGAAAGTAAAAGAGAGGATAAGCGCAATTCTTCACCACTTCTCTCGCCCTTCGCTCTCTCTCTTGTCTGCGTCCCTGTCTCCCGTCCACTCACGATTCTCGATCGTTCGCTGGCTCGGTGCCTGTCAAGGAAAGAATAAACTTCAATTTTGTATGCGTGTGTTAGTGGGCTGGGCTCCCGCCTAGGTGTCGGCTAGAAAGTCTTGCCTCCAGCGGCTTCCTCGGCCCGCTGCACTGCCTATAGCTGATCGTCCTGGAAATCGTGGTATAGTGATTGTGTTAGAAAAACTAGCCACCCTGTTTACGAGGTGTCTCCTGACGGGAAGAGTACCAGAGTCTTGGAAGAACGCTAACATCATCTTTATACTTAAGAAAGAAGATGACAAGGACTTGAAGAATTACAGGCCGATCAGCTTGCTCTCTGTAGTGTACAAGCTATTTACAAAGGTAATTGCTAACAGAGTAAAAAAAAACATCACAATTCAGTCAACCAAAGGAACCAGCAGGATTTCGAACAGGTACTCTACAATTGACCACATTCATACTATCAATCAGGTAATAGTGAAATGCTCAGAGTATAACCAACCACTATACATAGCCTTCATAGATTACGAGAAGGCGTTTGATTCAGTAGAAATATCAGCCGTCATGCAGACACTGCGGAATCAGGTCGTAGATGAGGTATATTAAACATTCTGGATGACATCTACAGGGGATCAACTGCTACAATAGTGCTTCGTAAAAAAAGTAACAGAATACCAATCAAGAAGGGTGTAAGGTAGGGGGACACAATATCCCCAATGCTATTTACCGCGTGCTTACAGGAGGTTTTCAGAAGCCTAGAATGGGAACAGTTAGGGATAAGAGTTAATGGAGAATACCTTAGTAACTTGCGCTTCGCCGATGACATTGCATTGCTGAGTAACTCAGGGGACGAATTGCAACTCATGATTACGGAGTTAGACAAGGAGAGCAGAGAGGTGGGTCTTAAAATTAATCTGCAGAAAACGAAAGTAATGTACAACAACCTCGGAAAGGAGCAGCACTTCGAGATAGGTAATAGTGCACTTGAAGTTGTAAAAGACTATGTCTACTTAGGGCAGGTAATAACCGCAGAGCCTAACCACGAGATTGAAGTAACTAGAAGAATAAGAATGGGGTGGAGCACATTCGGCAAGCACTCTCAAATTCTGACTAGTAGATTGCCACTATCCCTCAAGAGGAAGGTATATAACAGCTGTATCTTGCCGGTATTTAGCTACGGAGCAGAAACCTGGAGACTTACAAAGAGGGTTCAGCTTAAATGGAGGACGACGTAGCGAGCAATGGAAAGAAAAATGGTAGGTGTAAGCTTAAGAGACAAGAAGAGAGCAGAGTGGATTAGGGGACAAACGGGGGTTAAGGATATCATAGTTGAAATAAAGAGTAAGAAATGGACATGGGCCGGGCATGTAGCACGTAGACAGGATAACCGCTGGTCATTAAGGGTAACTAACTAGATTCTCAAAGAATGGAAGCGCGTTAGGGGGAGACAGAAAGTTAGGTGGGCAGATGAGATTAAGAAGTTTGCGTGTATAAATTGGTAGCAGCAAGCACAGGACCGGGGTAACTGGCGGAACATGGGAGAGGCCTTTGTCCTGCAGTGGACGTAGTCAGGCTGATGATGATGATGAAGATGATGATGATCGTCCAGGGCTTAACTGAGCAGCACGGTCAGCCAACGCGCGCGGAGGCTGTCGGTGGAGGCCACGTTCTCCTTACTGTGTTTTAATCCCTAGCACTCCCTTAGTATATGTTCTAAGGAGGCTCGTGCCTGACAATCTTTGCATTGAGCGGTCTTGTAGATCTCTGGATACATAGCATGTAGTAGCGCTAGATTCCTATAGGATCTGGTTTGTAATTGTCGCCATTGGAAAGACTGTGCCCTGTTGAGTTTATGGTTAGGAGGAGGGTAAGCACGCCTGTGTAATGTTTCGTAATTTCATTGAACGTTGTCATTCGGTCATACAACTCCCACACATTTGGAAATTCTGACGAGGGATTAACATTCGTCATAGGCCCGGAAAGTGAGTCTTCGAACTAGATTGTGTGCCAACTCGTTAGGGTTGATATCTCCCGTGATGTCGAGCAAGTGAGCTGGGAACCGGAGAATGCAAGTGCATCTGTCGTCTTGGTTGGTTTTGCCTGTTATAAGAATGCGTAGTGCTTCAGGGGAGATTCTGCCATGTGCAAAGTTGCGTACAGCTGCTTGTGAACCACTGATTATAAAGCACGCGTCAGTTTGTGATATGGCCAAAGCTATAGCTATCTCTTCCGCCGTTTCAATGCGTCTCGCGTGTATTATCAGACTGGTGCTGCATTGTTTCTTGTGGTTAACTACAGCCGTGACGAAGCAGCTTTTGTGTTTGTAATGAGCGGCATCTACGAAGACCGCTTCTTTGTTGTTTTCGTAACTCTTTGTCATTGTCTTGGCTCTGCTCAGCACACGGGATGCATGTTTTTAGGTAACAGAGGCACTGTGAGCTTAGCCCACACGTCACGAAGAATGTCGCATTTGGTGCCAAATTGTGTGTGGTAAGTGATGTCTAATTTTTCCAGGATGTATCTACCAGTCTTGGTTTTAGAGAGGCGGTCGTACTGTGCAGTACGTTGCGCCTCTATCAGTTCCTCAAGTGTATTATGTAAACCTAGCTCTAACAGCCTTGTGCTTTGGATGAGCCCCAGCGCTTGTTTGTGGATTTTTCTTAAGAGGCTGTTTAATTTCATTTTTTCTGCTGCAAACCATCTATGGTATGCAGAAACATTCGCAATGTGGCTGATGACAAATGCGTGGACGAGCATTGTGACATTTGCCTCTTTCATGCCGCTAGGCTTATTCGTAATTTTTTTATTAGCAACATCGTTTAAGAAACCTTTGCTTCGATATTGCTTACCGTTTCCCCGTTGATGCCTTTGGCTTCTATTCTTAACCCCAGTACCTTTATCTTCTCGACAATGGGTATGGTGTGTCCATGTCGTGTTTTAAGTTGTATCTCTGTAGTGGTATGTGTTTTGTGGCGTTTGGGAGGTCGGCCTTTTAATGTTGGTCTATACAGTAGCCGCTCAGATGTTTCGGCTGAGCACGTGAGACCAGTTCCTTCTAGGTATTGTTTTATGGTGTCGATCGCTTTTTGGAAACGTTGTTCAATTGACACAGCACTGTCATTGCTTACCAACAGAGTAATATCATCTGCATATATTGTATGGTGCGAACCTTCTACCTTTTCTTATCTACTTGGGAGGACCGTTCGGGCTGAGTTAACACACGTGACATCACTGATCCTTGGGGTGTACCTGCACTACCCATGAATATTTCCTCGGATGTGAGGCTTCCTACAACAATTTTGGCTTGTCTATCCGTTAGGAAGTTCTGGGTGTAAATATACGTCTGCTCACCTAAACCTAAGGTACTGACATGATTCAGTATGGCTTGGTGGGTGACTTTATCAAATTTCTTTTTTAGATCAATCCCGAGGATCGCTCGAGTTGATCTGCTAGGGTCATCTATGATCTCGTGTTTTATTTGTAGCATGGCGCATTGTGTACAGAGATTTTTCTGAAATCCTATCATTCCACATGGGAGTACGTTGTTGTCCTATAGGCAGTTAGTCAATCGGGTCAATAAGGCGTGTTCCATTACCTTACCCAGGCAGGAAGTTATTGAAAGAGGTCTAGGGTTTTGAAGCTGTAGGCGTTTGCCAAGCTTGGGTGTAAGCACGACGTGCGCCGTTTTTCATTGCTGTGGTATGTGGCCTTGTCTCCAGCATTCAATAATAAATCTGTTAATTTGAAAATTGACGTATCGCCTAGGTTTCGCAGTGTTTTGTTCGTAATGGCGTCAGGGCCCGCTGCCGACGTAGTGTTTAGTTTGTTTAGAACTGCTCGTATCTCGGCTTCGTTGAACTGTTCATCATGATCAGGATTTGGCGCTCCTATGTAATCGGCGCGAGTGCATGGTAGTGCCTGGGAGATGTATGTAAGCGCGACCTCTTTGATAAACTTTTTTTCTGTGCCTTTATATGCATGCAGAAATTTGGTCATATTTTGTTTGTGTACAGTTTTTGTGTTTTCTGGGTTCTGGAGGTTTCGAAGTAAATTCTACGTTTCACTTAGGCTCACTCGGTCGTCCAAGGCGGTACAAGTTTCTTCGCATCGTTGGCAATACAGCTGTTGTGCGTAATGTTCAATTTTCTTGTTAAGTGTGCCTATCTTTTTTCTTAACGTTCTGTTATCATTCTGCGTTTTCCGGCGTCGTTGACGCACTTGTTTGGCTTTCCACATATGTAATGGCCTACTGTCCAGAATTTCAAGCTTAGCTTTCGATGGGACTATTTTTTCTGCCTCTGCAATATCCTTTTTTAGATTAGCTGTCCATTGCTCAATGTTTGTAATGCTTTCTGTGATTCCCTCTCGTATATTTATGAATTTACCTCAGTCATCTAGCCTAAGCTGTTTGCCCCTGTATTTGATGGGCCCCCCAATAAGCTGGATTTCAATGACAGAATGATCGCTTCTTAAGTTTTGCTGTGTGTTCAGCCGTCGCACAGATTGCGTGTTCTTTATAAAAGTAATGTCGGGCGTGGTATCACCACAGACGCTATTTCCTTGCCTAGTGGGTACTGTGAGGTCAATGATCAGTGTTAGGCCTTCCTGCTGCGAGTCCAGCCAGAGATTCCTGCCCTTGGGGTGGACGTGTTTATAACGCCATGTACAATGGGGGCATTAAAGTCCCCTTCGATTATTAGAACTCGGTCGCCGGCTATGGTAAGCGTGCGCTTAAAGAGAGTTAAAAATCTTTGCCGTGTGAATTTCGGGTTACTGTACACTTTTGGAATGAGCCCACTTTCCCCTGTTTTTCTTGTGGGTATGATTTCAGTTAGTATATTTGCTATATCGGTAACCTGTGTGCTGTAATGCATTGCTGTGTGATCCCTTCGCACTAAAGTTTTAGGGGCTTTAGTTTCCACCTCAGCACTGCCGATAGAGCGGTAGCCAGACAACTTAGCGAAGCCATGCGTCTCCTGCAAGATTACATCTGGTTTTTCTTTATCTTCAAGATACTGGTGTAGAATGACTGTCTTGTTTCTGTAACTTCTACCATTCCATTGCCATCATACGTATTTGTTGCGTCTGTCCATGGCGGCAATTATTGCTGACTAGACACCAGGTTCATAATAGCCGACTTTAGTGGCGGAGGTTTGATGAGTGGTTTACAGGGTGCTACTTCACTGGCTTGTAGGCCTGTAGCAGAGGGGGATTTTTCAAGTTATGTTACCCTATTGGATAAGCTATCTAGTTGCTACTGGTGAACCTGCTGTTGTTCTATAACTGTGTTAATTTGCTGCATAATAGCCGTTCCCCACTCTTTGATTAGTGCTCCCATGGTTTTCTTAATGTCGTTTATTGCCTCAATTTGAACTTTCACAGCTTCTTCAACTTTGCTTATTCGTAAATCTACGCATTCTTCAGATTTCTCTTGACCTTTGTGCAACATGTTAGCAGTCTTAGTTTTCTTGTGCTTGCTAATACCATCGTCGTTGTTCTCTAAAGCCTTGCGTTTTGGGAGAGGGGAATCAGTGCTCTCCCTCATACTGGTTACATTATCCTGTGTTATAATTATTGCGTCATTGCACTGTACCATGCCTGTTCTGTAGTTATGAATTTCTTCCCTTAATTTTTCCTTCTCCTCCCTCGTGGCGGCAATTATCTGATTGTTTTGCAGAATCATTTGTTTCAGTTGTGCTAACTCTGCCTCGAGTTTGGCGACTTTCTGGTCAGAAGCAGCCTCCACCTCCACGCGCGTCCCTTTGACCCTGTCTGCCCAGCTCACCTCGAATGATGTATCTGCGCTGGGGTTTTGGGGTTCCTTGGCCCTTGACCTGGAGCGGTTTCTTGCCCGTCAGTGGTTCCTGGACCTTGAGTGGCTTTTTCTCTCATGCGGCAAACTGGGAGAGGACTCCGATATGTTGTCCTTTGCTGCGTTGGCGTAAGATGGCCTGTCTTGTCACCTGGCCTTGCATTCGTGGCTTTCGGGAGGATTTGGCATTCTGCAGTCTCGGCAGATCTTATCTTTAGGGTTAGGGCAAACATCCGCCCTATGCCGCAAGCGTCCACAGTGCTAGCACACGTCCAGTTGTTTTCTGTACAACGAACATCCTAGCGATGCCCCTCCGTATTTCATGTAGCTTGGCACACGGTAGCCGTCGAATAGTAGATTCACATCGATGGTATTGCCCATTCGCTTGGCCACGAGCACAGTTGGGTTCTTGGGGCTTACTCAAGGATATCCAGAAATGTGTGCTCGAAACGTCGCTGCGCGACGCTAATGCTGAGCCGAGAAAGCTAGCGCCCCGCTCTCCCGTTCGCTCAATCCCCACTCTCGACCGTCTGCTGGCTGGGTGCATCTCAAAGCGATGGCAGAAGTCGGTGAAGACGAATGTCTGACGGCAATGGTAGCCTCGCTTGGCGCGAGAGATGCATTGCCATTTATTTTCATTGGGCAGGTTTTTCGTTCTCATATAGTAGGGCTAATTTTTCTTTACTGAGTTTTCACAGTGGAAGCTGTTAAGAGATCAAAACTCGGGTCACGCACGGCACCGTAGTTGTCCGCCACAACCACCGCTGCCGGCGCCGCCACCGGTGTCTGTAACCTCGTCGCACGAAATAAAAAAAATAAACCTAATATCAACGACACAGTGGGACTTGAACGCGGGCCCACTGCGTGCCAGCCCAGTATTCCACCACTGAGCCACGCTGTTTTTTTTTCTTTAATGAATGACATTATCACCAGTAAAGTACACAGAACATACTTCATCAGAAGTCAGACAAACACACACAAGCGTCAAGAACGGGAAGCCACTCCGGAACGGGGTCAAAAGTCTCGACAACACTGCGCACTTGAGCAGCTGCTTCTCAGAAGACAGATCTCGTCGACCGTGGTGGCTCGGCGTGTCTATCGATCATGCGACTTTTCCATAATGAATAAAGTCCCAACAACATAAACAAGTCGTAAGGAGTACTATCAGTCAGACTCTTTTTGAACGGAAGGAACCTAGTACCAGTGGGCTGTGATTGGAAGTTCTTTTCTTAACGTTCTTTTTAGAATGTCCCAAAAATAAAAAGCATCACGACAATGAATAAAACAATGCTCTATAGTCTCTGGTTGGTTGCAGAGTCTACAATTCACTGTCCAGGGTACATATATTGATTTTTCATTCAGCCACGTTTTCACTGGCAGCGTCGAAGTGTGCAGTTTAAAGAAAAATGTTTTCGCTGAAGGAGATGTACACATTCTACGTACACGAAATAATACATCGTGACCAGACAGAAGCGAATATGGCTTTCGATAAACAGGTTCGGGGAAAAGGTTATTCACAAGTGCAGCGGTTAAATTTGTTCTGTCAATAGTATACAAATACTCTAAGGTAAACCTGGCTTTCAAAAAACTGACAGTATCAACAATTTCTTTTAGGAATCCCCGCAACGGCTATTCCTTAGCAACGCTTGTTGTGACATGAATAAAAGGAAGGTGGTAACAAAGACGGTTACGAAGAACCGCTAATAGAAATGGGTGGCACACATCCTTGAGGTAGAAAAATCGCAACACCAACTGTCGCACGAACAATTTTTTTTTCTTTATTGCCTTGCATATCAAGACTGTTCACATTTTTCTGAGTATAGTTAAGACTTGTTAGCAAACTTGCCTTAGGCAGGCTTGATATTGGGTAAGGAATCGCGTTATTACGACTTATAAAGTGTTTAAAAGCAGCGAAAGGACAACAGGTCGTCGCACAATGCGAATAGCGTAACGAGTGGGCCGTCAAATGCTCCAACCCATTACAAAAGCTACTTTTTGTTCACCTAATAACTGTGGCGCAGACCCATTTCAGGTCACATCGTCGTCCGCCACTGCCTGAACGATTGACACAAAATTCTTTGCGAGTGCTTAGCGCATACCACGCTTTTCAGAAGAATGACATAAAATAGCATAGCGAGTGCCGGCCTACTACCCAAAAACTTTCATTTTAAATGCCGTAGTAAATATAAAGCTAGTGTGCTTGCAGCACACTTTCTTTATACTAATGTGTGTTTAGAAAAGGCTAAACCCAATGAACTTTTATGAAAGGCTCTGAAAGGCCGCTCGTCTAGCTTTCGCTGTAACTGTGCTGCGCCTTCCGCGCAAGCCTTCCGTTTTTTTTTCTTATTTCGTGTGATAGCTGTTACGGACACCAGCGGCGGCGAACAACTACGGTGCCGCGCGTGACTCGTGTTGTGATCTTATAACAGCTTTTGTGGTAAAAACGATTCCGGCGTTTCTTTCCTGCGCCTGTCCAATCGTGCTTGTACGCGCATTAACGAAATCTCCTCCACGGGCAACACTACGCAACGCTTAACACTTCGATTGGTTATTTGCTCTACAAAAAGCCACTTTGCGCCGCCCGTAATGCAGTTTTGACCACGCAATACGTTATGTCAAGTCATAGGTTACCCTTTTGATATCAGCGCATTCGACATTCCTAGTAATCCCGTGGCACGCAAACAACTGCTACACATACAAAAACACGTCAGTCCACCTGGTGACTCTTGTATCAAAACGAAAAATTGCAGCATAGAGAACTACACGCCGACTTATTGGAATGATACATACTCACACAAGGTCTAGGATGTGTAGCAATTTTCGAAAAGATATAAAACACATCAAGAAACGATAACCCAGGCAGCTCTTGGAATCGCATCAATACCTTTTTACAGCGGCATTCTCTGAAACTGATTCCAACGATGCGTTTTTACTGTGTTCACCAAGTTGATATATTTAAGCGCTTTATTACATCAGCTTGATTGCCTGTGGTGAAAATGTGACCGTTATTTGCAAGTAAAACAAAACAGTTATCGTTTCTGTGTGGCTGAGCTTTGCCCAAAAATGAAGCTGAAGAAGAAGAAGAAGAAGAATCAAACGAAGAAGAAGCACGCTCCGTGTGGCACGCACCCTTCGCTGTTAAGGATCCGTGGCCGAAAGCTCGAGTTCCTCAGTATCCAGTCTGACCTGCAACGGACAGTGACACGCCATGGCTGAAAGTTCAAGGAAAAGCAGCTTAATCTACAGTGTCCCAGCACACGCCACGACCGAGCGCACGAAGACACCCAGCTTGTCCTCAAAATCCTCCAGGCCATCATCAAAGTCCCGCTTGTTTAACGACAAGACGAGCGGTCAAGACAAGAAACACCGAAAGCCTTCGCTCTCGGAGGAAGCCGCAAGCAGGGTAAACGCGCTAGTTAGACTTCCACTGCTTCATTGTGTCACTCTTCAAGCAGCGCTGCGCCACAGCTCGTGCGTCGTTCCTAATTCTAGGTCGGGTTTACAGAGTCAGCATTCATAGGGCTCTTGAATGGCTCTTCAGGTGCGTTAACCGTTGTTCTAATAACAGACGTTTGTCTTTGTTTACCATTTTTATGTGCTGCCCCCTTCTTCTTTGTTAACTAGTTTTGTATGCTGGCATTCACCTTCTTTTATTGGCTAGCAAGATAGCCCGAATGCAGCGTAAGGCGCAGTTAAAGCTAAGACCTTCGACGAAATTGATTTGACCTCTTTGCTTAAGGATAACTGCTGCAATAGATGGTTTATATCTAGACAGCGACGCAAGGGAAACTCTTTAGCAAACATGCTCTATCCAACAGATACATGTGCTCGAAAGGTGTTGTGAAAAGTATCAACATCTCATTTACATCTCGGACCAGTTGTGTAAAGTAGCTATATCCGCGCTGAGTAAATATTGCATAGAAAAAGATCAAGCTATTGCTTCCTTTTCATTCACTGCCATCGCAGGCTTCGCTGACCTCGGAAAAATCTTGGGACATACCTACGGTGCCGACCCTTTCAAGGCGACTGCCGTCAAAGAAGAAATACACTGCAGAAAAGGTGATGCTTGTTTGCTTGCATTCGCGTTGATGTGCTGGCTCTACAGCCGTAACCCGAGAAACTTACGCATGAGTGAACCCCCTCTTACACGCACCTCGAGCTCGTACTGAGCGAGCCATAAAAAGCACACCTTGTAAAAAAGACAAAGAAAACCATTGACTCCAATTGAAAACAATTAGAAAATTTCTAATCATAATTTAGCCCACAGTTGAACCGAATGGACGTGTCGGAACGCGACCAATCGGCTTTTGTAAGACGGATCAATGGGTAGCAAAGAGATACCAATTGGTACTCTAATGAATCAACCATATAGCCTTATGGTGGCAGCTTCTTGGCTGCCCCAATGTGCAATAGTAATTGGCAACAAAACAGGAAATTTAAGAGGTACAAAACAACGAAATTTTGTTGCACTCTGACGCTGTAGGTTCTGACGAAGCCCTCATGGTGACAGATTTTTGGCCATTCTCATAGAAGCAGCGAATAAATAAATGACAAAATCATTATGCGAGCACTGTACTTTCTAAGACATGGCAAAAGCTCTCCAATGACAAAAATGTTGACAATTTCCTAACAGGTAGTCTCTAAGTACTGGAAAAGTAATTGCCGACAATTGCTGTGGGCTGTTGCAAGTGTGGGCATAGAGCATACACTGTAAGCTACATGCACAAGCAAAATATGTTATGTGCATATTTATCCCTTCAACCTGATATGTGACAATGCATATAACCAGCCTACAAGTCTTACTTGTCCCTGCGCACTTGTGCACCAACATAGTAAAATTTCTCAAGGCTTTCATTACTACGTGCAGCTACGATCACGGGAAGTTATTCGCGTCTATGCATGAAAACCACCAAAACAACAAAAAAGCTTTGTTTTCTCATGAAATGTGTATAGATGCACCAATATTTACTTAGTGAATAGGCGCCATCGTTCGTATGTTTTTTTTACCACTTATCTAGAGAGAAGTGCGGTACAGCAATGCGAAATGTCGGCACACAGCGTTTGGAGGTTATTATAAACACCGATTATTTGCGCAACAATCAACAAACATGCAAGCTTGAGGTATGCCGGTGTGCGACCAATCGCGCGCACGCACACACACACACACACACACACACACACACACACACACACACACACACACACACACACACTTCGAGCATGCTTACCTTCGAGCTGCTTACGCACACACACACACACACACACATACACACACACACACACACACTTCGAGCATGCTTACCTTCAAGCTGCTTACGCGCGCGCACACACACACACACACACACACACACACACACACACACACACACACACACACACACACACACACGGTTGTAGCTAATTTCGAGCATGCTTACCTACGACGAGCAGTATTCTGGCACAATAGAACTGCGTTTCGCTATCTTCATCTATTCACTTTAAAGTTCATCCTCTAACATCGTCAATTTTGACAACCATACATTGCGGTCATCCTCCATTGTGGCACACGTATGCATGTGTTATCATGACTGCATTAGATAATGCTGCATGCACAAAAACTACAAACCTCGCGCGCTGTCGCTTGAGTAGCCACACGAAACATGGGAACACAAAGCAGCTTTGGCTTTGGCTATGGCACCTACTTCCACTGGCTAAACGCCACACATTGTTGCGAACATTCTTTCCTTGCGATAGCAAATAATAGACACTCTCCGCTCGATTTTGCCACGGGAATCGGCGTTGACTTCAGCCACCGTGTTTGTATACGCATGTATATACATGAAAACTCTTGAAAGAAAAAAATAATTCAGAAAAAATGCTGTTGCGCGGAATCGAACGTCTGACGTCCTGCTTGTAGGTGCAAGGCGTCAGCCATTGAGCCACGAAGGAGCATGTCATTTAACGTTCAAACTGCAAGCTGTTTTATATCTACCACTTACCGTTGGAGATGGCCATATCGAGGGAACTATCGTGCTTGCACCATTACTAGCGAGATGGCGTTATGAGCGCACGTCACCAGATCATCACGACATGGTGGCGTGTGCTCTTGCCCCGCGGAGAGGGGCGCGGGGAGAGGGGCGCGGGATGCTCACGCCTGAGCGTGGTAATCTTGTGGTGGGGATAATCGTACAACTTGGGCTTTCACCGGAACAATTCTGTTGAGTTGCCTAGCGCACGAAGGTCACTGCACTCGCTGCACAGTTTCCATTTGCGAAAAGAACGTGGTTTTCAGACACAGTGAAGCAACAGCTGAGACGCTTGTTCGCGTTCATCTGTACCTGTGAGTACGTTTCGTGCGTCATTTCTGCGTGAGCAACGTGAAGCCCGTTTTGATTTGTTTGACATTTATTGTGTGACCTTCCAAATTTCTGCTATCGCGTTCATTGATTTGCCATCGTGGCAAAGCTGTGACTTTTTTTTTTGTTTTCAAAAACATAAAGAAACTCCATGTCTGAAGAAAAGGTTTTCATTTTTATGTCATAGTTTTAGCTTTGCCGCAATGTAGGTTTTTGTTAATCATATATGCAAGTTATTTTTCAAGGATTGCTTGACACAGTATCATCATTTAGCCGATAAGGGCGACGGCCGTTGGTAAAGGAATAGTTGAAAATGTTTAGGAGCAAGCTATAACGGAAAATACAATAGTTTGTCCTGGTGATAGCCTGAATTATTCTAGGGCATAAGGCCTTGTTTATTTGTAATCTCGATTCCAGTTGGACCCAATCATAACCAATTAGACATCTCAATTGGTTTTAATTTGACTCAATTGTAAGCAGTTGGAATAATAAATTTCCAATTATAGCCAATGGGTACATTTCGTTTCAATTGGCTAATACAATGGGTTTGTCCTGTGACTCATTCGCAACCAATTGCAACGAAGATTTCCCAATTGTTGCCTATCGGTCTACTTAATTTTAATATGCAAATCCAAGCAGTTTGTTCTGTGAGCCAATCAAAACCAATTTGAAGTAAAGAGACTCCAATTGGTTCCTATTGGCTCCAATGGATCCCCGTTGGAAATCCAAATGGGAGCCAATTGTTTTTCACTGGGTTAAGATTGTGCGATCGCGAACTTTTGAAACGATGATAAAAAGAAAGTTTAGTATTCAACTATTAAGCCACGAAAATGCAACTTTCGCACAATAAATGCAACAAACGTTCAATTATATTTGTATGTTCAATGACTATAGCAAGACCAGCATACACGTTCGTTCATTAAGTGGATGTGCAACGGCACTGCAGTTACGAGTGAATGAGGTCCACGCTCACTATAAAGTCAGCAGCAAGTCTTAGTCTCACTGGCCAACACCGAATAGTTAGGAAATCCTTTGCAGCGAACCCACCCGAAAGTCGCTGAATATCGTCAATTTCTCAGTGGTTAGCCAGCGTGTACAGTTTCTCCAAATCTTGCATTTTTCTTCTCCTTTTTTGGTCAGTAAGTGAACGACTGAAACAAAAAAACTTACGATAAGGAACCCGCCAAAGCACTATACTTTGTTCAAAGTTCAATTGAGTGATATTACAATAACATTCGTACATACATAGTGATTGATCGCATGATGACCGTTGGTTTTATTTGTACTACAGTGTATGAAATTTAATGTCGATACCATTATATCTGACTTTATATGCGTAACCAGAAAAAATATTCAGCGTCGCCCATTCCACCTCGCAACCTTCAGCTGAGATCAAAAAGAAATATGACACCTTGGAAAGAGGTCGTACTCTCTATATCGCAATACCAAAAGATGTGCGACATATACATTCCAGTACTCTTGCACATAGCTGCATCAGCTCAAACAACACAAACACGTGACCTAGAGTTATGCTTCAGAGGAAAATATGAAATTACGGCTATTGAGCAGCATCAACATCGGTGGTACAAATGGTACAGTTGTCGTGAAAGGTATGCAAACAAAGTTCACTAGGTGCATTCGCGTACAGAAAGTAGAGGCCATGCACAGCTGATGAGCGTTTATTAAGCTCCCATGAGCGTTATCTTTTTCGTTGAAAGTGTGAAACGATGTTTAAGATTGGTACGCGCACGCAAAATTTGAGATAAGTCGCTTTCACTCGCAGAGCAGCACAGAGGCGTCCAAGGCAAGTCACAAATGCAAGGCAGCTGTGCTGGTTGCCGTCGCCCTGCTGCTGCTACTCCTCGGTGCTCTACTGGTGGCCTATTTCTTCACGAGTGGCACGAACACTAACAACGTGGTGGTGTGCCGCACGGACGACTGCGCTGCCTTTGGTCGTGAGTTGAGCGCAGCCATCAACGTAGCGATAGACCCGTGCCACGACTTCCACTCCTACGTATGCGGCAGCTGGGACGATCAGAGCCGTCAGGAGTCGACCGAAGGACGAATGAGGGTCGCAGCCCTAAACGCCGCGCTCAAGGAGATCAGGGACTCGCCGGACACCAAGGCGGCGCACTTTTATGAGAGCTGCCACAGTGCAGTCGCCGACCTCAAGGAGAACTTAAGACTGTTTGCAGAGTTCCGGAAATCTCTAGGTCTAACCTGGCCTGAACGCAGCGTACAGGGGGCTAAACACCCGGTGGAAGTAATGGTCAACTTGGCCCTGAACTGGCAGATGAACTTCTTGTTTGACATGAGCGTCGTCGCTGTTCGGGAATACCCTACGCTCCTCATGACTCGCGGTCGCATTGACACCGAGTGGGAGCAGGACATTCGAAATCCCAGGACACCCGAGGAATATCAAGTTTATCTCAGAATTAACTATGAAGTACTGGGTGTAAACGAATCACAATCTCGAATTGAAACTGCAGAGCTGATTCACATTGAGGAGGACATTGTCAGAGCCAAAATCGAGTTTCTCTATGACACCCCTCAGCAAGACTGGTACAGTGTGAACGCCCTTGACAGTCAGACGCCTACGGTACCGGCAGGTCTCTGGCTAAACGCCCTCGCTAAGTACGACAAGCAGTTCAACTGGACCAAAGACAGCACAGTGATTGTCGAGGACGTCAAAATACTAGAGAACATAGATAAGCTGCTGAAGAAGTTCACTCGCGAAGAGTTGGTCATCGGATTGTCGTGGATATTCATTCAGACACACCTCTGGGCTGTCTGCGGTATGCCATCATTAAGGTTCCGCGCATCTTTCTCCGAGCTGAAAAGAAAGCAGGAAGATCGTTGCATGACGTACGTGCAATCCCTCCTCGGTCTGTACGCAATACCGAAAGTGATGACCACACGCTACGGCTACGCTGAAAGCCGTTACGAGGCCTTCAGCTTTATGCACAGAATGAACGAGCACATAAAACACCTTGTTAATGCCACGCCATGGATGGATGAAGAAAGTAAGCGCATGTCGTATTCAAAGTTGGACAAAATGAAACGCTTCGTAATGCCTAATGACAGTTTCTTCATCAAGAAGGAACGCGAGGCACTGTACAGCGTGTTTCCGAACATGAAGGGCAAGAATTTTATGACAAACCTTGTGGGGGCTTCTCAAGTTTATCAGCGCCTCCGTAGCCACAAACGTTTCCATGACGTGTACAGTGTTCGCATGTTCCCACATTTCGGCCGTGAGCTTTACTTGTACTTGCCGAACACGATGACGCTTGCAATCGGCGACCTGAATCCGCCGCTCTTTTACCATAACGCCACACTGGCCATCAGGTACGGTGGACTGGGCACCTTAGCAGGTCGACAGATGGTCAAGACGTTAGATGCAACAGGCGTCACTGTGGACGCCGCCGGCGTTCGCGGAACGTGGCTAAAGCCCCCTGTGGCCGCAGTGCATGCCGAGAAGTCCAACTGTGACGTCCTCACTACGACAGACACCACCAGGTGGCGACCACTACGAATGTTTCCCGCCGTGGTAGGCCTGGAAGTCGCATATGAGAGCTTCATTGCTGCCGTTACACGGGACTATCAATCACTGGAAGACCTCCGAATTCTTAACCTCGAGCAATTCACCGACAGCCAGGTCTTCTTCCTCACGTTCTGCTATTCGGTGTGCTCAAAGAGGCCTGAAAGAAAGGGTGACGACTGCAATGTTCCGGTGAAAAACTCGCTCCGATTTGCCGAAGCGTTTCACTGCCCTTCAAACGCCCCCATGAATCCACCTAGGAAGTGCAGCTTCTTTGAACAGTGATCTGCTTGAACGGCTTCCAGAACTTTGTCAGTGATTCCTTTGGTGAACGTTGTTTCATTTATTTTCGTGTTCAAATGCAAAACATATGGAAATTTTTCCTTGCTGTGAATTGAGAAATTTATAGGCATGTCTAACGCTTAGAAAACGAATTCTTCTCAAGATTGCTTCCACTGCTCCATCATTCACTTTTTTAGAACAGGTGAAGAATGTCTTGCTATAAAGAAAAAGAACTCGCGAAGGCTGAAGTAGTTTCGAGGCTTATCTCTTATGTCGGGTTATCCAGGTTAATAAGAGTCAACCAACCAACAATTTCTTCGAGGTACTGTGCTAGCAATCGTGCTCTAGATTGGCCGACCTTTGCTAATGCAAACACCTAATTGGGTATATCCTGCATTTTACACTGTGCATTCCTTACTCCCTGCTGTACGGGAAGTGGCTGTGTACCGCTACAAAACATCACGAACCACAGCGCAACTACGGAGAAGGATATACGCGATCAATCCGGTGCAGGTCACTAGGACGAACAGAGAGAAAATGACCTTCACTAAATTAGAATGAACAGTTTGTCCAATTTCGGAGCGCAGCTCTTTGGCACCTCCTCCTGCACTGAGCGGCATTGACGTTACCGTTGATGGCACCATCGGTAGGGTAAGCAAAAGGCATGAAAACATTCGTCAGATCCCTCGTACCATAGAAATGGAGGTCTTTTATTATTTTTTATTATTATTTATTCATACTGTCAGCCCGAGGGCCAAGACAGGAGTTGGGGTTACATATCTGGCACGTACAAAGAACATATGTGGAAACAAGTTTCACACTGTACGCTCAAGACGCATACTGTATGGAAATAACAAAAACAAAAAGGCAAAAATATATCAGAATACATCCCGCATAGGTCACGGATAAAAGAAACATGTTCGAATACATCTCGTACACGTCACCAAAAAGAGAAAAAAGATTTGAAGTGATATAGTACATATTGAACATATTGATATAGTACATTGAACATATTCAACCGACAAGGAACAAGGACAAGTTTCGCGAAGCATGTGAAGAGAAGGTCACTGTGGTGTAATTATTGCGGCGAAGCTCCTCCAGGTCGATGGTTGTCCGTTGGCGTTGACGTTGAAAGCCCTGGCCGCCACTGACGCTGGCAATAATGCCGATGACGATAAAAAACAAGCACGTTCGAGACCACACATTTTTTTTCTGCCATCACCACACGGCACATGCAAGGTTACTACTAGGCTGTGACGAACTGTATGAGTGAAAAAGGAGCAGGTGTTCCTTGAATAAAAAGAAAATAAGGAAGTGGTGGAGAGGTGATGATGTACACGTGAGACAGAAGCCTGGTTGTCGGCCCTATTTTCAGTAGTTAACATGGTAGCTTCAAATTTATTGACGAAGGGCCTAAATCGTAGTGTTTTTTTGTGTATATACAATATCGAATAGATTCAAGAGCCCCTTTAGAAACGTTTATACCTACTGGCTGTAGTGTATTGAACTTGTCAATAAGGTGAGACTGTATATCTTCTGTCTCTTGCGTAATGGAAGTTTTAGTAAAGTATGTAGAATTTCAGATCGTCGATGTGATGTCATGCTAAATTGAAACACTGTGCCACTACTATCAGTAATTCCTTTGCATGTTCGCGCGATGAGCATTTAATACAACAGGCTTTCCTAATTCGCCAATATATCATTTTTGAAAATATGATAATTCGATCATGTAGATAACGTTTGCACTATTGCAGGTAAAAGTAGATTTTATAAGGTGGAAATAATTACTCCCGGGGCTTTTAACTATTATATTATCTTAAAGGTGTTTGCAAGTCCCGAATTTTGGACGGAAGCAAGGTGTTACTTGGGCAGTAGAATATGAATGTACTATAACTTTGCCTCAAGAAATTATCTAATGCTGCGCTTTAGCATTTTAATATAGCAACACAGAACTTCGACGATATCAAACTCTACATGCTTCAGTCCAACTTGCGGTCTGCTTGACTTCCGGACTGCTCGAGTACAAATGTGAAACAGTCTCAGTACAGAACAGCACTTTGTGACAGGTGGCGAATCACTGGAAGTTGTAAAGGAACATGTCTACTTAGCAAAGGTAGTAACGAAAGAACCGAATCATTAGAAGAAAACTAAGAGGATAAGAATGGGGTAGACTACTTCCTGCAACCATTCTCTAATTCTAAATGGTAGACCATCACTATCCCTCAAGAGGAAGGTATATAACAACGGCATCTTACCAGTACTAACCTACGGAGCAGAAATCTGACGGCTTAGAAAAAGCGTTCAGGTTTAATTGAGAAAGACGCTTCGATCATTGAAAGGAAAATAATGGCGTAACCTTGAAAAAAAAGCGAACTGATTGTGTTAGGGTTCAAACGGAGGTTAAGCACATCATAGTTCAAATCAACAAAGAATCTCCGACATTTTGCAACAGGAGAATTTGAGTAAATGCGCCGCAGAGTGGGGGGGCGGGGCGGCATCGCGTGAATGTTGCGTAACCGTGTATGGTTTGGGAATGCTCAATGGTTATTTCGTCCTTATTATTCTTATTTAGTGAATGGCGGAGAAGCGTTGCCTTCAACGAATGGTGGGGCGCGCATATTGGGTTGTGCCCTACTACACGTTGAAGGTACTGTTGCCTCCATCGCATCTACTCGAGTCAAGCGAAGTGTCAAGTCAAGCTAAAGCCAAATAAGAACGCCCTTGCGTGGATTTCAAACGCGCGATCCAGTGCCTGCATATATGTGGTGGCCTTTGCACGGTTGCGCAGCGCAAGCAGTCGGTTTTCAATGCTAATGCATTTCTGAGTCGGGATATGTCAGGCATGCGGCGATGTCTGCGTGCCAGCTGATTTTATGGTGTTTTCTCTCCGCTCCCAATTCCTATTCCATAGCAACAGCTGCAGGCGCGTGCGCTTCTCCTTGCGCCTAGCAACCAGAGCATGTGTTGCGAGAGAGTGTAGAAGAGGGTAGGCGCAGTGCTTCGCCGCTCCTTCTTTCGCTGTTCGCTCTCTCTCCGCCCGGCGCCCCACTTTCCCACCCACTCGCGCCTCACTGTCGACCGTTCGCTGGCTGGGCGCCTCTCGAAGAACGTCCGGAAATGCGTGCTCGAGACGCCGCTGTGAAACGCCAACGCCGAGCTGAAAACGCTGTTTATTTTGTTCACTTCATTGTATTTTTAACCGTGCGCGCTAGCTACTAGAGCTGGAAACTCATACCACGTTTCTCACGAAATAAAAACGCCACATGCGGTGAACGGCGCTTTGGCTGTACGATGTAAGAAAAAAAAATATTGTTTTAATGCTGGGTTGTCCCGTGCGAACCACCATTATGTATGGGCGCTACGCAATGCCTTCGCATTTTCTCACGATCCCCTTCAGGGAGGTGGGGGATTTTTAAAGGCGATAGTCTTTCTTAGGGACCTTCGACGCAAAAATTTTGATCTGTCTGTTTGTTCATTTGTCTGTTTGTCCACTCTTGAAGGCATCGGGCACTTGAAACGGCTGTCTCCATCCGCAGCGCCCACCAATGTTGCTCAAGATTCAGCGTTCATACTTGTGCAATGATCAATTAGAAAGCAACTATTGCGCATGTCTGGGGCAACATAACAACACGTATATATTCTGCATGTGCATCTTTTACTAGAAAAGGCATACATAAGTAATTTTAAACACCATAGCGCTTATCACGCTGCACTGACAATGTAGCGCACACAAGAAAAGACGAGTGTTTCCAACGCTTTGCTAAGACGAGACGGTGGTGGCACCTACCCGTCGCCTTGTGTTCTACACCTTATCACCTCTGAGACGGGCGCGCACACCCGCCTCAGAGACACGTGCTTCCTTTTCCAAGAAAGTACCAGATGGCGCTCATGTCTCACGTGTGACGTGACTTGATGCGCTCGTTCGCCTCCGCTGCACGCTCGAGACACTCTAACGCAGCGCCTCCAGAATACCATTCACCAATTTTCTTGCGCAGAACATCAAATAAATGTTTTATTCACTCTCTCCCCACGCAAGACTACCGTCTTTCGACGACATTTGCAGATTAACGTTCAGATACGCGGCCATTTTTTTTATCAGCAGACGCTGCCTGCGCCGACATCGCGAGGTGAGAGAGGGGGAGGGTAACGACAGTTGGCACGAGACGCGAGAAGGCGCAGTTGGGGGGGGGGCACTACGGCGGCAGAGGTTCTTCGCAGCTTGGTTCCCTAAAATTAACTAGACGGGACTCTGGTGCCGTGATCATTCAGCGACCGTGGTAATTGTGGGTATGACATGAATTTGCCCAGTGTTCGTGCTTGCGGGCACTGAATCACACTTGTGTTTTCGTTTATTTCTGTGTTTTAGTTTTGTCTTGAATGAAAGAACAAACCCTTTTGAACTTTGTGAGCTGATTCGAAGTGGTAATTCGAATAGGTGAAGGTAGTGAAGCGTACGTGCCGAATATTTGTCGATTGTTGTTTCGTAACAACGCAGCTTCAAGCCACGCGAAGCCAGAAAGCGTAACCTACGAAGAGTAGGAAAACTCATGGACTAGACATAATTCGTATGCTCGCCGAAGCACCATTTGTTACACCTCCCATAGGCACTAGCGCCAGTTTTTTTCTCTAGTGTATCTTTAAAAAACTCCATCCTCAACATGGGATCGCTCTGCGAATTGCCGGCTGTCGCCTAACAACAGAGACGTGCCCTCGCTCGCTCCCCTTTTGCTCTCCTCACACAAACCTCGAACAGCGCGCGCTATAGCAGACGTCACACGCCGACGGCTACGAGAACCCAACTAAACAAGGTCGCTCTGCAGCTACTGAAATTAAGCTTCGAAGAATAGGAAAAAAGAGACGAAGGCTCCATGGAGGTACATTTCAGAGAGATATTTGGGGCGCTACGACGGACGTTTATATGCGCTGCACGAAGGCTTTTTCAAGGTGATAACTTCAGCGCTGACGGAGCACGCGCCAGCGCTTGCGTAATCTCTTGTGTCATTCGTCCCTGTTCACGCTGCAGTTCTTACCTGCAAAATTACGCAGTATACGGCAACTTCTACTGCTCGCCAATGTCAGTCGCCTTTACACGCGGTAGCAAAGGCGACACGTCACTGTTTTCATCATATGGATTTACTGCTCCGTTAAAACTGTGTCTCGGTTGTGGTGTGTTGCTGGGGTGGCTGCGATTCATCCATGAGTGCATGTATTGCGCTGCATGTGGTGCAAGACGTATACATGTGTAAAAGAAAAGTATCTTTTAGAAAAATCATAATTGGCAGCTGCGCTAACCACTTTGTGAACTTACCTCACAATATACCCACGCGCAATTTTTCGTAGTAATGAGAAGCAAGAATGAGAAAAAAGGGGATTGCCGACCGCAGCGCGTCAAGCATCAAAATTTATTTTGTTATATCTTATTTATTGATAGATACGCTGCACAGAAGAAGGTCTCATACTTAGGGACTTGTTGCAGCAATTACGAAGCAAGACCAATGCTGACACAAGAAACGCATCAGAGGCGGAGCCTACAATTAATGAATAAATAATTCTTATAAATATCACTAATTGTTTAATAAGCACAAAAATAAAATTTCAAAGCCTTGACAATTATACACCAAATAAATACGCACTGGCAGCTCAGAAATGAATACCAGTAACAAAAGAACGGTGAAAATATTATTGAGGAAACTCAAAACAAACAAAAACAGTTAAAAATAATCACTGGTATATGAGTGGCAGATTGCACTAAACCGCAGCGAAGAAGAGCATCACCACACAACATCGTTGATAAAGCCCGTCGAAAGGAACAAAGTTGTCTCGTAAAGTGTCTGCATAATTCCAGGACCACTGTCTGCTACCACACAGCCTTTGACCAAATTAACGGTATGAACCCGGAAAAGATCACACAGCCTTATGAAGCATATTGTATTCGTCTAGCTAGAATAAATGGAGCATTGGTATACAAGCTATGAGGGGTGCATAATGAAAATAGTTTTATTTATTTTAAAATATTTGCTCCAAGGCACCAAACTTTACCAGTTTGCAAAAAATAAAATAAAAAAGGTTGTCTGTAACATTCCGTCATTGTTTCAGCCCTTTTTCCTACCCTTCCCCAGGAGGTCCACTCCTCCAGTCCTGGGGTAGATGGTCTTTCTGTAACTGCAGTTTTTTTTCACTGAAACACCAGCTGCTGGTGATGCCACTGCTCTTTTTTTTTCGCTGTCGTTCCTGAACAACCTTTCGTTGGTTAGCCTCGTACAGCAATTTCACCGCTTTCGGTCACATTGCTTCAGTGAGGATTTTGGCCTCTCGTAACACGTCAAACGAGTGTTGCGACGCTGTGTCATTGTGATTGTAGTGTAGAAAGGTGAAAGGCGCTCGGCTTCGGCCTTTATTTTAGAATAGGAATGGCGCCTACTTTGTTGAGATGATTTCTGTAAGCTACACTCAAGCTGTTCAGTGACCGCATCAGCTAGCACTTCAGCGTCTTCTGTCTATCAGCAGACGAAGAGTCTGTGGCAGCACGGACAGTCATGTAGTGACTTTCCCTGCATTCCACAGGAAGACGTGAAAAGCTCCCCTCCCCCCTTAAACAAATAAAAAAACGGCAGCAAAGTGCTGCCATGGCAATTTTGTCTTTTTTATGTCGAAGCACGTACAGTTTGGAGCAGTGAAGTTAACTTCATGAAAGCCGCCACCTTGGCTTACAGAAGAAACGCGAAACGTTTCTTCTTCACTGACTATACTTCCACGTCGTCTGACCTATAATCAGATGCTCGCGTGAAACACTCCGTCATACGCTTTGCTACAACAGGGGGCCAGCTATGGAGGAAATCTGGCACATCATTATGATAAAGGTGGTATCTGGGCAAAAAACTCGAATTTGCTCGCAAGAACTGCACCTCTATTTCTGGAAAAAAGCTTTCAACTAAGACTCTCAAAAGTCCTTGCTGGCTACGGGGACCATTGTTTTCAGCTAGGCGTGCCTTGAGTTTTTTTTTCTGTTCTGTTGTTCATCTTGGAAGGGAGGTCCAACCTCTGCATGCTCACCCACATTTCTTTCACGGAGAGCTAGCTACTTACTGCTTAAATAGGATCGCAGCTTTTCGTTTCGGGCACATTGTGGTGACTGCTTCAAAGTTTCAATTACTTTGGTCAAGCAGTTATCATTCATACTGCCTCAGCATTTTTTCACCTCGTCAATACCTTGTACTTCATTTTCTTTTTTTCGAAAGCCACCCGTGCCAAGCCTGATCTTGGTGAAAGTCCCACAGGATTGGGCGACTCGTTGGTAAGGTAGCAGAAATTGCGCTGATCTCTGCCTCCATGGCTGTAATCCACCGTCCAAAACTTAGGACACAGAGCTAGATACCAGGCCTTAAAGTTGCTTAGTGCCTCTTCAATGCAGTGAACCGTGTCATATTGTACGATGAAAGCGCCCGCAGAAGCATACCAGCTGCTAGTTTTTACTACAATAAGGAAGAGCGGAAGGGCATATTTCGTTGTTTTGTATGTAGCATCAAGACATACGACATACATAAATAGTAACTCATTCATGAACTAAGTGTCAACGCAAAACACCAGCGTCTACGCGCAATCCTGTGCCACGCTTTCCAAAGCATCACAATCAGCTGACTCAGCCTGCGGTTTCAGTTTCCCTTCTGGTTCATTTTATGGAGACTTCACATGATAAGGTCGAGAAAAACAACTTGTTCCAGTTGCTTTCTTGTTCAGTTCTTCTACGTACACTGTCACGTTTTGTTGATGACATGAACTAAAGCTCTCCTAATGAGAGCCTTCTGGATATCTCTTTTAATTGTGAAGCATTTCTTAGCGAACTTCGGCGAGTTTGACTGTATATCTATCTAGCCATCTATCTAGCCGCCTACGACTTCTAGCTCTCCTGCTCGCTTGGATAAAGGCATCTCTACTAATATTGATATAGAATAGCGTGACTGTAAGGTGAGCATAAGTGACTAGTCATAACATCAAAATCCTGACATGAATGTCACTAATGTCATCATTTACATATCAAGGTTTTTCTGCCCCTGCGGTGGTTTCGCACCCATGGCATATCGCAAAACCGGTATCTATGACATGACTGCATGGCGAACATAAAGGAAAAGCCCACATGTCAAAATCATGGCATGCGTGTCCTGTAATGATGATGATGATGACGAGATGTCTATCATATGAATATGAGAGACGCCGGAGTCGAGGGATCCGGAAATTTTGATCACCGGGGTTTTTTTTAACGTGCACCCTAATCTATGAAAGCTATGTATAGTGTTTGATTATATTCTGAGGATTTCTCTATCAGGTAATAGAGAAATGCTTAGAATACAACCAACCCACTATACATAGCCTTCATAGATTACGAGAAGGCATTTGATTCAGTAGAAATATCAGCCGTCATGCAGACACTGTGGAATCAGGGCATCGATGAAGTATATATGAACATCCTGCAAGAAATCTGTAGGGGATCAACTGCTACCATAGTGATTTATAAAGAAAGCAACAGAATAAAAAATCAAGAAGGGTGTAAGGCAGGGGGGCACAATCTCCCCAATGCTATTTACCGCGTGCTTACAGGAGGTTTTCAGAAGCCTAGAATGGGAAAAGTTAGGGATAAGAGTTAATGGAGAATACCTTAGTAACTTGCGCTTCGCCGATGACATTGCATTGCTGAGTAACTCAGGCGAAGAATTGCAACTCATAATTACGGAGTTAGACAAGGAGAGCAGAGAGGTGGGTCTTAAAATTAATCTGCAGAAAACGAAAGTGATGTACAACAACCTCGGAAAGGAGCAGCACTTCGAGATAGGTAATAGTGCACTTAAAGTTGTAAAAGACTATGTCTACTTAGGGCAGGTAATAACCGCAGAGCCTAACCACGAGATTGAAGTAACTAGAAGAATAAGAATGGGGTGGAGCACATTCGGCAAGCACTCTCAAATTCTGACTAGTAGATTGCCACTATCCCTCAAGAGGAAGGTATATAACAGCTGTATCTTGCCGGTATTTAGCTACGGAGCAGAAACCTGGAGACTTACAAAGAGGGTTCAGCTTAAGTTGAGGACGACGCAGTGAGCGATGGAAAGGAAAATGGCACGTGTAACCTTAAGAGACAAGAAGAAAGCAGAGTGGATTAGGGAAAAAACGGGGGTTAAAGATATCATAGTTTAAATCAAGGAGAGGAAATGGACATGGGCCGGGCATGTAGCGCGTAGACAGGATAACCGCTGGTCATTAAGGGTAACTAACTAGATTCTCAAAGAAGGGAAGTGCGTTAGGGGGAGATAGAAGGTTAGGTGGGCAGATGAGATTAAGAAGCTTGCGTGTATGAGTTGGCAGCAGCAAGCACAGGACCTGGTTAACCGGCGGAACATGGCAGAGGCCTTTGTCCCGCAGTGGTAGTAGTCAGGCTGATGATGATGACGATGAATTTGAGCACGTACGTCTATAGCATTTTCGCCTCCATCGAAAATGCAGCCGGTATTTGATCCCGTGACCTGCGGGTCCGCAGCCGAGTACCTTAGCCACTACGCCACCGCAGCGGAGTGGCGTGTCATGTGAGAACATGACTAAACGGCACACCTACGAGGCGCTTGCTTCGCTAGCTTCACAATTACCAAATTTGGTATTACATACGTGACGTGAATGGATGACGAAAGTATTTGACTGGTGCAAACATGATAATCTGACACGCGTGCCATGTAAGAATATGACTAGATTCGACGCTCACGCTGCACTTGCTTTGCTAGCTTTACAAATACCAAGTTTGGTATTACGCACGTGCCGTGAATGGATGACGAAAGTATGTGAGTGGTGCCAACATGATAACCTGACATGCGTGCCATATAGCCCCGCCGCGGTGGTCTAGTGGCTAAGGTACTCGGCTACTGGCCCGCAGGTCGCGGGTTCGAATCCTGGCTGCGGCGGCCGCATTTCCGGTGGAGGCGGAAATGTTGTAGGCCCGTGTGCTCAGATTTGGGTGCACGTTAAAGAACCCCAGGTGGTCGAAATTTCCGGAGCCCTCCACTACGGCGTCTCTCATAATCATATGGTGGTTTTGGGACGTCAAACCCCACATATCAATCATGCGTGCCATATAGGAACAAGACCACATGCCACGCTCACGCTGCGCTCGCGGCCGTTTCGCTAGCTTCACATTAACCAAACTGGGTATCATGTGGTACCTATAGACGGTGAAAACAAATGACACGTCCAAACACGACAACCGTAACATGTGTGCCCCGTAAAATATGACTGCATGCTACACTCATAGCACACTCGCGGTGGTTTTGCTAGCTTCACACCTACCAAGTTCGGTATTACGTGACGTGAATGCACGACAAGCACGAATTTCAGGCGCAAACATCATAATCATGACACGGAAGTCATGTATGGCACAATTACGTCTGCCTCCTAACGTTGTGCTGATTTTAAAGTGGCATATCAACCTTCCTCATTCGTGCTTCGCATGTCATCGATTTCCACTGTACCTGGGACCTACCATTTTTTTATGTTAGTCTTTGTCAGGTAAGAATCCCTGCATGTGGACGGGTTGCAATGCTTGCCTCAGAAGAGCACACCCGCTTAAAAAACCTTAAGCAGCTATCAGCAGTCTTTACAGATGTCACTCCTTGTTTTACGAGATCACAAATTTCTTGGACACTTCTGACCACTGTGCATAGCTTGCACAGCGAGCATCAAAGTCGTGATTAGAGCTACTTTCTCTTTCGTACAGGCAGACATAGAAGCGATGCTGACGCAGAACACCCCTAGCTTCTCTTTGCAATGCTGGCCTCAGTAGAGAGAACAGTTCCCTTGAAGCTATATCGTGCTGCCGCTTGGTACATTGTTGTGGGATGTTGACCTAAAAAGAGGAGCAAAGTGTGGACGCTGAACAGTGGAAAGCCAACGGCAATATATCAGGCGTTGTTTTTGTTTACCCATGAATTCCGGGCACAAATACAATGTTCCACATGCAACGTTGCAGTGCAGCCCTTCTTCTCTGTCCTCTGCAGCTTCACCTATTTTCGCTGGAAGGTAGATGCTGACCAGTCGGCATCATTCCCCTAGTGTATGAGATAAGATACGCGTAACATCACTATGCTCAATTAATGACAATCGTGTAGGGATTAGCACTTGTTGTTTGCGTTTTGGTAGCACTCTTAGTCAAATTCTGGCTAGGCTACACGCCAGCAGGCAGGAAATCAAGTCAAATTATCGTCGCTTCTACGCGGCTCCGTGGCCGTGTCTCAGAGAAACCGGCCCGCTTTGAAGTTGCCTTCTGAATAGCCGGGACAAAGATTAGCCGGGATTTCTGGTCAAAATTTTTCTCGCAAAATACGGCCTGCGGCTTGGCGTGGCATTTCCGTAGGCGACCCGACCCTGATGCGGTGGCGGAAAAAAAAAGTCTTTTTACGCTTTTGAGAGCGGTTTCTCACCGAGAATGCGGTGTATAATATGACTACAAGAATTACGAAACCCTTAGTATTACAATCATCTATATTTGCGAGATTACCTTGCAAATCACAGCTGTGGAATCGAACTCGGGACCGCATGAACGTGAAGCAGATGTCTTACCCATTGCACCACAACGCCAACGCGTGTAAGCGAGTCTTTTTGCGTGGATATATATCTACCAAGTGGATTTTTGCAAACCGTCTTCGGAACCTTCAACTGTTTTTGTGCCATGTGCATGCATTTGTTCAGAGAATAGTTTGTACGGCTTCATGAACTCAAGACAACCACGGAGAGCGCTTTTGGCTCCGACTTGGGTTCGTGGTGCGCCGTTCCCGCAAGAACGATTAACTTGTGTTTGTGCATCGCTTTAGTGCTTCCCCGTGAACCACGGGTGTTACGCTCACCTAAATTCACGGATGAAGCTGTGTTTGGCTGTCGAAACCTGCGTATGTTTCTCGGACGTGCGTGTGCTGTGGGAAATTCCGCTGGTTTGTGTCGGGAGGTACACCCATGTCATTGACAGCAGCCTATTTTCAGCTGTTTAAAGACAAAGCGCTTTCGCACGTAAACGTTGTATGGGTATTTTAGCGGGCCTACTCTAACATTTGCATTTTGTACGCGCGAACTACTGAGAGCTGCACGCTAGGGCAGCGGCACTTTTTAGCATTTGGACAATTACTTATTTCGGAAATGAGAATTTATGCGCATTATTTCGCTATATAGAGTGTTTTATGCTGATTTTCAGTCTTTAACTGATCCTATTTATGGGCAGTAGCTACTCTTACCTTTATTCAGCATCACACCGCTGTTCAAGTGAATGTCGAAACGCGCGCCAAGGTAAAGTACGACGTACACAAATTAGCGACGGACAGGTCAGTCTCTCTCCAAATAAATAATTCCTCTGCACATCTCCTTCGCGAACGTCAGCGTGCAGTTGGTGTCAAGAAATGATGCAGAACGAATCTCAAAATATTTAATGTTACTGCTAGCAGTTGCTCTTTAGACATTGGGGATTTTTATAGCTGGTACATTATCTCGACAGTAGTACACTGGTTGTCTTGGTCGTGGTTCACTGTTACAAATCCATGCTGGAATATGTGAACTGTTCTTATTATTCAAAAGAGTGAGCAAATGTTGGTGACATACGCTCTCCTGTTGACTTCGATTGATTGATTGATTGAGTGATTGATTGATATGCGAGGTTTAACGTCCCAAAACCACCATATATTATGAGAGACGCCGTAGTGAAGGGCTCCGGAAATTTCCACCACCTGGGGCTGTTTAACGTGCACCCAAATCTGAGCACACGGGCCTACAACATTCCCACCTACATCGGAAATGCAGCCGCCGCAGCCGGAATTCGAACCCGCAACCTGTGGGTCAGCAGCCGAGTACTTTAGCCACTAGACCACCGCGGCGGGGCTCTCCTGCTGATTTCTGCACCTGACTTCTGACTTCTGTTCTTGATGTTCATCATCAAATCACGCAACCACTAATGAAACATCGACCAATCAATTTTCAATTTTGATCTTTTTTGTCTCACGGCCTTCGGTTTGTTTCTTTTTTGCCATGCTTTCCTAAAATCTTCAGTTTAACTTGTTTTGTAGAACATGAGCATCAACATACAAAGGCCAGTGTTTGAGTAAGCTGTCGCGCATTAACGAGTACTCTCTTATTTAGTGCACGACACAGTGTCGTGCCTCGACAACTGATGGACGGAAAGTTGTTTGTACTCTTTTATTGATTGATTGATATGTGGGGTTTAACGCCCCAAAACCTCCATATGATTATGAGAGACGCCGTAGTGGAGGGCTCTGAAAATTTCGACCACCTGGGGCTCTTTAACGAGCACCCAAACCTGACTTTTTTATTGAAGTCAAAAGAGTAGCAATGGGACTGCACATCCTAGTGTATGCCCAAATGCAGAGTGATGTACCATATCTTAAAGGAAGTGTGTCATATAGCACTGGAAAATATTTCCGTCCCAGACCATCTTGTAGAAAAACGACCATCACGGGACAGCGGGACGAAACGGCGACGCACAAAGGCCATGACAGGCAGGCGACGCTGAACGTGATGCCGGCGCTGGGCGCCTAGCTAGCGTGGCGTCGGCAGGGGTGGGGCGTTTCTTTCTTTTTTTTTCGCACTCACGCTTGTGACTGAACAGTTCTGCGTAAGTTTATGCCGGATTCTGGCGCCAGGCTGGCGCGACAGAGACGGCGGCTCTCCCTCTGTTTTTTTTTTCTTGCGCCTGCTCTTAACGGCTGTTGATTGATATGTGGGGTTTAACGTCCCAAAACCACTATATGATTATGAGAGACGCCGTAGTGGAGGGCTCCGAAAATTTAGACCACCTGGGGTTCTTTAACGTGCACCCAAATCTGAGCACACGGGCCTACAACATTTCCGCCTCCATCGGAAATGCAGCCGCCGCAGCCGGGATTTGAACCCGCGCCCTGCGGGTCAGCAGCCGAGTACCTTAGCCACTATACCACCGTGGCGGGGCCCTTAACGGCTGTATGCGTGACTTCCGCATGGCGCGGATGTCATGGGTATATTTATTGCTGGGCTCCCTATAGACAGTATTTTAGTCAGTACGCAGGAGTGCGCCACCAATGCGCCGTTTGTTATACGACACTTGACTGAGAGTGTAGTATGAGTTCACTTAGAAAGAGCCCTCCACAAGTCCTTTTCGGTATAGGTGCCACTGGCTCGCAGCTAAAGTAGCATTACTGCTTAGCCCTCCCTCACCCACTCTCCATAAACTACGTTAAGTAGGATTTATTAACAAGATTGAAAGTGTTTATCATAAGAAACGCTTATCGACATGAACGTTTAATCTTTTAATTTGAATAATATCACCTTTACGCCATTACTCTGTGGTTTTAACTTGTTCTATTGATATACATGCAAATCACCGGAAAGGAAAAAACTGCATAATCATTTCAGCTTTGCTAGAGCTGAAAGCTTTCCTAAGACCCATTATTTTCAAAGTCGTTCCCTTTGACGTTATTTGTAGCCCAACGTGTGACGTTCTACAAGCGACGTACGCACTGCCGCTCCCTGCAAATAAGCAAGCCGCCCCTCCAAGACTCTCAAGCTCCGGCCGCCGGTCACTCAGCCGTGCGGCCACAGCGACAGGGATTAGGTGTTACGATATCCCTGTCAAGAAGGACGCATCGCCCGAACCACACCTTCGCAAGCAGGCGCGGTTTCTTGGAATTTCAGAAAAATAAGGGAGTTTGTAACCTGCAACCGAGCGGTGTCTTTCTTCT
>WOVY01001232.1:142500-333483 GCA_013436015.1 Rhipicephalus annulatus
CTATGCACTGCGTTGTGATTGATGTCGTCCATCCCATCGAAGCCATGGCGCCAAGCACGTGCACATCATTCTACTGAGAGCCTCCACATGAGTAGGCCACGGACAACTTTAAAAGAACGCCAACAGTGCGAACATGGGAGAGCTCGCATTCGCCGGGTCGATCGCGAAGAGGCCGAGAGCTTTCATCTCCCAGTGCCATCGTGGGTGGGGCCCCCAGACGCCACCCCCTGACGGGGGCATTCTCGTCTTCTCAGGATCAAATAAAGTTCCTTGACTGACTGACTGGTGGTGCAGTCCAGGCACAAAAACAGGCCCGGCAGACCGAGTGCCAGCAGGAACTGCGCACCGATGGTCCTGCAGTTTTCCATGCCGCGCTAAATCGCGAATGGGAATGCAAGCACCGTAGCAGGGCGAATCCTGAAAACTACGCCACTGTTTTAGTTCAGGATGCCAAACGCTTGCGACAGCACCGCGCGCAAGCGTCAACGTGATGATTGCAGGAGCACGCTCACCGGGGCGAATGCCCGCTTTCGGCGGGAGTTTCTCCAGTGGCACTTGTGTTTTGGCTGCGACGTCTGTGACCCCCCTCGGTTTGAGAACAATCACTGTAGTTAACGCATTGGAAACACACTCAACCACTCATTACACTCCTCCATGACCGTGATAATGTGAGGCAGATTGTGCGCCATGTAAAATAAACCAAGAGCTAAACCCAAACCAAACGTGTGTCTAGCCTGACTAAGAAGCAAGAACATGTAACCCATGGTTGTGGAAGGCTTCAGAGCAGCGTCTGGTTGAAACCACTGCCAAACACCGGAGCCACACGTTTCAGCTTTTGCTGGTTAACCAATCGTACGGAGTACTTGGACGGTTCGTTGTTTTTTATATATACAGATCAAACGACCATTAATTCACTTAATAATTCCTTGTTCCAAAGTATCCACTTTGGAACAATGTTCTATAATAGCATACGTAAATCATTAAGCACACACGGCCCGAAACGCGCATGCTCCGTGTCCATTTTGTCTTTGTGGCGTTTGCGTGGCTAAAACTAGAGGCGGCAGCATGATGATCAGAATGATGTATGGATGCAGAACTTTATTTGCAGTCTTGAGGTGCACGAGTGAACACGCGGCGCACCACTGCCACGTTGGGACAGTCAGGCCCAGCCAGACAACCGCCTCATGGCCCTTCTGGACTGCTACAGTTGATTCCCGACATCGGGGCTCTTAATAGCGGATATCCACTTTTCTTCATTGGATTGGGCAATTATGACAACTTTATTTAGGTCCAGAGAAGTCGCAGGAGCCGCATGTATGGTTTCACTTTCAAGTCGTCTTAAGTGCATAAACACTTTTTTTTCTGAATTTTTCGTATCCTCTAGTCTGGCCATGCCACCTCTCGTTTAGTCCTTCACTCTAAGGTAAAAAGGGTGTTAAAAGGTTGTGTGGTTTGTCATTTTGGGGACTAATGGGGCTGCCGCAACCATTAATCTCTTTAAGGACTAACGGCACCGGGTCTAACAGTTAGTCCTCACAGATGAGCTTAAGGAACTAACATTTAGTCCTCGCACTTACACATTAGTGAGTAACCGTTAGTCACACAGTTCACTCCAAAGGACTAACATTTAGTCTTCACATTTGCACCTTATAGAGCAACTGGTAATTGCCACATTTACACCTTACCGGGCAACAATTAGTCCTCACAGTTGCACCTTGCAAATGCTCCAATCGGATGAACTTTTTGTCCCCAGTTCAAACATTGTTTTTTTTGTTTATTTTCCGCCAGGCCTAATACTTTTTCGCCTGTTTTTCTGCGCAGTGAGCAACAAATTGCGCAGAAAAGAACACGCGAAAGAGTAGTTAGCCACCTATGTGTAACTGCTTTCGCAGTCACGGCAACAACGAACGACAAAAGTGAGACATTGAAATCTTTTATTTTTCTACATACACATAAAGTTTCTTCATTCTTTTAAGTGAATTCATAGTGAAGTGTACAATTCTAGTCTCGTTGTCAAATCTTGTTCACTTCTTGGGAAGCTCCTCCCATGCAAGGGATAGATGACAGGCATTGCAGACGCCACCGCACGCAGTCTTCTGCCTGTTGTGTTCCCACGGCTGCACGTACAATTATGTAGTAAAAATAGTTAGACACACGTGACAGAAGATGAAGTTGCACGTATATGACATGTACGTGCACGTTAATATAAAAACAAGCGTTAAAATATGACACAAATAACTTTACCTTCACATCTCGCACAGTCCTTCTGAAGCTGCTCTGACGGAAGAGATGGATGACAGGCATCGCAGACGTCAGCGCACATAGCCACGGCTGCACAATAAGTATGTAAAATAGTGAGTCACACGTGGCAGAGGAAGAATACAAATGCATATGAAAAATACGTGCAAGGTGAAATGAAAACATACGTGAGATATGACATGCTAATAATTTCACCGTGACGTCACACATCGTCAAATACTCATTTCGATCCCCGTAGCGCAATAGCTTAGAAGTGGCGGCCGCAGCCTGTTATGCCTGCGAGTCCGCAGCGAACGTTCATGCCTCGGAAAAAGGAAATCTGTGTCAAGGCCAGCACGCGAGCCCGCCTGACGCGATGAACAACTCAACGGCGTCATCACGCGACTGCGCCTTCCTGCTGCGCACGTGCAGTGAGTCACCTCAGCCAGCGAGACGGCGCCTTCCTGTCTGGCGGGTGGCGACGTCACTCGTCCTTGGGTGCAGCCACCTGCAGCGCAGCCTCTCCAGATTCGATGAGAATAACGCGGCCCAGCGGCGACCCCATTGGAGGAGTCTGACCTCACGACCAGCGGCGCTTCTGGTTGGTGCATATAACCGGTGCAACCGGTGCATATAAAAGAAGCCCTGCGGTGCGTCGCGAGTAGCTGAGCTATGTGTTAGTTGAGCTATGTGTTAGCAGCAGACCTGTGTTAGAGAGGAGAGCTCGGCTCTTCGGGTCTCTAAGCTGTCGGCCCCAGTGCCGAATTCGTAATGCCTCTGTATATATGCTGTACATAAACCTTGTTTAACTCACCGTCGTCTCGTCCGCTAGTCTATCAGCTCTGCGCAGAAGCAGTCGTGAGCTGAGAAACCTACGCCACCAAACGGCTGGTGACCGTGTCGGTGGAGATCAGAGCAGTGGCGCCGTCGGGACCGTGTTGGCGTCGCTATCTTTCGAAACAATGGTTGCAGCGGTGAGATTCGTGGCGCCCTTCGTAACGTCGTCGGAGGCGCGCTTCACAACAGTGGTTGGCAGCTGCGGGATCGGCCGGCGTCAGCGACATCGATGCGGTGAGTGCCTGATGTTTTCCCCTCAGTTCACTAGACTACTCTAGCTCAGGTTATAGTAGTTTAGAGAAGGGCTGTGTGAAGCATTAGAGTGAGCTTTGATCATTTCAAGCAAAGTCGAAGTGCTTTGAAACCAGAGCTAATGCGGAGGGTGTAAACACGGGAGTGTTAAAAACTGTTCGCGCGTCTTGCTAGTAGGCTTATAGTGGGTACGGCAAGTAGATTCTTAACAGGGGCAAACAACAAGAGGCTAGTGTGAACAATGGAGAACCTTAAAGTGATGGAACTCATCAAAATTTGTGAGGAACTCGGCATTACTTTGGGCCGTGCGAAACGAAAGCAAGCGATCCTTGAGATCATGAAGAATGAAGGAGTGTCGGCTGAGGAAGTCGATGAGGCCTGCGTAGATATCAAAGCACACCGCGAGGAGGCTGAAAGGTGAGAAGTTCACGAACGCGAAGAAGCTGAAAGGCGAGACGTTCGCGAACGTGAAGAAGCTAAAAGGCGCGAACGTCGCGAGCGCGAGGAGGCCGAGAGACAGGAGCGCCTCGAGTTGAAACGAATAGAATTGGCAATCCTACAGTGTTCGCAGGCGCTTAAGTAGCGTAGCTTCTCCGACGATTCAGGTCAGCGGTTATAGAATTCGGGACCAACTGCCACCGTTCGTAGTAGGCGAGGACATGGCGAAGTATCTCGTCAAGTTTGAACACGTCTGTGAGCGAAATTCTTCTGAGTGGTCTCTTTGGGCGCAGAACCTGTTAGCTCTTCTTCCCGACGAAGTGTCCGACGCGATAACTTGCTTGTCGAGGGAAGCGTTTGAAGTGCTCTGGAGACGTTATAAATTACCACCCGAGGTTCTGGTATGCTAAAAAGGGGAATGAATCACACGTTGACTTCGCGTTCCGTCTTAAAGCCAATTTAATTTAATGGCTCAAGGGCGAAGGTGTTTATGACGACCGCGATAAAGTGGTAGAATGCATTGCGTTGGAGCAATTCTACCGCTGTATCGAGGAGGATGTCAAGCTTTGGCTGCAGGACAAACTTGGTGAAGTACAGCTAAACAAGGCAGCAGAGCTAGCTGAGGAGTATTATACTCGCTGAAAGTTGCATAGCAGGGCAGTGCGTGTTGAAAAGGATGAAAGGAAAGAGGGCTTTTCAAAGAAACCTGATCAACGGAAACCCGCTCCGCACCGTAATTTCAAGAAGGACCCGTCTCTCACGAAGGACACTGTAGGGGAAGGGCAAACGGAAGCGGAGAAACCGAGTGTGGTTCCTAAACAACGCACTGATATCACACGGGTGTTTGAATCACGGGAGCCGCTTATTTGCTACAACTGCAAAAAGGAAGGGCACATCGCAATAAACTGTAAGCAAAAGTTTGCTTTTGCAATAATCCGAGAATCGGAAAAGAACATGCGGTTGTTGGAGCCGCATATCCAAGAAATTAGTGTGGATGGGAAAACGTGTCGAGCACTTCGTGACTCAACGGCAACCATGGACGTTGTCCATCCTTCATTGGTGTCTCCGGATGACTTTACAGGAGAATGCGCGTGGATCAGTCAAGTCACCGAGAAGCAGAGTGCTTGCTTACCAATCACCACGGTTTGTCATTGAAGGCCCGTTCGGTAAGCTTCGCACCGAAGCGGCTGTGTCTGCCGAGCTTCCCGATCGTTTTCCTTATCTTTTCTCTAACAACTCAGAGCAGCTTCTCAAAGAGCAGGGTAAATCGTTCTTCCCCAACTTAGCGTACATGGCCCTCACGCGATCGCAAGCGCGGAAGCTTTCGCAGGAGCTTGATCTTGTTCTATGTGGTGAACTCTCAAGTGACCTTGTCGGCGGGTCGACGGAACCTCAGAGAGGAAATTTTCCGCGTGAGGCATGTGAGCAGTCACTCGAGCGGCCCGTCGCCGAAGCGACCGGCACGGTTTCCGTAGCAGGGGGAGACGACATGGCGCCATTGAGTCACAGCGAGAGGGCTGCAACGCTCTCGCCTGTAGCGGAAAGTTGGAGTGAGCTGTCGAGGGTTGATCGAGAAACGTTCATTCGAGAGCAGCGTGAGGACCTCTCGATTAAAGCGCTAATGGAAAGCGTAAACTTGGGAAAAAAGAAAAAGAATGTTTCTTTTTTTTGAAAAGCAGGGATTTGGTATCGGAGCTACACAAATGCGCAAGGTCACAAGTATGAGCAGTTCTTGGTGCCACAAAAGTATCGTCGCCAACTATTGGAACTGGCACATGAAAACGCGTGGGCCGGGCATTTCGCCATAAAAAAGACCAAGGCTAGAGTTTCCCTTGAGTTTATTGGCCGAAATGCTGGAAGGATATCGAAGACTTTGTACACTCATGCGACACTTGTCATAGAGCGGGGAAATCTGTGGACAAGTGGAAGGCACCCATGAAGCTTTCTGGTACCAGTTATGAAGTGAAATTAGGAAGGCGGCCGTACAAAATTTACCACAGTAACTTGATGAAACCATACGTTCAACGTCAAGCGGTCGTAAATCTGCTGTTGAATGCTTCAGAGGAAGAGGGAGCAGAACTTTTTAGTTCTAGTGAGGGAATCTAAAGCGGATCGGAGGTGACCTTGGAGCAGCTGAACCTAGAGCCTAGGTTAAGTGAAGTCCAGAAGGAGGACCTGAAATGGAATGTTTCTTTTTATGAGAAATCTGGACTCCCATATTGTAGTTACACAGCTGTGCAACGTCGCATGTATGAGCAGCAGTTGGTACCGCATAAGTATCGCCGCCTAAAAGTGGCCGGTTACTGAGGTGGAACGTGATACTCCAACAGCGCAACTTTGACGTTCGCTAAAAAAGGAAAGCTAAACGCTAATGCAGACGCATTGAGCCGTGCGTTTAGTTAGTACCTTCTCCACCTTTCGGTTTCTCGCTGGCGATTTGGGGCAAAATTTTGACCTCATCACGACCTTAGCTGAGCGCTCTCGCCCAGAGTGAGCTCAAGGAGCCAACTTTATGTTCTATTCTAATTCGTTACGTTGTTGTACGTGTAAAAAAATGAGCTCTCATTTTATGAGTCTTGTGTCCCACCTGTGCCTCTTGATGTAGAGGGAACGAAATTCCGATAGACACGTAGCTACGTATATGTTGTACTACACTTTCTCTGGTGTTCTGTCGGGTGACCGAGGGCACTTGCTTGTGTCGTGTGTTGTCTGTTGTCGAACCGTTCATGAGAAGTTGCAGAACCATCGACAAGTGCTGAAACCAAAGATCGTGAGACGAGCGAAGCTGGTCGACAAGTTGCGGCGACAAGCCAGTGGAGCTGGGATCCGTCCTCGAGAATGGAATGTGTTCCCGGAACGGAGTCTGGAGCTGCATTATCCCCATGGCCCTGGAGGGGAACCTAGAGGGACCTGGTGAACGAGCGCACCTGACATCCGAGCCACGTGGAAGCAGCTTGTCGTTCCGGTGCATTGTCTGGCGGCGGGGGTGCTTTTATGCCTGCGAGTCCGCAGCGAACGTCCATGCCTCGGAAAAAGGAAATCTGTGTCAAGGCCAGCACGCGAGTCTGTCTGACGCGATGAACAACTCAACGGCGTCATCACGCGACGGCGCCTTTCTGCTGCGCACGTGCAGTGAGTCACCTAAGCCAGCGAGTCGGCGCCTTCCTGTCTGGCGGGTCTGACGCAATGCGTGGCGACGTCACTCGTCCTTGGGTGCAGCCACCTGCAGCGCAGCCTCTCCAGATTCGATGAGGATGACGCGGCCCAATGACGACCCCAGTGGAGGAGTCTGACCTCACGACCAGCGGCTCTTCTGGTTGGACATTTGGTTACTCAAAGAATCCAACCGGTGCATATAAAAGAAGCCCTGCGGCGCGTCGCGAGTAGTTGAGCTATGTGTTAGTTGAGCTATGTGTTAACAGCAGACCTATGTGTTAGAGAGGAGAGCTCGGCTCTTCGGGTCTCTAAGCTGTCGGCCCCAGTGCCGAATTTGTAATGCCTCTGTATATATGATTTACATAAACCTTGTTTAACTCACCGTCGTCTCGTCCGCTCGTCCATCAGCTCTGCGCAGAAGCAGTCGCGAGCTGAGAAACCTACGCTACCAAACGGCTGGTGACCGTGTCGGCGGAGATCGGAGCAGTGGCGCCTTCGGGACCGTGTTGGCGTCGCCGTCTTTCGAAACAGTGGAGTCAGCGGTGGGATTCGGGGCGCCCTTCGTAACGTCATCGGAGGCGCGCTTCGCAACGAGTCACAACTCCGCGAGCCTTCGTGCCGCTAACAAGTCGGCGAGTCCTAAGCGAGCGATGTCGTTCAGCTTGAGCAAGTGAACGCGAAACCAAACACGGCGTTGCACGCGGAGTGTCTGCCGCCAGCGAACTTCGAACAGGAGAGCGAGCGTCCGCTTGGCCGCCACCACGAACAGCGCCGAGCTGGTTTGGAGCTTGCGCCGAAAATATCGATGGTAATGCGGCCCTTTTCCACAAACTCGAGCGAGTGCAGCACGCAAACGTGAGTCCACCGCCGCGGCTAGCGGACGGCTCTGAGCTGCTTGCGACCGACTGTAATGGCGACCAAGTTTCAGTGAGTTCCGACGCTAGCGAAAGCCCCGCCAGCCCGTGCTGGTGCACTTACAGCGCGCGACATACTACAACCAAGCTCTTTACGAGAACCCGCAGCGTGCTTTCGACGACTACCAACACAGCGACGAGGTCTCAGCCCAATATCGTCCGCCCGGGGCTCATCGCGGTGGTGAAGACAGGCGAGCACTCGATGAGTGAGCGTACGGGAGGCCGACGGCAACGGCGGCCAATTTCCAGGCGGTCGCAAAGCACAGGCGAACTGCACACGCCGAAGCTGACCTTCGCGATGCATTTCGTGCGTGCGATATACAACACGACCGAACCCGTTGCCGGCAAGCGCGATCCGTATAGCACACGCGACAAGTAGAGTATAATAAAAAATGATAACCTACTTGCCTTAGAATTCAGCGCTGTTTTCTGCCCTGAGTCGGACTGAGGTATATATCCAATAGGCCTGTTGACTTCTCGGCCGCCATATTGGCCTCCCCAACTGTTGCTGTCGTGAGTTGGTCGTGACTATCTTGAAGCCAGAGATATACAGCGCGGCGTGGTGACGTGTCGAGGCTTGCTCCAGACTTCATGGGTGTAGATAAACGCAAAAGCAGCAGCTCACGCTCACCTAAGCGTACACGCAAGCACCACGTCGTAATTTTTAGATCGTCGAATCTAGGCGGCCGTGGTCAAGCGCTCCGAGCACGATGCAACGAAAACCGTCGCCGCCACAATACGGGGAAATACTGAGAAAGCAGAGGAGGAGGACATGTGTTCTGTGGAGAAGGAGGGCTAGTCACCTTGGCAACGCTTTTCGCGCTGCCTGCAATCCCTGGGTGGTTCATCCTTCTGAAGACTAAGTGGTTTCGCGCTGCACGCTTCCCTCTGTGGTTGCTCCTCAACGATCTATCCGTTTATCGCCCGCGTCTATTGGGCTCCGTTACTCCTTTTTCGGGTAATTTTGCCTTAGAGTGTTGGAATGTCTGCTGGATAGCGGTACTTCTATAAGATGAATGTATGATTAAAGGTGCAAGATGGCAGTACTTGGAGTGTTCACTAGATAGACGAACGGATGGACAGACGGAGAGAAAGACAGATGCACGGACGCACAGACGGGCGCGTGAATGAACAGACGCACGAACAGACAGACGCGCGGATGGATGCATGGACAAACGCGCGGACGGATGGATGCATGGACGCACGAACAGACGCATGGACAGACGGATGTACGCATGGATGGTAGCATAGGCGGACGCACGGACGAATGGAAGCACGGATGGACTGACAGATGCTTCGCACCACTCATCATGATGCACTCCATGGATATGTTGTGATTTTTTTCGTAATGGTAATGGTGAAGCATATTTTTGTTACTGCATCATAAATTCGGGTGTGTGTGAGTATAGGCATAGATGTTTGTGTGTATATGAGGATATATTTACTCGACGTTTCTTAATATTATCTTTGGTTTTGCGTCACAAAACCACGATATGATTGTTACAGACGTCGTAGTGGAGGGCTCCGAAGATGTTCACCCTCTGGTATTCTTTGACGTGCACCGACATCACGCAGCACACGGGCCTCTACCATTTCTCTTCTGTAGAGACGCGACCACCGCTGCCGGGATTGCACCTGTGGCCAGCAGCAAAGCACCGCAATACTGCTTACCGAGGTGGACAAAACACGTGTCATTACTGCCAAATAGGAAGGCAGAGTCCACTTTATGCCTCCAACGTCGTGTGCTCCCTCACAAAGTTTCAAAATAGATACAAATAAATGCCAAACTAAAGACGTGCGTGACTTTTATTTACGACAGTAAAACGAAATAAACTGATTGGATGCGAAGCGTCTTATGGTCGAGCTATACTGCGCACGAGCGTCCCTCCTTCTCCATCCTCTTCTACGTTACCCCTTTCTCTCGCCTCGCAACGCCGACGCAGGCAGGGTCGGCTAGCCCTCTCTTTCCTCAAGGCATCCCTCCCAGAGCGTTTACAACTCCGTAGCGCATGCCCATTGGCTGGTCTCTTCTATGATCCACCCTCTCTCGGTACACAACACCAACGCAGGCAGCATCTGTTAGCGATCTCCTGTATTTAAAAGCCGACTGCTCGCGCTGCTGGGGCCCGCGCCCAAGCAACGATGACCTCCTGTGGATTTCTGGAATAAGGAGACCACTCAAGTGCACTTGTAGTGCAACTCTCAGTGCTTTTCGAAATAAATGTGTTGCTGCCACCCTCACGCTGCCACTGGCCACCGCATATATATTCGCAATGTTCATTTACTTTCATGCCGCCTAGCGGAATTCAGGAGCGTCCTCTGAAGGATGATCAGTAGGCCGACGCTAATCAGCGAATATACCGGACCGTCCATGGCACGAAAAATCTGATTCGTTCTTGCGAGACGCGAATTTTTTGTGAAAATACGGGGCAACTCACGCTTTCAATTATAACGTGCAGAGTACACATATAAGAATTGCAAGATTTTCTGCAGCCACTTTGGATAGTTAAATGTTAACGGCAGACCATTTCAGTTAGAACTCGGCTCGTTTTACGCGCGTATAACATTCGTCAGTTCTTTTGTAGCGCATGAATCTCATAATATTCATTGTACGCGGAAAGTATAGCGCAGGTTCACGATTTGCGCTTCCAAACCTTGGCCTACTCTGCGCCGCTTGTTTTTTTACGTTCTTTGATAGATGGCAGCACACTGCTAGCGATTCCATTTTTTTTTTGCAGAGTATTGGGGGCGAAATGGCCTACACACCCCCATATAAACGTGGTGAGTGACGCCGTGTGAGTATTGTGCGTGGTGAAACACGCGTTGTTGATGCTATCAAAGTCGTTTGGCGGAGAGAATTCCTCAGATTACTTTCAGCAGTGATGTTCAAAGAAACCGTCTTGACGTCGAGGATTTTTACCGGACATAGGTGGTTGTCAACACGCTCAGAATGACAGCGACGATGAACGATCAGCTGCTAGCTCACGAGCAGACTTGCACTTCACGTCCCGTCATGCGTTAATGTTTTTTAACGCGAGAGCGTTAGGCCGCGTTCACACTGAGCATTCCGGCCGCCGAAAGTGCTCGGAATCCAGTTCGGTGGCGGCGAGATCCGCCGAAAGGGCCCTCTTCGCGACGATCACTCTCGGACCGACTTTTGCGGCGTCTGCCGCCGAACCGGTCACCGCGGACCAATAGGAGCGCTAGTCAAGGAACTTTGAAAAATGGCGGCCAAGCCCTACTCACTTGTTACGCCGCAGTGCACATAACTGAATGTTGAAACCAACGGGAGTTTAACCTACTCTGTGCCTACTTCGCCTCCGTATTTCGTGAAAGAGGTGACCGAGCTTGCTGTTGGCGTGACCGAGCTTGTTGCGGTCTTGCAGAGCAAAACGAAACCACCGACGCTGCTGGCGTCGGTGGTTTTTCTGCTCTTCGTGCATTACAAGACAGCCACTTGCCAGCAAAGTAAGCAGTACTGTCTTTTCTTGCTTCTTGCGTACGAGAATCGTCGAAGTATACACCACCGGATAGCGTAGCAGCGTTTGCGAGCCGCGACAACAACCGGGTGACAGCACATCCATCCCGTGTTCGCCCCGTAGTAGATGGCATATTCGGCGGCGCGGGGCGCGTCCAGTGCGAACGACGTTGCGTTTCGGCGGCAGGGGAATTTCGGTCGCTGTAGAAAGCGGATGTTTCAGTGTGAACTAGGCATAAGAGAGCTCGTGTCGCAGAAATCCCGCTGTCGGCGTCGGACCCGTTGGTTCTGAGCGAAAATTCGTCCGTGAGCGAAAAAGCAAATTACAGAGATCGCCGCGGGAGGCGGCTACTTGTCCACGCGTGCGGGCGCGATCACGCTGAATAAACCACGCAATCTAAAAAAATGTGTTCAAGGTCACGAGGCGCGGGTAACGTAATTTCGTTGCCCCTGCCACCCCTCCCTGCTTAGCTTCCAGCGTTTTCGTCGGTACGAGAGAAGAGATAGTGCAATTGCAGCGTGCGACAAACTTTTGTAACTCCACTCGCAGTGAACGGATTCTTGAAATTTTTCCGGCATTGAATTCTTGAAGCAGTAAGGTTAGTGAATTCTTTCCATGGTTACTTCAAAAATTGTTTCAGGGCCTTTAACGCATTTTGTTCGACAGATGTTACGACGAAAACAAACCCAATCGGCGATTTCTTTGCGCATTTGGGATGCCTCAAATTGTAGCATACGTCGAAAAAGGCCGGGGTTAGGGCAGCCATCGTCGCTAAAAACACACGGAAACTTTCAAACAGCTCTAAAAACAGACAACTATGTCCATCTAGCGGAAAACGTTTTTTGCCTTTCCAGAGGTGCTCATCAAGCAAACAGCAAACGCTAGATAATGTTCTGCTATCTGTGAGGCATTGTGAGACTCTTTATGGCCTCTGAGATGGCGAGCGCGCGGTGTGTGTCTTAAAGGCAGTGCGACTCTTGTTTCAGATCAAAGACCTGTAAGTATCCATTCGCGCGCGCATGCTGGTTCAATCTACTGTGTGTGTGTGTGTGTGTGTGTGTGTGTGTGTGTGTCCAAACATTAATAAGTATGCACTTAGCGGTTAAAGGGTCCGTTAGGGGTCGGATTTCGCTATCGCGTTCAACTCTTAAAGGCGAAGCTTAAGGGTCCCCCACTCTTTTCACACTCGTAAGTTCCTTTGTATTATTGTATAATATCCTTCAGCGAGCTCAAAATAAAAGCATACTTTTTCTTGTGCATTGATTGTATCCCGATTACAGTGAATATTACAAAGCCGCCAACACGCTCGAGCTCGACCAGCGAATCAAAATGGTTAGAGCGATGAAATATGCAGTTACGGCTACAGTCCCCGCTAACTTCTGCACTGCACCGGTGCCATCCGAACGACGTTGTTGTTCGACAAATTTTCGCCATTTCGACGTTGCGAAAAGCGTACGCGTGTATTCGTTTCAATATTCTTAATTGTTTCGATCGCGCTGATGAAACATGCAACATACAAGTGCAGGGAATTGCGCTCTGCTAGAGTCTGGTTATGGCTCTGACACAATTGCTACTTAATGGGAAGTTAAATGTTTGTGTGCCATTGAAGAAGCAGCTACATGATGCTTACAGCACAAGTAACGACGGCGTAATATGCTCGCAAACCATCGCTACGTTCGTTCCTGTGCAGCCGCGACGGCGCACTATTCGCTAGTAGCCTACTACTGCGGCAAATCCGCCGGACACGCTCGGTACAAATGATCTCGGGGTGCGTTCAGTTCATACGCGAATTCTGCTTCGCCCAGTTTTTTCTAGCACGCACAGGATTACGCAAAGCATCGTTGATACACGGTCGATCAACTGACACCACCACCCTTCGCAATGCGGCGAGAAATGAAGTAGCGAACATTCAACAGTTCTTATTGGTTGGGAAAATACTTTGGTTCGATATACATTCATTTGGCTATCAAGAGTTCATCCAGTGAAAGCGGCACGGGGACTCCGTCCGCGCGTCCTATGTTTTCTGATGCGAGTTCACGGGTCGATCATCTTTCCACAGCCATCTTGGATTGCACGGCGCGCCACCTATAGGCCGTGGGCATTGCGAATAGGCACTGGATCTTCACCTCCAAAGTAGTGCTGGTGTTGCTTCTGGTGTGTGTGGTCGAACAATAGAAACTTGCAGCGTGCACTTTACCTATAAGCAGACTTCAGCTCTCTTTTGTCCCTTGAGCGTCTTCTGTCTCTCATTGCCGATTAGCAGCGATTAGCATGTTCTATTAGGAAACACCAGTTTATCACTGCGTGCTTTCTGTGTCGCCAGGTTTCTCTCCTGCGCAACGCCGCGACGAGCGCCAGCGTCAACGCCGACACCAGTGCAAGCGTTAGCGGCCACTGCTTAGCATCTACAGATAGTTTCCTTTAGCGGGAGATGGTGTAAAGTTATTTACGGTAACACAAAGACACTAACAGTTGCACGTAGTTGTTTAATTGACCTTCCTCGCGCATGATACGCATAAAATGGCGTTTTTTTTATTCTTTAGCATGGTAATTCAAGTATCTACTGTCTGATCAAAACACTTCTAGGCCTTTTTTCTTTTGGCATAGCTGAGAAGGGCAGCACAGGAAGAGATAGCCAGACCTCTAGAAGACCCACAGGCAGGGATGCCTCACGTCAGCTCAGGTCGAATCGCTTGTTTATTTGTTTAATCGAAATGATAAGTCGCATCCACTCAGGGGTATTTGCCAAGAAAGCGTAGTGTACCTTTCCTGTGAGCTTTACAACTATGTGTAAAAATCAATTTGTATTAAAATATAACTAATGCAAGGCAAACTAAAGAAAAAGAGAGGAAATTGGGGAAAACGGCAAAAGTTCGTTTCAGAGATTTTGAGATTTCAGGTATTGAGATCACAACACAGCTGCGTTTAATTCACCTAACCATTAGGACGACTTTGCTTTGGGGCGACTTCTTCCCTGTCGGTGAATGCCTTAAGAAAAAAAATTATAAACACAAAGCTACGTGCGCAGGATGATGGTGATGATGATGATAATGGTGGTGGTGGTGGTGGTGGTGCATCCACTATGGCCCTTGCTCACTCTGGAGAGATTGGCCAAGAATTGATATGATATGAAATGTTAGGCCTTTAAAGTTATAAATAATCCTAACAAAAGAAGGCTAAAGCTAACGCTAAAACAGAATGAGTGCTCATCACATTTTTCTTTCTTCTTTTAATCTACACTTGACTCTCACCTGACTGTTATGCACAGTTTCGCATTCGCCAACTGCTAATACCATGTCAGCGCGACAGTACATGCTGGATCGTCCCGTTTCACAGCTGCTAGCAGTTGCTTTCCGGAAGTTCGTTGAAATGTAGAGGACTAGGATGAACCCCATAAACGTTTAACACTCGATGTCACCCGATAAAATAAATAACGTTCATAAACAGCACTCTATACAGCGAAATTTGAGTTTATTAGCGTTCCTATACACGCCTATCTCGAAAAAATGGCATTTTATGCATATCGGCGCAAAAACTAAAAATAGGCAATCACAGGGGCAATAAAAACATCAAAAAAGCCTTCTTTATGTTTAAACAATGCTCATACAGCAAAGAGGAGTGATAGAAACGCACGTAAAAAATGGCCATTTCCCTAAAATCCGGGCTCTAATGATCATGTGTGCTTCTTCCGTCAATATCTTAGGGGGCCGTGGAATATATTACAAACAAAATAAAGCTCGTCCTAGAAGCGTCATTTCTTATCAAATGCCATGCGACGTGATAGCTTTCACTGCGCGAGCTTCTGCGTACGATGAAGCAGAAGACGAAGAAGCATCGAAGTCGCGCTCCGAGTGGCATGTTTCTCTCGGCTGTCCAGGATTTGTGGCAGAAGACTCAAGTCCTTCAGCGCCCCAGTTTGAGTGCAACAGCTAGCAGCACATCATGCCCAGTCGTTCGAGCAAGTCAAGCCTGTCCACAAAGTCCTTCACGTCGGCGAGCTCGCACTTTAAGGACAGCGCTGAGAACGACAAGCACTGGAAGTCATCACTCTACGAGGAACTCGCCAGCAAGGCAAGTGTCCTGCTTACTCGTACTGTCCGAATATCTCGCTCTTTGAGGACAGCACAAAGCTGCCGTTCGCACGCCACACGTAATGTCAGGTGGGCTGAGTTAGTCAAAAGGTCCTTTAACGAACTCCTTTAAGCTCCATCATTAGTGAAAAAAAAAACTGGCAGCATATATATACTAAGCTTTCTGTTACATTTAGCTGCGAAAGCGTGCTGCTGTCTTGGAAATGCATTCGGGTATACAATCGGATCCGCACTTCTAGCAAGGCATAAAAATTAACCGCTCTGTACACTTGTTACTTTACTAGTCTGTGGCTGCTTCCAAAATGGTTGCTATTCAAACGAGTATATTCAAACTAGTAAGGCTCTTCAAACAGTACAATGAAACTTTTGCGCACGGAACATGAAGACAAACCGAAAGGTTCAAAAGCACCAGTGCAAACTAGAACCTCACTTTCATTCAATGAGCAAACACAATTTATACTAGTTAGAGCACTTAATGATCACTGCGTATGAGCAGAGCAGCATAGTATATTCCTTTACTTAAAAATACTACAACCTTCAACAGAAACGTTCCACTATCACATCTTGTTTAGCAAGTGACTTTCGTTTCACAATCACATCTTGTTAAGCAAGTGAATTAAGTTCTACGGACGGGTGACTGACACACAAGTCTAGAGATATGTCACGCCTCCATAATCTCTTGTTGCCCTAAAGTTGTCTGTGTAGCTCACCTTTCGCTATTGTTGCTATTCAAACAGTATTCGATTTGCATTTGTATGCGCTTCGGTGTCACCACTATCTGAATCATATAGACACTGAAGAAACGGGGTGTGCAAACACGCACGGCCACAAGATAGAAAGAAATCAAGGCGGTTGCGGTGTCGTGACTTCTCTCTTGAACATCCTGCCTCTTTAACATAACAGACTGGAAGCCATACATGGGCGTGAATAGAAGTATGTTCACACATATGTCAACTATTAACAGGCGAGCTTTAATAGCGAAGAACAATTCCAACAAGTATAGGTCACTGTCATTAAAACGAAAATAATACAGCCACTATATAGCAGCGATTCTTGCAAAGAGGCTGAAACATGGATCATAGCAAAGCAACGAGAGGAAAAGATAAGACTCTGCAGAGGTCAGTGGGACGTCAAAATGTAGGAGAAACGTTGGGAGACCGGAGGACGGCATAATTGGTCAAGTGGAAAGTCGAGGAATCAGATATGCTTGTTGACACCAAACGAAAGAAGTGGAGCTCGACCAGCTACGTAATGCGCAGAACAGACAACCGGTAGACAGTACGAGAAACACAATAGCTACCAAGGAAAGGGAAGCGCAGTCGAGGTAGGCAGATAGTCAGAGATGGAATGAAGAAATAAGTCCACAAGGATAAAATAAAATGAGCTCGCACAGGAAAGAATAAATTGGATATCGTTAGAAAAGGGCTTTGTCCTGTTGTGAGCTAGGACAAAAATAACATGATGACAACGATTACAATAATAATGATGGGAAAAAACAAGCAAACGCTTTCTCGTTCTCGGTATATTTCAATGCCACGTCCCCCTTCCACTGAAGATTTTTGCATGTCACGCAGTGTTCTACTGCCACTGGCACCGCTCCATCTTCGGCCGCTCGGCGATTTCAATTAAACACGTCACGCATTTGCAATGTGTAACGTCATGGTCACGTCACACGTTATCTTTGCTCGTCATCGATTTCCGAGAGAGTACGCTTGTTTCTGGGCTGGTTCTTGCGAGACCTTGCACAAGTCTCCCTAACGGGGGCGTGAACATGGGCTCTTAAGCCTTTAAGGTAATAATAGTGTTTCGCAAACCGACCTACAACTCATTGGAGAATGTTGCCAGGCTTCGTTTCTTCAAAAACTGCTTATTAAATCTTGCCTCAATAAGAAATTAAGCAGAAAAAGTAGTGTACATCCATTTTGTTGTGTCATCGTGCTTCGTCATAATTTTAAAGTGCCTAGAGCCAGCTGGGGCACCCTCTATATTTTCCTGGCGTCCTAACATTGATTGTACGAGTGCCCGTAATTAGCACCTTCGCTAGCGCAAGCAGTGTTTCTATGTGATATGTTGTGTTCTGCGGTGCCACTTATATGATGCATACTCGGCATAAGCCTTCCATTTTGAGTCTTGCTTCTTCGGGTATACCTCCGCTGTTTCACTATGCGATCAACCCCTTTTTGAGGTCCGTCTCAAACCGATGGTTGGGGTCTCCACTGCAATGTATACGGGATGTACTTGCAAATCATTTCGTTTGTAAGTGCTAACTAACATGGTCAGTAGTCTACGCGTGCAAGCTACCGCAAACTTGAAGACAGCCTCAACCCGAAATATACCATGGAAAATAGAGTAATTTCAGTTAGCATGCAGTAGCCTTTATCTATATAAGAAGCGCATACTTGCTCAGCGAATTCTGCATACGAAAAGGTCGTCCTAATGCTTCTCGAATAACTCATATTCCAGGTGACACTGACGACGGACAGGTCTCAGGACATTCACACGATATCCAAGCTTTCAAAACGAAAACCATCCAAGTCACACATAACCGCAAACAAGGTAAGACTCATTTACATTTACATGCTGACGGCAACGGGTTCACCACGCGAACATAGCAAACTACGTTTCAGTCTGCGATCAACTGCTTTTCTTTCCACGTTGAATTCACCTGCTTGTAAAGAACGTCAGTGCTCAAATAGTGCTTTGGCGGGTGACCTTACTTGAAATAAAGTATTTATCACGAAATGCGCGCTTTGTGCTAAAAACCATTGATTCATCTCTTGGAGTTACTTGTCCCGAAATACTGAGCTGGGCGTCTTAACAATGTTTATCACTGACCAAGCTGTAACCGATAGCTAGATAAAAAATATTAACGACTGAGCTGCTCCTGACATTTAAGCTGTTTAGGCCGGCCCTAACTTAGGCAACGCAAAGGAAAACGCACTGCACCTACCCAGAGTGAGTGATGATGACCGGGCGCACCGGTGGGGTTGTTTGTTGTTACTGTCAATCACCCGTGACATTGCCCACGCACGCATGTAATCGAGTGAGAGTTACATACACACGCTGTACAGTTATATACAATGTTAGGGACAGGCTAGTGAAAACGCTAGACCGTCTGCGAGTGGGGCAGGAGAAGTTCCCCGGGCACCAGACTAACTCAACAGTTATATGTAATGTTTATTGATCATAAACGGTGTGTCGTATTGAGTTCTGTTTTCGTTTTGCGTTCATTATCAATTTTGGTGCGTGAGACGACGAGCCAATGGTTCTTCTGTCGGATCTACCCTGAAGTTGGCAAAGACGTCATATCGCGCAGTTTGAGCACGTTTAATAACTTCTTTTCGTGTTGCTGTAAGACAGCGAGCTCTTCCGCAAACTAAACCAAACCATTTGCACTCGCAGGGGACTGAACTTAGCACCGCGGAAACACCAAGAACCAGACGCCAACACGAAATTGCCACGGCAATCGCCACAATCGGGCTGCTAGTGGTCATCGGCGCTCTTCTGGCAGCCTACTTCTACACAACAGGCATGAAGCGCAAAAAAGTGGTGACGTGCGTGACCGAGGACTGCGTCGCCTTTGGCCAAGAACTGAGCGCAGCCATCAACAAGGCGGCCGACCCGTGCCACGACTTCCACGCGTACGTCTGTGGCACATGGGACGACCCCAATCGTCAGGTGTCCACCGAGGACCAAATGAGAACCGCAGCCTTGAATATGGCGATCAGGGAGGTAAGAGAGGACAAATCGCACGTCGGGAGAGCGGCGCAGTTCTTTGAGAGTTGCAACAGGGCCGCTACTGATACCAAGGAGAACCTGAGGCTGTTCACAGAGCTCCGCGCATCTCTCGGGCTGACCTGGCCCGAGCACAGTACACCAGATGTGAAGCATCCGCTGGACATCATGGTCGACTTGGCGCTGAACTGGCAGATGAACTTCCTGTTCGATATAACCACCACCTTCGTTCGAGGATCTCCAACGCTGCTCGTCCTACGAGGTCGTCTGGACGCTGTTTGGGAGCAGGACCTGCGTAACCCTAGGACGCCCGAGCAGTACGACATTTACTTGAGCGATTACTTTGAAATACTCGGTGTACGCCGTTCCCGAATCCACATCAAAACGGCCGATCTGGTCCAAATTCAAAATAGCATCGTCGAAGCCAAGATCGACTTCCTCTACGACACTCCTCAACAAGACTGGTTACGTGTAGGCGACCTCGACGATAAGACGCCGACGTTCTCGATAGGCTCCTGGCTAAACGCCCTCGCTAAGCATGACAAACAGTTCAACTGGACCCGTGACAGCCCTGTGATCGTCGAGGACATGAAGATACTAGAAACCACGGCAAGATTGCTGAAGGATTTGACTCATGAAAACTTGGTCGTAGCGTTGTCGTGGATATTCATTCAGACCCACCTCTGGGCTGTCGTCGGTACACCATCGCTAAGATTTCGCGGCTCATCCTCGGAAGTGCAAACCATGAAGGAGCACGGCTGCATGACGTACGTCGAATCACTTCTCGGTCTGTCCGTCGTGGCCAAACTGATGAGTGATCGCTACGGTTACCTCGAGAGCCGGCACCATGCTGTCAGCTTCCTGGGCAGGATGAACGAGAACATCAAGAGTCTCGTCAATAACCTTCCATGGATGGACGAATCCAGCAAGCAGATGGCGTATTCAAAGCTGGACAGAATGAGCCGCGTCGTCATGCCACACGACAGCTTTTTCGTCCGAAAGGAACGTGAGGCACTGTACAGCGTGTTTCCGGACATGAAGGGCAGGACCTTTATGACGAACCTGTTGGGTGCTTCAAAAGTTTACCAGCGCCTCCGCAACCACGAACGCTTTCAGGACGTGTACAGCGTTCGCACGTTTCCACGTTTCGGCCGGGCGTTTTATTTGTACTCGCCCAACTCAATGACATTGGCGATCGGCGACCTGAACCCACCGCTCTTCTATTACAACGCCACGTTGGCCATCAGGTACGGTGCACTGGGCTCAATAGCGGGGCAACAGATTGCCAAGACGTTAGACGAAACAGGCGTCACGATAGACGTCGATGGCGTGCGCGGAGCATGGCTGAAGCCCACTGCCGCCGCAGTGCATGCCGAGAAGTCCGACTGCGACGTCCGCACTACGACCGATCGCTCCAAGTGGCGTCCGCTGCGAGTGTTTCCCGCCGTGGCTGGCCTGGAGGTCGCTTACGCGAGCTTTAGTGCGGCCGTGACGAGGGACTACCTCGCCGTAGAAGACTTTCGGATTCTTCACCTCGAGCAGTTCACGGACAAGCAGATATTTTTCCTCGCGTTCTGCTATTCGCAGTGCTCGAAGCGACCGCAGACGAGAGGCGACGAGTGCAATGTACCGGCCAAGAATTCGCACCTTTTCGCAGAAGCATTCCACTGCTCCTCGAAGAGCCCCATGAATCCACCTGAGAAGTGCCAGTTTTTTGAACCGTCATGAAGTCCGCCTGCCTTTTTTTATCTTTTTCAGTGCATGTTTTCACGATATATTTATTTTGACGAGACCAACAGCCATATTAAGAACAGTGTGCATGTCCGCCCACATAGGAATGACAGCACATGTATATACGGTGCACCTGAAATTGAAGGCAGAGTCGGTTTTATTGGCATTCTTTATAAGCGGCTAAAGATTGTTTAAAAATAAAAAAGACATTTCAGGAGTGCAGAAACGATTATATTGCTACATGCATGCATATTGACATTCTCTGCGACTATGCGCGTGTGTGGCACCGAGATTGCAGCTGGTTAAAGTGACAGCCGTGTTCGGTAGCCGCGAAAGCTGAGGCAGAACTCGCCGGGTTTTGGCCATTTCGAAGCGGCGGCATTTCTTTTTCATGAGGTCGACTGTCGTAACGTTGCTGTGCACAAGCGGGTTGAAAGCACCGTCCACGATGACATTTGAGTATATGGCCCACACACTCTGTCATTCGCCCATCCACTTTCCGGCACAACGCGAGCACGTCATGTATGTACGAGACACGACTCGGTTGATGACCGCACACGGGTGGCAATTGCTTTTCGCACGGCAATTCGACGACCGGACAGGTCGCCAAAGATGTCTCATAGACGTTCCTTGATTTCCCAGGAGGCGAGCTCGTTCTCATGAGCATCAAACCATACACTTGAGGATCATACAAGTAAAAAATTACATTGACGAGCTGATTCCATGGGTAGGGTCCCATCGGTGAGTCTGGCCAACACGCTCGTACGTACATTTGGAGCCAGTAGTCAACGTCATAGCAAGGTTGGGCGGAAAACGTACCGGGATCAAAAAAATGGGGGGGGGGGGGGGCGGTAGGGCATCGTAAGGTACGTCGTGGCCGCTGGCACCTCAGGTGGAGACGGTTGTCATTGAAATCTACGGCCGGAGGCTGAACAGTGCCGCCGCTGCGAAGCTTCGTGGCGAGGACGGGGAATGTTCCACCTGCACCAAATATTGTGACGTGAAAAGGAGACGCCGTGTCGACGAGGCTGTAGATAAGATATATTTAAAACCAGCAGTTTTCAATTGATTGATTGATGATTGCCCCTTTAATCCAGGCGCTAACCACCGTAGGGGATCGGCCATGAAACGAGTAGTGCTTTGCTTTATGAAAAAATTGTTCATAATTTGAAAATGTTAAGCAATAGATAGTTTTAACATCAATTGTTGAAGTATTTCACAAAAAATGACATATATTTTTAATGAATATGCTTGACTTTGATTACCCTTGAATTCAATTCATTTTATATAATAAAAAAGACCATTTTTTCATTATGTTTGATTTCTATGAACCTAGCTACCATTCAATCCGTCTCACCTCTCGCAGGGAATCGCATATACCGGGTCTCGCAAACGCTCCTGTGGTAGCCCCAAACAACACGAGACCCGGAAGGGATAAATTGAATCTCAACCTTCCAAGTGGTTTGTCTGGAAGTCTTTTCCCCTAATTGGTGAATAATCTGCACGTTATGAAGAAATGATCTAGAGATTCACTCTCATTGCAATGGAGGCATCAATGTGACTGCACCAGACGAGACCAACGTGGGTAAAAGTTTAGTGGGGAGACTGATATCTCGGCTCTTGTGGAGGAGCATCATGTTTTTAACGACGATTGAGGTGAGCGAACTGAAAAGCTGGCAAGGCAGACTTAGCGAAGTAGTCCATAGTGCCAAATTTTGCAAATCGTGCCGCAGTTACAAATGGCAACGTCGGCAAAGTAGACATCGTAGGACTACTATGTGGTGTGAGGCAAGTGCGAGTTCATCCGCATATTCGTTAACAACTATACATTGTGTCCTGGTGCCCACTCCAAGCGAATTATACGTATATGTCCTGGAATAAGAGAATACAATGCTTCTAAAGAACTTAAAAAATTTCATGCAGTTAATGAGGAATAGACGGATAGGCTGCCTGTCAGAAACACGGCTCCTGATATTGATTGGAGTAAGTTTCGTAAAGCTAAAATAACTGAAAGTAATTCCACTTGATAAATACGCGTAAAGTCGGGCAAGAAAGGAAAATAGGAGGAAAAGAACGGCAAGGAGGTTGACCAGTCTATAAGCAGCCGGTTTGCTACCCTGCGCATGGGAGGGGCAGATGAAAGATAGAGAGGAGAGAGGGAGGAGAAATAAACGCAGCAATTAAGCAGCACACGTGCGCACACTTGCCGGGTAAACGAATTAGAAAAGACTATATCCAGAGATAATGATGCGATTCCCACCACTGCCTTGATTGATTGATATGTGGGGTTTAACGTCCCAAAACCACCATATTTTTATGAGAGACGCCGTAGTGGAGGGCTCCGGAAATTTTGACCACCTGGGGTTCTTTAACGTGCACCCAAATCTGAGTACACGGGCCTACAACATTTCCGCCTCCATCGGAAATGCAGCCACCACAGCCGGATTTCGAACCCGCGACCTGCGGGTCTGCAGCCGAGTACCTTAGCCACTAGACCGCCGTGGCGGGGCTCCCACCATTGCCTTTTCTTCGCGAACTGAAGCATCAGTTGCTATAGGTGAAAACGCATTTATTTATTTATTTACATGAAATTTTCTGTGGAGAAGCTTCGAGAAGTCGGATATGCTTGGCTTGCGGTGGGGGGGGGGGGGGGGGGCTTAGTTTAGGGCTCCGCTTGCAGCAGCCGCTCTGCGGGCCCGGTTGATCAGACTCAACTGATCTTCCAGGTTCTCGCTGGCCAGGAGCTCCTCCCATCACTCCGCTGTTGGATTTTGTACTGCTTGTAAGGATGTAATGCCCTGACACTCCCACGTGACGTGGTACAGAGTGGCTTTAGCTGCAGCCGTTTCTAAGCTAGACAAATGGTCTTCTTTAAGTATCTGCTGGGCAAATGGTTGCAATTCTTAAGAAATATGTCATCAAATTCTGGTATAGTTGTTAGTACAGATCTGCTCATGATCATTACTTCACGGAGCTGCACTAGCAATGTTTCCGATTGTATCTGAGTGTAAATGAACAATAGCGGCACCGTAATCTTCACCACTGATGATCGAATTATTGCATCAGTTGATAGATAAAAATGTACTACGGTCTCCTCAAAGGCGATTCATATATCTTCTGTTTATTCGGGCAGAACTTGTGGCCACGCAAAATGAAAGCAAGACACTGGCCCTGATAGCGGCGAACAGAGCGTCGGCTGTCGATCAACTAAAAAGCAGCGAAGCGTGTTGGCATTTATACCCTTGCCATCGAATATTCTAGCGTTATCGCTAGCGGTGAGGTAGGTTCCCGAATAATCTGTGACGTTCTCGAAGTGGGCGTAATCTTAGCAAAACTATCTACTAAAGCCTCGAAGCTTCTCGAACATCGTAGGCGCGGTTTGCGGTGAACGTAGTGCAACGGGGTGATAACAAAACTTGAGGAATGTGGAAATATCAAACGAAACGTTTTTGAAAGGGCAATAACTTCAACCCTGTCAGTCGGCCTTGATAAATAGTAACACACGTGACTTCATCATGCCTGACATACTTATTAACCGCTTGCGTCGGTTTTCTGCGATTTGCTGTCATGCAGACGATGGGCGGACAATCTACAATGCAAACTACAATCACACGTAATAATTAACTGAAGATACGTTTAAAATTCTGCGAGCACACTCTGTATTACCGGTTATTTATTATTCACAACAAATGCTTTATTTCAGACTGAGTGTATATATATATATATATATATATATATATATATATATATATATATATATATATATATATATATATATATATATATAAGGGAAAGAAGTGTATACCTAAGGGCTCGTTTTTCCGTGTTTTACCGCAATATTAATGAGATCTAACAGACAGTAATGCCAAGGAATGTCCAGGGGAAGTTATTAGAACCAATGGAATGTAAATAAGAAGAAAGAAGAAAGAAAAGTGAATGAAAAAATAACCAGCCGTGAGCAGGAATGGAACCTACGACCTTCGAATAACGCGTTTTTCATCCACTTTTCTTTCTTCTTATTTACATATTGGTTCTAATAACTTCCCCTGTACATTTCTTGGCATTACTGTCAGATCTCACACACACACACACACACATATATATATATATATATATAATATATATATATATATATATATATATATATATATATATATATATATATATATATATATATATATATATAATGCTAAACTTAGTAAGAAAAAAGAGAAGGCAGGGCCTGCTTCTTCGTATCAAATATTTTTAGACAAATTTTGGAAGTCCAAGAAATAATCGTAATGCTTCGCGTTCTAGAAGAACCAGTGGCCGCAGATTGTATGCAGATGGACCAGAAAACAAGAGGCAGCCGATAGCAGGCAATTATACGTGCAGTAAATCGTGATGCGATCCCGGCGTAAACCTGAACGCTGGTTGCCGAGTCTACGAAGGATCCCTAGCGCGCGTGTTGCTTTGGCAGTCATATTTTCTATATCCGGATCGCGGCGTGGAAGGCTAACCAGTGACCGAACGAATACAGTCCTCTCCCTCGGGCAGACACGTGAATAGTCGCAGAGAATGTAAACGTGCATGCAGGTCTCCGTTCGGTCCATGGTTAGCCTGCCATGCCGCAACTGCTGGTTTGAAACATATCGTAATCACGTCCTCATCGACCCAGCGTCTCTTTTTTTCACGTAAGAATATTTCTTACAAACATTGTACTGTCGTACATGCCTTTATATAGGTGCTGCGTTTAAACGTCAATAAGATAGCCGGATTTTTATTTTTCCCCACCTGTTCTTGCACAAGCAGCCCCCACAGAAGAGGCGTACAAGCGGAAATTTTTTCAAGGGTGGCACAACTTTGAAATGGTAATTTTTTGCTCTATATTCTATGGCGAAAAATATCACGGGGGCTCCTCGCTACACCACTGCCCGATAGTACGCAGATTTCCTGCGTAAGCAGAAGAGCCTTTCCTTACGAATAATCTTAATGAGAAATTATTGAAAGACTGATCAATATTGACACGTATTCAATAGCAATTCTCTTTCCATTGGAAAAAAAAAATCCTCAGCATAAGGAGTGTATGATCAGTGGGGCGAAGGGTCTGTTCATGCTTCCGTCCATCCATGCGTCCAAGCAAGCACGATCCGGCACGCTCACTCCTCCACGTACGGCGACGATCCAGGAGAAAGAGATAACGGGAGCGAACGCACTTTTATGGCACACGCCCCTCGGGCAGCCAATCGGAGAGCAGCTGCACCTACAATGCCATCTAGTGTACATTCGCCCAACCGCCATATTACGTGTATCCCTATGGGGCAGTGCCATCAAGGAAACTAGAAGAGAAATGGCAATGACGACATTGAATGTTTACAGCGCCATATAATAAAATAGGGAGCTTTAGAATAGTGCACCGCGAGCCCTTGCGGTGCGGTCGCTGCCACTACGCATAACGCGAGTCTGCGTTCGCGACCCGCGCACAGAAAATCCGAAATAGAGTGCGGCGATCGCGGCCTACACGTGGCCCGCACACATTGGATTCGAGGCTCCGGTGTAGCTGCCATCGTGCGTTGCGGTTTGCAGCAGGGCAAACGCTATTCTAAAACTCATATGGCGCCCACTATGCCCACAACGCCCGCAACGCTTGAAAACGGCATTTTAAAACTCCGTATTGTCACTAAACTGCTTTTGCGTGCATATTTATGGCACAGAGTCATCCATAGAATGATAAAGGAGACGCTTCTGAAGTAGTGCGCCAGATCGGGCAACGCCCATCGACGACCGACCAGACGCCTCGTCGGTCGTCTGGGTTATAGCATCACGTGATATGTAGGCGCTTCGCCGTTAAAATAATTAAGCTCATTGTTCACACCTACACAAAATTGGCCACTGAAATCTTACTAAAATGTTGTGGACGAAGAAGTTTTTGAATAGCATTGGACTTGATACTTAAAACACATTAGCATTTAGAATCCTTAGTGACAGTTCTGCTGAAAAAAATTATTGAGCTATAACTGACGCGGCAATGAAATTTTATGACGTATTGAGAGTAAAAAGTGTTTTAATACTTGCGCTACCCGAGTAGGAACAGTGCCTATTGAGGCACGTCCCTCAGTAGGCTCTGTTCGAAACGTTTTACATATCAATGCTGGAAGAATGTCTGCTGAGGCACGCTGTCACAACACGTAATGCAGTTCTCAATTGTGTATTGGAGATTCATACACTTTTCGTAAGAAGTTCCTGGATGCACATTCTTGGTTTCAGCGTCAAAGAGCTTGTTTGGCAGAAATTCCACCATTGGCGTCGGCGATGTTGGTTGCGAGCGAAAAATCATTATGTGCGTGACCGAAAAATCGAAAAACATTAATAAAATAAATGAAAGATGAAAGCCGTGCCATTTGCGTGGCAAGCAAGCGTTCTACCTCACAGCCACGGGTATCCTTAGAAATGCGGTGAAAATTCATGGTTTACAAGTAGACGCATCCTGTATTCAAGGTGCTCAAAACAACATGAAATGTCGCAGTAGTACACGCCTACATTCTCATTGGGCGTCAGAACATGCGATCATCTTGACGACTTCGGTGTTTAAAGCCGGAACACGCGTTGATGCGAGTATTCCGTTAATACCACGTGTACGCAAAAAGAAGGCATGCTGGGCGAGAATTAAGGAAACGGGACGCGGGCATAAAGGTCAAATGGCACGGGTACTTGCGGACGTCAACTTTTGTTACAAGTTACGTAACCTCTCGTTTTCTTACAAGAGATCAAGAAAAAGGAGAGAAAAAAGAAAACACGCAGATGTGCGGACATCTTTATTAGTGCTGCTTACCCGACCGTCAAAGAATAAACCCATAGTTTAGTTGGTGTAGCGCTCGTTTCAGAGTATAATTGTAACGTCGCACCTGCAAGAAATGTGAGTAAGAAGAAAATAAAAACGGATACATTGTGTGGCTACAGCGATGCGAACATGTAACAATTATCGAGGCTGAAGCATGGCACCTGAAAGAATTCTTTACCTGCACCTCCTGATATATACGCGCTTTACAGGGTTAACACCTCGTCAAATCTACGCAATGGCACCCCTTCTTCTCTTAGACAATAGCGATACATATTGCAGGAGATCGGCTATTTGGAATGCTGATGCCTCACGTCACCCGCCGTTAGCAAACAAAATAAGCTGCCCGATAACAGCACAGAAGATCCGCCAGAGCATGGCCTGTACTCGGGATGCTTGTAAAAAATCGCCATCAGCGTCGAAGGAGTGGCACATTTTACATGTGTTGGAGACAAGGTGTAACAAGTTACAGCGTTATCGGTAACTAGTTGCTTTTATCAATAATTGAGTAACGTGCTTGTTATCATTACAGAACTGTAACGGGTAAAGTGCTTACGTTACCATTTTTCGGTGACGTGAGTGCGACATCACTCGTCGTCTTTTATTCCGGTGATTTCAACAATTTTACGCTATTCGTCGCGTAGGAACTAGTTTCCCAGAGCTCTCCCGTATACGGTATTTCGTCGCGGTCGCGGACAACTGCTGGCCCACCAAGCGTTGACAAAGCGACCAAGCGCAAGGTCCTCTGCTGCGCGGAGAAAATCGCAGTGTGGAGCGAATTTCAGAAGTAGTGTTTCGCACGACACAATAAAGTCGTTTTCTATTCCATTCTACTCTTTAAACGAATCTGCTAGTTCCAGCTATCTAACGATCGAGGTTCAAGTTTTTGTTCACCGTCGGTGCATCAAAGGCAAATGTGGTACTTGTAACCATAAAAGGGATGTCGTGATCCGTTTGGCTTGCGGATATCAAGACTCGGTGCACAGCAATACTGTCTCAGGTGCAGCGAAACCAAGGTTGACTTCTTTAGAAATAGATTTCCAACATTATCCATCATCGTTCACTGTCTCGGTAACTTTGGTGCTTCATGATGTCGCGCTGAGTAGGCTGAGGGAAACCTACCTGCGCGTTCACTTGCTCTTTCTGTCGTTTATTTATAGCGAGGGTCTCGTTCTGACAGGCTGGATGCCTTAAAGGGACGCTATATAGGAATAATGACATAGTTTATATTGAAAAACTCACTGAAAACTTTATTGTCATATTTTCACGATCATAATTTAAATAGTAGCTGATAAAATCAGGGCTGAATTTTAATTTCTAAATTTTGCACCAAAATCACCGCCCGAGTAGTCAGAAATTTCAAAATTCATCTTCGGTATTTTCGAGGCATTGACTCGAAATTTTCCGAAACTTCGTATGTTAAGTTTAAGGCACCTAAAGATGACAGTGTACTTCATTTTTATCGATTGGAAGCTGCGTGGGACCCAGTAGACACCTTTAAATTTTTTACGTCACGGCGCTTGGTGCGAGAATCTCTATAGGTGGCGACGCCACCCACACTTTATTTTCGCACGTTTTGTCGCTTTTCAACCGTCGTGTCGCCGTAAGAGTGGGGTTTTCGGAATTCCGAAGTTGTGCTTTATTAATACAGGAAAAATCGCTTTGCTCTTTAACGTACATTTGAGGAGATGTGCGACGAATTACTCGTTTGCTGCCAGCTCGTAAAAATAGCAAGTTTTTCGTTACGCGAACACGCAGAAAAAGAGTGGTCCACAATCGCTGTGATGGCTACTAACGGCGCTAAATCGCTCGTTTAAATACAGTTACATAGCAATCGTGTGGCCTGGCGTATGACTGCCTCTGCAGCATCTGACGCTTTATTCTAAGGTAGCAGGTTCGCTGCCTGCCAGCGGCTACTTATCTTTTCGTCCACCTTACTGTCTTTGCATATACGTCAGAATTCATACAAACAACATCCCCCATCTTTTCCTTGGCTAGCTTATCTGTTCGTTCTCATTAGTGAAAAGTGAATACAAAAGTAACACATAGCGTGTTCGTCAAACGCCCATTTAGTACAGGTATAAACTTATTCACCAAGAAACGAGACAAGCAGCCGGATGGCAGCTTTGAAATGAAACTGCTGCTTACATTCAGAAAGTTGGAGTTTCAGGAACAAGTTGTTCGAACAATACATTGGCATTGCTTATAAACTTTTTTTTTTTCAAAAGAAGCTTCGCTGCGTGCAAGTGCGATTAGCTTTTTGCTACCGATTTCCTGAGCGAGCAAGGCTGACCGTGAAAAGCTTCACTTAGTTACACTCTCGCATTGTGCGCACAATATTTTTTCCGGATTGATGACAATTAAGCAATTTTTATTGCTAAAAGTTTGCACACTAGTTTTCTTAGTAGGCACGTCATTACAATTATTGCAAGGTTGTTCGGCCATGCGTTTTTTGTTTTTTTTTGCGGAGAGCCTTCATTGTGACATCGACCTTTTTATATTTAGCGTCACATTGAGAAAGATGGTCTTATCATGTGCCACTGACTTACAAGCCATATATTGGTCGCAAATATTGGTTTCTTCGGTGAAGATGAAACGCATAGATTGCCTGCTTATGTAGTAACGGTACAAGTAATGTGCGTTACTTTTTTTTTCTGTCGCGGTAACGCGTTAAGTTTTCTAAGTTTCTAAAAAAATCTAATGAGAAAGTGAATTGCATTCATCAACTGTTCTGAAAAAATAACTGTATTTGTAAGCATTAGTTCGCGCAAATATGGGTGCCAAGGATCGATCATGTTTACCGCGGGTATTCCTAGCAGTGGCTGGCTGAACGTAACAAGGTAAATATAAGGCAACTTTCCCAGAAATGATTGTGTACAAAAACGTTAAACAGTTCAACTTTCTTCTTGTTTGCAAGAAAATAATTGAGAAAATTGATGACAACTCCACTTTGAAGCAACGTACGAATAGCCGAGAAAAAAATCACAGCTTGTCCACGAAGTTATTGATGACAAGTGGGGCGAGGCGTGCGGACGAACGGACACACAGATGGACGGACGCATGGACAAACGAATGCATGCACAGACGGATGCATGAAAGCATAGATGGACTAACGGACGCTTCGTCCCGTTTATCATCATTCACTTCGTGGATAAGCTGTGATACCCTTTTCATTGACACCCAATGCTTTGCAACTGGCTACTACGAGGACTGCGGCGACACGGGACATATGCCCCACGGCGTAAAGAGCTTCGCCCCTAAAAAACACGTATGTTGATGAGCAGGCCGAAACAATATTTCAAATGCAGCATTCGGTAATGCTTTCATACGAGCAATAAGAAAGGCGCCTTACCTCGCAAGCACGCTGTTCTTTGTCGGAACGAAGCTTATTCGGCCGATATAGTGCAGCCACTGCTGCTTGTGCAAGCCATCGCGCTTACTTTGGGGTACCATAAAAAGTGCGTAACCATTTTCACTGTGGTTATTGCAGTCATAGGCGCAACAGCACGGCTTAGCACCCACACAAAGCACAGAAAACAAAGCGGGCGCTATGTTTCTTACCCAGAGCGTCGGCAAAAAATGGCGCGAGCGAAAAAGAAAAACACGCAAAGCGCAAGATTCACGCGTCTCCAAGGGCAACCGCGAAGGGAGCGATGCGGCAGAGAGGAGGTCGAGCGTGCTTTCCCAAGATCAAGGAGACTCTTCATTCTGGAGAGGACAATGGTCACTTCGCACGCTGTTGCAGCTGTGTTTACCAAAGGAGCCCGCTGCTGACACATGACGCATAAAGAAGTGTGATAGTTGGTCGCGCCTGTCCTCTGTACACTTGTGCGCTCGGTACGTGCGTCTTTCTGTTTAAACAGCGCGCTATAATTGTTGAGCTGTGGCAGTAGTAAGTCGGCACTCGTTCTGTTTATGCTGATTTCGTGCGCACTTTCTGATTGAGGTTTGCACATCGAGTTTCGAGCTGCTTGCCGTTTCGAACGTGACTTAGCGATTTGTTGCGGTTGCTGAAACAATGTACAATAAACGCTCAACTACCTCTGTAAAGGCACGCTTGACTCCCGTGTTACACCGATTTCTATATAAGGGGTAAGCCACGTTTTTATAGTTAACGCAGGCCGGTAACGTGTTCCTTTTTTGTTAGCATAGCGAGTAACATAATTATACTCTGTCTAACCACTACAGTTCAGCACTGTCAAAGCTATGGGTTGTAAACAAGCCAAATGCTTGCAACAGGAAAGCATACAGTTTTATAGTATTGCCCTTATGTAGCATCCGCTTCTGCACATCAATAAATATGTTTATTCTTCCTCGTATCTACATCGTCTTCCTTTCATTATTAGCAAAATACTCGACCATGGTACGCTTAGGGCTTTAGGTAGCGGACCACATTGGCTGGGCATAACTCACTTGATGTGGGACAGGTACGGGCGAATTTAACCACGAAGAATGGCAGACTGCAATGTCGCGCTTTCAAGCTGAGGTTCGGGCAGAAAAATGTTCTTTGATGCAGTGCTTCAGTATCAACAGAAATCACCCAAGGCACTGATGACCCTTGTTGCAAGTTCTTTAAAATAAGCACAGCACAGAAAGACTGGACACAAGAGACAAGACGACGGTTGGGGTCAGCACTACCAACCAATTTCATTATGAAGGAACTGGAGGAATAATATACAAAGCATACGTCCCAAGCGAGCCTGAGCACACATCACAGAGCTAACAAAAGAAATTACTGCATATTGCTGCAAAGCAATTGATATTCACACTCCCGCGTGAACGCCTTTATTTGTGAGTGTCCACTCATCGCACCAGGCAGACGTCAGTGTATTTGTGGGAGCATGAATTGCGATTACTTTGTTGCAATATGAAGTAGGTAAATTTTCTGATGATTACCTATGTGATGTGTGCACAGGTGGGCTTGTGATGTACGCTCCGTACATTTTTCCTGAATTTTTTCATAATAAAATCGATTGGTAGTGAGCACCCATGTTGTCGTTTTTCTGGTGTCTAGTTTTTTACGCTATGCATTTATTTTCAGACATTGCACCAACTCGCTCAGCAATGCATTCTATTGTTTCAAGTTTGTCAATTTCAACAAGAAGTAGCAAGGTGAACACAACTCCAGAGAAGACGTGGAAGGCAGAGGAAAAGAGAACCTCCAGAACACCTCCAGCGAACAGTACTGAAGCACTGAAGCACGGGTTGAGCCAATGGTTTATTCCAAAAACCAACTGTGCAGAGATGATGTCAGCTGCCGTCTACAAACACATACAGACGACAGAATGCAGTCCATGGAAGGGTTTACAAAGTAGTGCACAAGCTCGAGCAATGCGCGTCTCGATTCAACAACCACTGACCACACTTGTTGAATTCATTATCACTTTGCAACCGTTCTGTCTCCTGAAAATAAGCCCGCTCAATAAATAGCTCAGTACTCTCAGTACATCATTCTTGCCATTTATGCTGCTCTTAACATTTTCGTATTGAAATAGATCACGATGCGTCAACACAACCATGGCAATAATGAGAGAAAAGATTTAGTCATTGGTTGTCGCAAACCAGCACACTATTTCCCATAGTACAAATGTATAGAAAGTATGACGCAAAACGACCTTCTCGTCTAGACAACTGCGCTGCTAGAACTTTAAGCAAAAGAACACATTGCTTGCTTCGTGAACCTATGCTTCTTAACTAGCATATTATCATGGCATAATTGAAAACATTTAGCAAAGACATATTTCACAAGTAACACACGGTTGCCATGCTAGACATAGCTGCCTTGGTGAATTCACCAAAATAGAAAACGGACAGTACTAGGGGGCATATCGGTGTAAAAAATCTAGCTCACTAAATTTCAGTTATGATTGAGCACACTATCGCACAATTTACTAGCTTAGCATTATGGAATGTTCTTCAATACGTTCGGTTGTGCTGTACTCTGCAGGAGGCACAGCATACTTAAACACACTTCCCACCTTGCAAAATTCTTGCATGAGCGCGCAAGTCAGCAAGTGCGGCATTATGCCTTCTAAAATATTTCTCTTGCTCACATCAGACAACCTGCAGCATGCTGAACCTTACTGTTACACACATGCACAAAAATATACAAAAAAAGCTCAACGAAATAAAAATGTGGTCAAAATTGTTCTAGGCATTATTGGAATGCATCTACCAAAACACTTCCGATGTAAAAAGAGTGAAAAACAGAATGAGAAAAATACGGTCACGACATTTACGTACTGAGGCAAGTGTCATTGTGAGTAAAACTATAATTAAGGAATGGTAGTTATGAATGCTCAAGGAATGCTTAGCATTAGGGAATTGAGGCTTGCAAGCTGCACATCTTAAAGCCACTTGGTCTTGAACATGCCACCATACATTTACTGGTGAAATGCACTGGGCACAACCTACTAGCCTGCCCGCAGAAACGTTGTAGTAGGCAAGCAAAAACAGTTTTTTTTTTTTCATTGTCAAAATACTTGAGCTTATTGCAATGTAAAGCATACGAGCCAAAGGTGCATTTGTAGTCGACCATTCATTAACACTCAGTTTTCGCAAGTAAAGTGTGACTCAAGAAGTTGCCACACAACACCTTTAACGCAGAAAGCTTAACACAGATGAGATTCAAACACAGCACAATTGTCTCGAGCCCAGAGCGACCTGATGAGATGTCAAGGTGTGCATTCGATTTGCACAGTAACACCCTTTAGGAGAAAGTGCACGTTAGAAGGTGTTTTTGAAAAAACATTGTGGTGTCAGAATAAGGTTGAAACTCACAATGCATGCATTCAATACGGCCCAATGCACAGCATGATTCATATTTTGGAGGGAATAAATTTCCTACCCACAGACCTACAAAAGTATTGTTCAACTAACGTTTGTCATTAAATATGCCATTGTACGTTCTGTCAGAAATAGTATATTAATGCAGCAAACTAATTGCTCACTACTAGCCGTGTGGATAGATATCAGTAAGAGAGCTGCAATAACAGAATTACGAGAAAAAAAAAACTGCAGCTGCCAAGTGTAATAGTATGGAGTAAAGAAAGGAATGACGAGAACGATTCTGGCTAAATTCGGTCTGCACCAACAAAAGGCAAAGAAAAAACAATATAGCTGCACATAGTTAGCAAAATGGAATGGAAAAGCAAACAAAAGTATGACACACTAGTTGGGGAGAGACTCCAGAGCTGAAGCTTCTACCAGCAGGCAGAGCATAGGGTGACAAAAAAAAAATAATACTCATACTTTCTAATGATAAGCATCAATAGTGCGAAGGGAAGATGTCACTAAACTGTACTTAAAAAACAGGGCAATATTGCCCCAAATTCTACAATTGAAACAAACTCTACTGATGGCAGCTTCACCGCCAGGCAGCATGCTTACCTTGAAGCCTGTTCAAAGAAACGCTCATCATTACTACTCCTTCATCTGAAATGGAAATTCGTTTGCAAGTATCACCTGCGAATAAGCATTGCAGTGACTCGAGTTACTCCCTTGATTCAAGGCAACAATTTCCCCTATTTCTAATCGTCAACATAAAAAAAGCAAGGACATCATCCTCTATCCCTTAAATTCAACTTGAAATGCATAAAAACAACACTGTTTCATCAAGCATGCAAGATTTACTCTCCACACATATTAAACTGGCTTAGTGTGGCACTCCTTGAAGGCATATGGAAAAATCGGGAAATTTCGTTCGAATATAGTATGGGTCAAAAACTATAAAAATGGGACCAAAATTATTAATATGTACTTGAAACGTAATACGAATCTTGGTTATTCAACTTAAATGGTAAACATTATTGTCAAGACATCCTAGTTAAAGCATTATGCAGCTGCTCGCACTTTCAAAGGGACCGCCCCATTAGGTAACAGCGATATCCCTGATGATAAACGTCGAACGAATATCCCGCATTTTACAAGCGTCTTAGCGGTGACTTTTCAAAGCACGCCGGACGGCTTAAAAAGATGTAAGAAGGAAGACATCCTATACCACTGACACAAAAACAAGACCAGTCCCACGCTGCACTTACGTCACTGCACTATACCATGCTGCGCACATCTTTGTTGAACTTCAGAGCACGAGCTCATCTTGCTCTTCGTATTCTATCTTTTCTACCAATGGTGAAACTCTCTCTTCTTCGACAGATCCGGCACTCGGTGACACAACGTTCCTCGGCATCGGTTGTGGTTCCTCCGTCGGTGACACAACCTCTCGGTTCCCTTCCTCTTCCTCCTCCTCCTCTACCTCTTCGTCGTCAACCTTGAGACTGTCTCCGTTGACCGTCACATTCGTGCAGTGATTCACCAAGACTGTTGTTGTCGCTGGTGGCATCGGCGGTGCAGTCGGACTGTGATCCACCGTGCCGTTGGGGACGGAGGAGAGCTTGTCAATGAACTCTGGGTCGAGGGACCTTAGTCTGTCGAGAAAGCTCGCTTTATCCTCGTCACTCCAGCCCTGCAACAACGGTACGAGCATAAGCGCTTTTGGAGGGTTACAAAGTATAAAAACAACACTTTCCAATATATTCTGTACAGAACATGCTCAAAGTCATAATATGGCAAACAACAAAAGAAACTAGTCATAAGACAAGCAGAAGAGGCATAAACAGAGTATTAAATCAGCACTACGAACAAGGCTGAACAGAAACATAACATGATTATATCGAGCAACAGCTAAACAATGGTGCAAACCTGCTGAGCAATCATGCGCTTTTCTTTTCAAGTCAGATTTGCATCACTCGAACGAGAGTGCCATTTAACCAAAGACTAGTTTATATTGCCACATTCTTCAACGGATGAGACGAAGTAGCGAAGCTCAGGAACGTGTACTTCAGCTTTCTGGATGGTGCTCGTACATGGTTCAGAACTGCAAGGGCCTCCTAACGTCATGATTCGAGTTTTGTCATAGAATTCTGAACACATACTTGAGCCCTGATCATTGAGACTGAGGAGAATGGCCCCTCCGGTCCCGCATTTAGATGCCCAATGAAGGTGTTGCCATATATGTGGAGGATATGGATCGGGTGTTCAATCGAGCCGATCCAAAAATCCAAATCCAAGAAGCTGCGTCACTCTATGCAAGGCATGAAGGAGCAGCTCCTTGGTGGTCTCATTCTTAGTCCTCCCAAGGTCTGTTGCGGAGTTCCTCACTGAAGCCGTCGCCATGGAGAAGGCGCCGCAGCAGCGAAATCAGTATGATCGGCAAGTCAATGCTACCTGCACCATCGGGTCAGGATCATTCCTGACCGACGTGGAAGCACTTTGTGAGTTTTGGTTGTCCGCGACGAGCTGCAAGAACTGCACCAGGTGCAGCAGCAGCTGACTACTAACTGCATAGCAAGAGTCGTACATGACAGGCGCTCGGCGCACCTCGGCGCAACACACCTGCTCAGCTTCGTGCACCACTTCAGGCGTTCACACCTTCCGAAGAACCTCAACGCATGACGTATGCCGACACTCTGAGACGCACTGTCCCATCGGCGGTGACACCTACAATAAATGGCCCGCCAGTTACGCGAGCCTGCCAGTTACGCCGACACATATGGATACTACTCACCTGCGCCAGCGCTGATACCTACCGCAACCCTGTATGCCACACTCCAGTCTGCACAGGCGGTGCCTTATTTTGAAGACACTCGGCCCATCGCGCGTAAATCTGACATTTGGAGCATACCCGACTTATGACCGCTTCGCTACCACTGAGGTAAGGCTGGGCACCTGTACCGAGAGTGACAGCACCGTCGACTTAGGCTTCAGGGTTCTCCTGCAAGTTCACCCCATCCCCGGGTCTGACAGCGACAACCCGAGATAGAAGATCTTGCTTGGCAACATGTACCACCCAGGTGCCAGTCGCGTTCACCGTTGCCATGGTTACTATCCTACTTGGGCAACAGGAATAAGATGTCACAAAGATGATCTCTGAGCCCTCGCCTGGAAAACTGACGCCACTGAACTCTCGAGACGAGGCTGCTAATTGTTGACGTATTGAAGACCTAGACCTCCAATCAATGCAACTTCGGACTGACGGCGAATCAACGACATTTGTATCTCAGCCTGGTGACTTTTGAATGGACATACCTGTGCTCATCGACAGTCGAAATGTAACAGCCTTAGTAGATACTGGTGCCGACTACTTGATTATTAGCGGAAAATTGGCAAGTCTACTGAGAAAAGTTATGCCTTGGACAGGGTAGCTTGTACACACAGCTGGGAAACCCGTTAGCCCTTTCGTGTATGCACTGCTAGACTGAAAATACGAGGTTCCACGTTTTTGATTACCTCCCTCATGCTACGTGAACGTTCGCGCAAATTGATAATCGGAATAGACTTTCTTCGAAAATACGGTGCCGTAATGAACTTGCGCAGATGCTGCACTTCATTTTCTACAGCCAAGGCTTAAAGGATACCTGCCGCCGTACAGTCGCTCTTCGTGTTTCTGACGACACCGTCACAATACCACCTCGTGTGAGTGTCATTATCCAGGCGACTTCCGAAGCCTCAAGTGACGGTGAAACACTGGCAGAGTGCAACATCTCCCTGCTACTGGCAATTGGAAGTTCTCTGGCACGAGGCATCATTGACATTAGGAATGGTCAAGGTGAAGTCATCATCACGAATTTCACAAATGAGCATCGTCACCTCTTCTATGGCACTTTGGCTGCCTACGATGAAGCCTTTGAGTATGTCATTGAGTGTTTTGCGTGCAAAGACAGTAGCTGCAATGGAACAGCTGTAACAGATGTTGACATCAACAATGCACTATCAGAAGAGAACCAGAAGGCATTGCAACAGCTGCTACTCGAATTCAAGGCGTGCTTTGCTCAATCATCTAAAGTCAGACAGACACCAATCATGCGGCAAAGCATAATCACTTTCGATGATGCGCGACCTATCCACCACTAGCCATACTGTGTCTCGCAGAAAAATAACATCAAGCAATCAAGAAACAGGTGAAGGAAATGATTGAATATTGGAGCCTACGATTGCAGGAGTATGACGTCACTATTGTGCATAAGTCGAGTCGTGCGCACAAAGATGCACATACGTCACATGTGCCAGTTGGGCCTTCTGCTCAAAACCTCGAAGACGACTGCCATTTCTTTGGAGCCATAAGCATAGCTACAAGGCAGCAAGTGGATGTTGAATTGCAACCTACAATTGTGCATCTCGAGGGCCGCAATGTATCTGTACCCCTGCACATAGAACGCAGGCTGTCATCTTTATGTTTGCGACAGGGCTTGTTTTACAAGAAGAACGCTGCTGCTAGCGAGCAAACTTATCAACTGGTCGTTCCAGCAGGGCTTCGTGACGAAATTCTATTTGCCTGCAATAAAGAACCTTCATCTGGCCACCTGGGTATCACCTGAACACTCCCTAAGGTAAGCAAGTTTTACTAACGGCCGAAACTTGTCGTTGCCTTAAGCAATACATCCAAGTCTGCCACAATAGCCAGCATTGAAAGTCGCCATCTGCGAAGCCTGCAGGATTGCTTCACCCTAGCGAGCCACCCAGAACACCCTTCGATTAGGTCCGCATTGATATTCTCGGCTAGTTTCCCTTGTTGTCTTCGGAAAACTAGTGGATAATTGTCGCTAAAGATTAATTAACCCGTGTGTGCTTGTGACCTGTTGTAAGCAGGTGCACATCTTTGGCTCCTTTAGTTGGAATAGTCGTGCCTAGTGACTAGGTCTGTCGAAGTAGACCGAGGTTTGGTCAGCGTTGCCTAAGAATGTAATCTTTCTGACGCCGAGGTTTATGACTTATCTCTGGAACTCTACGAGCCGTTCCTCATACGCTGCAGGCAAATGGTGACAAGTGGCCGTTCTACGATGGAGAAAGAGTTCATTCCGCCACATAAACTTTTGGACCGAGCTTTGACTTGTTTCAAGAGGGGACGCGGGTCTTAGAACAGTCGAAAAATGGTAAAAAAACCGATTTTTCGCAATGCTTATATTCGGGGCGTTTGTACTTTGAGCACCTACTTTTTAATTGCTAATGCTGTATTCGGTCAGGAAACACGATAAAATTGGCCTTCAATGCACCCCGGTCGCACTAAAATGCCCCCAAAATACGAAATTTGTTCTAACTTCCCGCGTGCGCTTGTGGGTTGCGGTGGAACAAGCAGAGCCATCTCAGGCTTGATTTGAAGTGGTGTTCTTTGTGGACATTTTGCGCCATCTCAAAATGGCATCGCTCAAGTGAAATGGCTGCTGTCGCGGGTTTTCTGAAGGTTGCTTCCAGATCGCCGATTCACACTCACGTGCTTTCCGAGTCTCCAATTGGCTGAGTGATCGACCCGTCATCTTTTTTTTTTCTCTGTGTTGCGTTCACCGCAGTGGCTGTCCATTTGTGTGTGTCTGCTCTTGCGATCGTGCGTGTTTCTCGACGCACTGTCGTTTTGCACCGGTACTTTTTCACTGCAATAAAGATGCCTGGAGACTCTAGTCTGAAACCATCGATGCGACGCGCTTTCGGAAGCCATAAAAAACGGCCTTGAAACAAGAAGGCGCCGCCCACAAGTGCCCATTGGCAGGTAGTTGCAGTTGGGGCCGGAACCGTTGGATAGACTAGACTGAAAACTTTAACGACGCTGTGGGACCAAGTTCGACGAGCGATAGACTTCGGATTGATGCTGCGTACTGCTCAACGGCGGAATAGGCGCAGCGAGTTGAGAAATCTACGCAAACGAAGACCGTTTTGTAGGGAAAGTCGGCTACCCGAAAGTTCTACCTCCTTGGAGTCAGCGGTTATAGCGCCATCCGATTTTCGACACCGCCTACACAGCCAAGGAGCTTAGAGTTGACACGAGCACTACCACCAGTGAACACTGTCATCGGTGATGAGCAACAGCATAATGTGTGGCTGAAATTGAGGCAGAAATCATCGTGAGCAAGCGGAATGCTGTGCAAAAAAAAATAGGAGACTTGTTTTGGGCCAACGTGTGGACCACTGAGGTATCACCGGCCAAATCATTTTTTTTTACACAATATACGACTCTGTTCAGAGCTTTTTAAACGATGCATTTACAAGATTGGAACAAGAATTTTGTGCAACAGCCGTGTCCCTCTGTGTTAGCAAAAAATACCTATAAAAAAGGGCATTATTTCGAGCAGTCGTTTTTTTGGACGGATGCACGATTTTCCGGACATTGTCATGGTCCCTTAAGAGTACGGAACAAAGCAACTTAATACCCAGGGCAGCATGCTGCGTAACAGCTAGTCGTTTGAGCCTCATACCCCACAGCTTTTCCAGAACCCCTTAGCAGCTTTTCATGGTGGAGTTCTGATAATACTTTCCACGCTGGAAAAATTCTTTAGAAATGATTCCAAGGGTGAAATAAGGCACGTTTTGTTTGTTTTGCAGGGGAATAGATGGGAAACATGTGTATAAAATTTGTGGAAAAAGTTCCTTATAGAAAATTTTGCAGTGCATGTCGAAACTTCAAATGCAATTTCTGAGCTTCACATTTTTTGCCAACATGACCAGCCTTACAGAATATTTTATCATGTTTTTGTAAAGCAATGTTTTTTAAATTATAAACCGTTGAACTCTTAAGAAACCGGCTGTCGAGCTATGCTAATTTTTCGTAGCTAGGAAGGACATATGAAATGTAGTCGACAATAATCTAAGCTAATTACATTTCAAAATTCTGGAGCATCAATGCAAATGAGAATTTTATATGATGATGTATCTCAGTGACAATATGAATAACATAGCTCCACATTGCAGGTCTTTGGCTACAGCTGCATCTTAAACAGAACCTAAAAATATTGAGAGAAAGTACCTTAACTTTCGTAAAAAATTATACGATTACACTTCACTTTTTCTCTCACAATTTGATAACTAGTTGGTGTACATTAAAACTAATTGTATTTTTGAAAAGAGGAGGAAGGAATACATATACAGTTGACTCCTCTTAAACAGAACTCGAAGGGTATCCATAAAACTGTTCTATTTATCAGAAGTTTCATTTAAGCAAAGTACACTTATTTAGTGAACCAAGACCTTTATTCAAATTGCACAAACCTCACCTTACTCATGAGGATGAGTAGGAGAAAAAAAGGAGCGAAGAGTGGTTTGTTTGGCAAGCTTGAGTTGTTTTTTCACAAGGTACTCACACATGCCTGACAAACTAGCTATAAATTCTGGACAAGTATCATGCTCAAAATAGAACTGCAAAAGTTCAACAGCCTCTTTAGCTGATCGGTCTGGTGGCACCACTGCACTGGCAGTATTGTGATAACATTCATCGCTGGAAGGTTTATTCTCATCTTGCACTTTGAAAATCATTTCCTCGACAGCCTCTTCACGACAGGTACAAACATTTTTATCATCAATTGATTCGTAGTCCTGCAGTGTGAAAGGGGCAGAGGGGCACGACTTGACTCAATATTGTCTCAATGTCAGCATCAGTAGGGCTTTCTTTTTCATCAGGTACTGCTTTCTTGCGCTTGAAGGCCAGCATGGTGAAAACATCTGTGTATTGTTGTTGCCTTCACTTGCTTCCAGGCATAAGCCAAAATGTGGATGGCTGCCAATAAATTTATGCTGTAGCGTTTCCCGCTGCCTGCTCTAAGCAGCATTTGATGGAACAATTGTCTGTGGTAATAAACGTTAAATGTTCTGAATAACCCCTTGATCCATCGGCTGGATCACTGCCATTGCATTGGCTGGCAAGAACTGCACAGTGATGGCTTGGAGTCTTTGAACCTGACCATGGCCTGGGCAATTACCCACGATGAAGACAACCTTCCTGCCTTGCCTCGTAAATCTTGCGTCTACCTCCCAAAGCCAGTTTTCAAAAATGGGCATGGTCATCCACGCTCTTCCGCTCCCATAGTACACAACGGGAAGGTGTCAAACGCTTTCGAAACAACGTGGGTGCCTTGATTTCCTATAACCAACAGATTCAATTTCTCATCTCCTACCATGTTTGCACACACCAGCACAGTTATGCGATCTTTACTGCGTTTTCCTCCACCACTGACTTCGCCTTTGAAGGTGAAAAAGCGCCTTATAAAAAAAGACCCATTTCGTGGACGGTGAATACGTCTCGTGGCTCAAAGCTCATCGAAATTTCCTTAGGCCGCCACTGTTGCCAGTCGGTGCAAATGTCCCTGTTGACTGCACCACTCTCACTTGAGATTGCTTTGATGACTAGGCCATGGCGTGCTTTGAAGTTGCTGAACCATCCGTTGCTTACGACAAAGTTCTTGACACCCATTTACATGGCGATCTCTCGAGCTTGCTGCTCGATAATTGGTCCGCTTATGGGCAAATTGGAACTCTGTGCACGCTTGAACCACAGAAAAAAAACTTTTTCTAGTTGTTGATAAGGCGTTGCCTGTATCTGTCTAGATTTAAAGGTCCCGTTCTTAACAGTGCCTTCAATCTTTTCTCTGTCTTTCTAGATCCGCGACAGCGTCGATTTCGGGATGTATTTTTTTCGCCACCTCCATCTTGGGCAGGCCGCTTCGATCGAGCTCTTGAAGAATTTGCAGCTTTTTTTTTTCAAACGAGAGTGCATGGTGCGGCTGCTTCCTTTCCATGGGGCCGACCGTGATTCACCACACTTAGCCGCACAAATAGGCCTAACGCACAATTGACTTGCTGACTTGGCTCCCACAGCCACAAGTGAGAATGGCTACTAGATTGGCTTGTCTTGATCTCGAGGTGTTGCCATGGTTCTGAGACTACCTTTGGCTTGAGCGAGTCTATGCTGTGTTTAGTGCTTGTGCCGTTTAACCACAGGTAACCAATCAGCACTAATTCGATTAACCGATGAATTTTACTGCACAACACAGAAATCCAGCCAAATGAGCTCGTTTAGTTCCGTTAATGAGAGGCATTTTTGTCTAATTGAGTTTCGTTTATTGGGAGTCCACTATACACACCTAATTTCATTACAGTATCTCCAATAATAAAAATTTACATTTCAAGACCAGCCTCTCCCCTTAAACGTTGACTGATAAATCCCGTCTCGTTGTGGCAACTGCGGGGCTTTCGTCTGAATATCCTCGCAGGAAACCGAAAGACCTTTGGGGCGTTCTTCTTCCACTTGAAGCCTCTGTTCTTTTTTGAGAGCGTCGTGCCCGCCGGTAGCTGGGCCAGGAAAAGCACGACACCATCCACTGCATGCAAACAGTTTGTCCCGGAATTCTCAGCAAAAAGTATCGCCTCAAGCTTGAAGTCAGTGGTATAACTCTGCCGACGTGACATCGTCGCTGAACCATGCAAAAGCAAACACTAACCCCAGTATTCTAGAACGTCCCTTCACTCAACGCTTCACCTTCACTTGAGAAAGCAGATTGGAGCGCCGTCTCTAGGCACGGCAAGTCACTGCATATAAACAATAATCTGCTGTGATTCTTGAGTAGCGCAGCGTCATTTTCAGCTGAGTGGTGGCGCAGTGCTCAGCTCTGTGAAGTGAAAGAATAAAGTCGAGTTGAGGAGCATTTGTGAATACGGGGGTAACCCTGCTGTCGCATCAAAATCCAGTGACTGCAAGATCAAACAAAGAATGCAGTCAGTGCCGCGTCGGCAAGCGGCAAGGCTCCTAGGGACTTCAGGCCTACTTAGGGAAATCACAGGTCGCAGTGCAAACATCACGGAGCGGCTACATCTGGAGGAGGCTTTCAAAAGGCGGCATGCGGCTATTAGACGAATAACTTTTTTCCTTTTTTTCTTAGTTACATAATCTGAAAGAGGCCCGGGGGAATACTTATTCCAGATTTTGAGGTATACAATGAGCCTATGTAACAAGTACTGCTTTAAGGGGGGACGCGGGTCTTAGAATGGTGAAAAATGGCCAAAAAGTTGATTTTGAGAAAATGCGATATTTGGAATTTTTAGACCTATAGGCACGTGTCCTCAAATTGTGAAAGCTGAATTCGATCAGTAAATGAATAAAAATTGATTATGAAGTCGCCACGGGAGCCGCAAAACAACCCACGGCAGGTCAAATTCACTCAAACTTCCCGTGCGCGCCGCCGGCAAGGCAGTCGGCCGATCGCCGCCATCTTGGGCTTGTTTTGAAGCCGATTCCTTTGTGCGCATTTTGCCACCCTCAAAATGGTGTCGCTTAAACAGAACGGCTGCCCTCGCCCCTTTTCCGGAGCCCCCTTCCGGGCCGCTGATTGTCCGGAGCGCGCGCGCACCAGGCGAGCCCACTGTTCCTCGCTTCCCATTGGCTCATGCGGCCAAAGTTACCCGCGTTTTTTTTGTATATTGTTAGTCGGTCGCCGGTTCCCGTTCGCGCACGTTGTTCGTCTGCTTCCCGCACGTGCCTGCTTGTGGTATGCGACTGACGCACCGACTTTCCGTCTTTTGCCGGCATGATTGGAGATGCTCGTCTAAAGAAGAAGACGCACCAAGCGTACCGCAAGAAACGGAGGCGTCCGTGGAACGCCTGCCAGAAGAAAGCAGCCGACAACGAGCAGCTGATTTCCCCTGATGCCCCCGAAGTGGCGCATTCCGACGACGGCGCGCAGCGCTTGTGTCCGAAGCGGTGCACTATTTTGTGCCTTGCAGCAGTACCTCATCGGATTGTGTCGTTGTCGGATCGTCATCTTGCACTTCCAGCAGCATCCTAGACCGCACTGACACGGCGTTTTATTTGGCGGATGAGTTTGCTGAGTGCGCGAGAAATGCAGCAGGCTTGAAGGCATCACTCGCATCGCAGTGCGCGACGAGTTTGAGTTACTAGATATTGATCTGGAGGATGCTGGCAAAGAAAACAGGACAGAATTTGTTATTGTTGGTCTGGCGGCGATGCGCTTGTTATTTGAACTTGTCGCGTGCCCAGAATGCGGTGAAATAAACGTCACTATTTCAAAGGCCAAGAAAGAGTACGGGCTGTGTTCGAAGCTCAGTCATGTGCGGCAGTTGTGACTTTCGCGAAGAGCGTTTTTCGTGCCCACGTATAGCCGATGAGACCGACGCCAAAATAAGGCCGTTTGAAGTTAATATGCGTGCCATGAAGGCCATCAACAGTATTGGCAAGGGAGCAACGGCTCTGTCGGACTTCTTCGCCAGGATGAATATTTCGCATCGAGGGCTTCACCACAAGAGTTACCAAAGCCACATGAATATAATGAAAGAAGCCTGCTGTGCGACTGCTGCCGAATGCGAAGCGGCGGGCGTTGCTCGCGTCAAGGAGCTCTATGCGGAGTTCGACAACGCGCCCGGAAACGTCGACGTCATTTATCACGGCACCTGGCTTAGGCGTGGACATAGCTCGCATATATGTGTTGGCTGCATTGTTGAGATGTATAGTGGCCTCGTGATAGACCATATCGTGCTATCGAACTTTTGCCTGGCTTGCACCACAGGACCCAAGGAAGGAGAAGCAGGACATTCTGCCTGGTTCATTCAGCATGCCCCTCTGTGCCAGAAGAATGTTGATTGTAATGCTGGCTAGATGAAAGTGGAGGCAGCACTACGCTTGTTTGAGCAGTCACTTGAAAAGCACAAGCTTCGTTATACAACAATGCTGTCGGACGGTGACAGCAGGACATTCCATGCACTCACAGAAAAAGAGGTGTACGGCTTCATAAAGGTGGCCAAAAAGGACTGCATAAATCATGTACACAAGCGCATGGGAGCTGCTTTACGTACCCTTGTAGAGAAAAAAAAGCTCAAGGTGGCTCACTTGGTGGAAAGGACAAACTTACGCAACAAAAGATAAAGAAGATCCCCTCATACTATGGCTACGCATTGAGAAGCCACAGGAACGATGTTCCAGGTATGCAGAAGGCTGTTCTAGCAACTTTGAACCACATGTGTTCAACTGACGAGGCACCAAAGCATGACCTTTGCCCTGAAGGCCCTGAATCATGGTGCAAATTTCAAAGAGCTCTTGTGAAAAATGAGAAGCCGCCACCACACATGGACAGACTGCCTGATTTCGTAACTGAGGCATTGGAGCCTGTGTTTAGGCGGCTGAGCGACAATGCCCTCTTGGAAAGGTGCAGCGATGGGATCACCCAAAACCCAAGTAAGAGCCTGCACGCTATGATTTCGCAGCAGGCCCCCAAAACTCAGCATGCATCCTTGCGGAGCATTGAAAGGGCAGTTGCCGAAGCCATCAGCCGCTTCAACCAAGGCACAACCAAGAGTAACGTGGAAATTGCCGAGAAGCTGGGCCACAGCGCTGGCAATAACTTGGTGCGTCGCGGCCTTGAGGACAAGGGCAGGCTGCAAAAATCACGAAGAGAGCATCTCGACAGCAGTTCAATAAAGGAAAGACTTTCAAAGCGTCACAGGCCAGCAGGGGACTCTGCTTACAGCCCTGGTCTGCTGTAAACAGTCATGATGGAAAATAGTGAGAATTTTTGCAAAAATAAATATTCTTGGTTTTAGACCTAAACATCGTGTAAATCTATTGTCTATTCAAGGACAACATTATTACATGATTTTTTTGTGTTCCTTTCACTTGCAAGGCACTGGAACTATCACAAAGTAAAAAAATAATAATTCTCATGCTGAGTCAATGACTATTTTATAGTTCTAGAACAAGCTGTGAGCAGTATTCTGGGTGGGTATAGTGAAATTTAGCATGGCCATTTATCCTATAATATAGAGCTACAGAATAATGTCATTAATATCGCTGTAGCTTCACTTTGGCAAAAGTTAAAGTTGCTAGAAACTTCAAACGCGTTTTTCTCAGTTCGATGTTTTCGCACATTGCACTCGGCCTTAAGGCGGGTCTTTCCTATGTTGAACTTGAGTGAATGCGACAAAATTGGTATCATTTTATTCGTCTTGACATGATCTAGGGGGTGATGCTATTTCTATTTCTCTAGCATCACTTCAAAAATTACCATTGAAGATTTTAGTGAGAAAAATTTATTGTAATATAGTGAGCACAAGTGTTCGTTCGTTTTATTGCTTATAAAATGCCTTCAAATGGATAAAAATAGCATCACCCCCTACAGCAAGCCTCCAGCATTGAGATTATGCATTCACTTTTTGGATTTAGCAAGAATAAATTGCCAAGAAGTCCCGTAAGAAGTACGCAATGAATTAAGATTCAGACCTTCATATTTTCTAAACCACTTTGAAATATTAAGAAACAAATTAGTGATTTGAACTCAGCACAAAAAACTAGCTTAGTGAAGTTTGCTTAAGATTGAGCAAAAAATTAAAAAAAAAAAATTTTAGAACCCACCTTCCCCTTTAAAAACAGCGGCAGTTGAATGCTATTACTAGCTCGCTGCTTTTGGTCACTTTGATCGCGAATATAGGTCGAGATTCTTTGGTCACGAATATAGGTTGACAGCTGGTTATGAACAACATTTTCGGAAAAAGAATGTCAACGTACATTCGGATAAATATGCTATGCTGCCATACAGAAGGCCCTCGTAGAGTAGTTGCGTCAGGCACACAGTGCAGCTATTGCTGTGGATGGGGCGATTTTGAAGAAGAAGGCGGACATTATTGTGATGCGCTGCAATACTGACGACTTTCAAGCCTCCAATGGCTGGTTAGATCACTTTAAGGGGAGATGCGAGTCGAAAAATCGCGTTTTTAGCGAAATTTCTCGTATTTCTGATTTTTATTGCATTGTAATCTTCAAACCTTCTTCTTTCATCTGTGAAAATTTCAAAACTAAATTCGAACCGCAAAATGCAAAAAAATGTGTATGAAGGCATCGCGGTGGCTCAAAATTTCGTGAATTTGCGCCGATATTGGCCATCTTTGACTGCGCGCTGCTCCCCCTCGCAGGGCCGCCCGCCATCGCGATCGGTTGGGAATGTTGCGTCCGGCCTTCTTCTTACAGCTCCGACGACCGCCAGTTTCGTACGTGGGCAAAAAAAAATAAAAAACGAGGCCTTTTCATCACGTGGTTTGAGCGGTTTGAAACGCGCGGCACCCTAAGCCGCATCGCCATTGGCTACCGAGTCATTGTCAGCTGTGTTGGTGGCGGCCATCAGCATTTGGTCCGTCTGCTTTTCTGCGCGTCTATGCATATTTCCGCGATGACAAGCCCGAAAAAGTGCAACGTGAGACCGCAGAAGTTTCGAACGAAGCACAAGTTCAAGAGAGGCGGCGTAAAGCGCCCCGAACGCCGGCGACGAACGAGAACGTGCCTACGTGTGCTAGGCCTGGTGGCGGCATCGACGAGTGCGCGAGCGACAGTGGCTGCGATGAAGGGATTGACGCTGCGCTTTCTTTCGTCAGTGCTTCGTAAAAGAAGCTCGGCTTCTTCGAAAAAGACGAAAGACAGCACGATGAGGTTTGTGCCATTGAATTGTGACATTGAAAGCACTTGGCAACTAGAGCCATAGTAAATTCTTCTATTTTATTATTGTATTTCACCTTTTTACACACAAAATTTATATAGTTTTTTGCACTCTACAGTTCCAAAGGATCATAGTCAGCTATATCTGCATGCTTTATCTCAAATTTTTATAGGTCAGAATTGTTGCATAATAATGGCCATAATTTTGCAGTATCTGACCTGCAGAAAGAAAACCAAGCAATCTACATGAAAATAAATGACATATTTGAAAAGAGGAGAAAAAACTCTATTAGCATGCCAATTTGTGTTAAATTCAGACTCTTATTAAAGAAAATCATTTTTCGAGTAGCATCTCCCCTTAAAACATGAAATGGAGTTGTCTACAGCAGCTGCTGCAGAGAGAGCTCGTCTGTCAGCTCCTCCACTGTTCAACAATCGACCACATTGCTGCCGCAACTGATACGACAGTACAAGCCCTGCGACGTATTCAACGCGAATGAAACTAGATTATTTTACAATATACAGCCAGACCAGACAGTGACGTTCAAAGGAGAGAGTTGTCACGGTGGTAAGCGGAGGAAAGAGTGTCTTACTGTGTTGCTTTGCGCTAATGAAGACTGCTCAAAGAAGCTTCCTGCTCTCGTGATCGACAAGTTTGAGAAGCTGCGATGCTTCAAGAATTCGAAAAGGCTGCCGTGCCAGTACACATTTAACTACAAGACCTGGATGACTGCTGCCAAAATTGCTGCATACCTGCAGCAGCTGGTCTAGAGAATGGGGACTAAAACAAAGATTTTTCTTCTGCTTGACAATATGCCATGCCATTCAACGAATACATAGCATTTGAAGAATGTAAAAGTTGCATTTCTGCCTACGAATTGCACTTGTCAGGTGCAGCCACTTGACACCGGCGTCGTCAAATGCATAAAGCAGAAATACAGGAAGTTGCTGGAGCAGCGTCGGATAGCGGGCATGGAACGCAAGCAGATGGCCAAGCAGCTTTCAGTGCTTTATGCAAGCAATGCGCTACATCGCTAGTGCAGGGGCCGCAGTCATGCAAAAACAATCGCCAACTTTTTTCAGGCACTCCGGTTTTAAGAGAAGTGGCGCCTGTTCCAGTGAAGCTGCAATGTTTGATGACGATGAACCTGAGGTCAGGCGCCTGGACCTGCTTAGATAATTTGCGGACTATGTTGGTGCCGACGACGATGTCACTGTGTGCAGTGCAGTGTAGGATGACATTATTGAAACTGTGCGTCCTGACTCTGTGGAAACTACCAACAAAGAAAACATGGATGATACTGCAAATTCAAGCACTTCTGTACCGACTTACACGAACGTGTTGCATTACGTCGACATCATTCAGCAGTTTGCATGCGCACACGACCAGATCGGCAACTTACTGCAAAATGTCGCAGCTCTCGAAAGGAAGCTTATGTGTCATGGCTGGGCCAACTTGCAGAAAAAATTGCAGATTTAAGAGGTGAGAATAAAGGTTCGTTCACGCCTCCAATAAAATGTGTGGTTGTCATTTTTTCACATTACTCGGAGTAGCACAGTATTGCATTGCGGACTTGCTCAGGCATTATGTACTGACTGTTGTCGGACAGCAATGACAGTCAGTGCCTATATTCTTATTTTTTCGATTATATGTGGCCCGGATTATAGGACGGTTTTGCGTGGTTTCCTGAAAGGCGTATAATCGAGGGTTCACTGTAAATCCTTTTAAGACTTGTATTTCTTTCTGGTTATTCTAAACTCATTCAGCATTTACATGAAAGTCTGGTGTACCAGTACTTGGATTTTACATACTCCTATTTAAACAGACCACAGTCCTTTTCTCCATAGAGGCCTTTTGCAATGAGGTTATACTGTATGCATTCGTGCCTCAATGTGTTGGCATTAAAGGAATCGCAAGAGCGTCATGTTGCATCGTGAATTAAAGTGATCCTTGTTTCTGGAATGCTGGCTCTTTATTATACAGATCTCAGCTCATGGACCCCCGTGGGCAGAGCCAGTGGCCTTCAACAGTGGCGATGTCAATTCACAAGTTACACACAAACCTGGAGAAGGCGCTCACTCATGCCAAGTATCAATGCAACTGTCCTGTCCTTCCTGTCTTTCTCTCTACTTTTGTGTTCGTTCGTTTTTTGGGGGGACATATGTTCTTGACACAAGCACTCACGCTTACCTGAAACCACTGGTCGAAGAGGCTCATGCGGCACTGGAAAAGCGAGGGTGGTGCATCGGGGTTCCCGATGGTGAGGTGCGACAGCCCCAGGGTGCCATCGCCGGCCGGTCCGAAGGGAGTGTACTTCTCGGCCAGTACGTGCAAGAAGTCATCGCGCTGCAGATCACTGTACTCTCCAAACCAGCTGAGAAGGTAAGCAGACTGCTCGGCTGCGCTGCACGCGGGGCCCTTCTGGCTCAGCATCTTCGCCCACCAGGATTATGAAAAGCACCTATGTCAAGAAAGACAAGAAAACCACAAATTATTCGAGCGTTTGAGAGCACATTATGCTCTTCTAAACAAAGAGGACACTAATATCAGGAGGCGCACACACTTAGTGACAAAAGGTATAAAAAAAATTGGCCCGAATCTACATGTTACACTGTAAATGTCGTCGAAAGACGATAGTATTGAGTCTGGAGAGAGTGAACAAAACGTTTATTTGATGTCCTGCACAAAAAAATCGGTGAATGGTATTCTGAAGGCGCTGCGTTAGAGTGCCTCGAGCGTGTAACGGACGCAAACAAGCGTATCTAGTTACGTTAGACACAAGCGCTATCTGGCAGTTATCTTCGAAAACGAAGGCGTGCGCAACCGTGGAGAAAGATGTGCGCCATTCACGGAGGTGATAAGGTATAGAATGCAAATCGACGGGCAGGTGCCACCACCATGCCGTCGTAGCAAAGCCTTGGAAACATCTTCTTGAGCATGGCGTTGCACTGTCAGCGCAGCACGTTAAACGCTACAGTCAGAGTTACTTGTGTGTGCTTCTTCTAGTATAAAGGCAGACATACAAAACATAGACATGTTGTTATGGTGCCTCAGATATGTGCAATATTTGCTTTTTTAATTGACAATCACACAACTATGAACACTAAACCTTGAGCAATATTGGTGGGCGCTGCGGATGAGGTTAGCCGTTTGGTGCCGTTTGAGGTATCATTTTTTTTTTTCTTGAGACAGCCTGTGATGCTGAAGTAAGGGGTACTGCCTTTTTAGCCAACCAGAATCATTGAAACTGATGACCACAATTTGGCAGCACACAACAGTAATTTAGTGACACCAATTTCTGACATAGGTATAATCATCCTAGTGTGAGCAGCCTGAAGAAAGCTACATTAGTTGTATTTAAAACCAAATTCATATTTAATATTATAAGTTACCTGCAATGAATACTTGATGAAAGTGCATACCATCATGTATGTGTTGTGGTATGATTGAATTTGCTGTCAGTGCACTATGCATGAGTGTATTTCAAGCATAGTTTTAACACATCTGCAATGTGGAAATTGCGTTTTCTTTTTTTAAGGTTGCAACTGTGTTCCCCAAGTACATTAGGAAAGTTTTGCTTGTAACATCTCTAGTTTGTGCACATCATACTTGTTTTAAAACACATTGCTGCAAATCATTTTAAATAGACTGACAAATTCAGCTTTGCTAAGAGACACAAGTCACTAAATTGTTTTTTTTTTTCAATGTTTCCATTGCAGCCTATGCATGCACCTCGCATGAACTGAGTGTGAAAGAATTCGGGACAAGCCTGTCATCAATGGTGGTTCCTGGAAAAGTTGGCTACTGAATGTACAACAACTGCGCATGCCTTCTGTTTTCTATGAAAAAAAAAACTTCACTTAACCCCCCCCCCCCCCCCCCGGTTGCTGTATTCAAGTAGCTCACATGTTCAGGGTGTTCAAAATTAAGCCTCTTGTTTTCTTCAAAACAGTCAGTGCTGTAAGTTGTGTATATTGCCGCGAACCATGCATTGGGTTTGTTTATTTGTGTTTTGTTTTTTTCGGCCTGGCTGCGCCGACCTGTGCTATCACTGTTTTCACAGCGTTTCGAACAAACGCTATCTAAAAGAGGTATCGAGCGTTCCAAACAAACAGCGTTTCGAACAAACGCTATCACAGCGTTCTCGATACAATTCGACTATTCGAGAAACCCTCGCGCCGAGGGATATAAATTTCCGCACAGCCGATGCCGCGTCTTTCGATCGCCGACGCTCACTAGCATGCACGTCGTTTTGCCGACCACTGCTTCGCCGCCTATGTATTCTTTCAGTTGTTAGGGGAGCACAAGTTCGCTCCAATAAACTTGTTTTCCTTATAGACAACTGCGTCGTCCTTTGCTGCGTGACATCTGGTGGAGGTGCGGGGTACATGAACCCTAAGCCATTGCCAAGCCGACAAGCAAGCCCAACACGACAAGCACGCCCAACTCGTGTCAGCCGCCGACAGCAAGGCCTTCAGCCAGAGTTTGGACTGCTCCTGGATAAAAGGAGGAAAGAAGACGTAAAAACCACGATGATCGACGCAGGCACCATGACCAGCGCTACCAACCCTCCCGCCGTTCTGCAACAACCTCGTGAGCCCCCATCATTCCGAGGATCTCCTGGTGAAGACCCGGAAGAGTGGCTGGAGAAGCTGGAGCGCATGCGCATCTTTAACGGGTGGGATAACAAAGAAACGTTTCGTCATGTCTTTTTCTATTTAGAGGATGCAGCTCGAACGTGGTTTGAAAACCATGAGGGCTCCCTAACCGACTGGACTGTCTTTAAGAGCAAATTCCTCAAAACATTCGCTACGGTTGTGCGGAAAGAACGAGCCGCCCTTTTGTTGGAGACGCGAATGCAACACCCTAACGAAAGTGTTGTACTGTTCGCTGAGGAGATGAAGATGCTGTTCCGGAGAGCTGACCCCGAAATGGCAGAAGAGAAGAAGGTGCGCTTTCTGATGCGGGGAGTTAAACAAGAGCTCTTCGCTGGACTCATCCGCAACGCCCCTAAGACCGTCGCTGAGTTCGTCACTGAGGCTTCGATGATCGAGAAGACCTTGGATATGCGTTCGCGGCAATACGATAGACTACTCAACACCCTTTCAGTGAACCCGGTAAACGCCTCTGGATTGGCGACGGAAGACTTGCGGGAGACCATCCGCGCCGTCGTTCGCGAGGAACTGAGGAAATTGTTCCCAGCAACGCCGCAGCCCCAAGTCGCCTCCCTCACTGACGTTGTCCGCGAGGAGGTTCAGCAAGCACTGGAGAATTCTACGTTGTCGGAAGCATCTTACGAACCACAAGCGATGATCTACTCCGCTGCTGCTCGTCGACCCCGACCAGTCCCAACCAGTTATCAAGAGGCCCCGCCGTACCGCCGCCCAATGTCGCCCGCCCGACCCCCTGTAACCCGAAACCAGGCGCCCAGGAAGGCCGAGGTGTGGCGAACGCCAGATAATCGTCCGCTGTGCTACCACTGCGGAGAGGCCGACCACGTCTACCGCCTCTGCCCGTACAGGAGGCTGGGTTTGCGTGGGTTCTCCGTCGACGCACCCCGCCCGCGAGCCGCCCAGCGCCCATTTGAGATTGAAGAATACCTGTCGAACATCAGCCGTGGACCATCCCGTTTCAACCGTTCGCCGTCGCCCTACCCGTACCAATCCCACAACCGTCGCAGCAATGCTGACTTCGCCCGTGGAAGGTCCCCCAGCCCACGAGGGGGAAACTAAAAGCAGCAACTTCTGGAGGTGAAGTTGCACAACGACGAACCCTCCAACGACGCAAGACCGTGATTCACGACATGCCCTCATCTCGACGACCCGACGACACCCTGACGAGACCCCCGAAAACGACGAAGCCTGCCACTGAGAAGACGACGATGACGACGCATAGTGCCCGACCATCAACACGCGCAAGCCGCGATGCGACGCCCCGACGCACTCGAAATTCGAGGAAAGCGGTATCTGACGTCCAGTTGTCTATCGACGGCCTTGTCGTAGTCGCCCTTATTGACACGGGAACCGACTACTCGGTCATGAGCGGGTCATTCGCGTCCAAGCTAAAGAAAGTTACGACCAGATGGGACGGCCCGCACATACGCACAGCAGGAGGCCACCTCGTGACCCCAAGTGGAATGTGCACATCGCGCGTCACCATAGACGGCACTACGTACCCTGCGGAGCTTGTCATTTTGCCTAACTGCTCCCGCGACCTAATTCTCGGAATGGACTTTTTGACGGACAATGGCGCAATAATTGATCTGCAGACCAGGTCGATAACGTTTTCTTCCAATCACTCCACGACGCCGCAGCCGAACCTCGGACACCGTGCTGCTGTAAGGATCGCCGACGATCACGTCACCCTGCCACCCCGCGCAAGCTTGATGATCGCCATCTATTGTGAAGGTGCTGCCCCTGACGTCGACGCTATCGTGGAGACTGACCAAAGGTTGCTTCTAGACCGCGGTGTGTCTGTCGCAAGAGGCATTGCGCTGTTTAGGCAACGCAGATCCCACGTTTTGGTCACCAATTTCGCCGAGGAGTACCAGCATCTAAACAAGGGCGCTGCAATTGCGTTCCTCGAAGAAACGCAAGAAGCGAGTCAAGTGATCGCGGTCGCCACCTTTGAGCGCGCACGCGCAGATGCTTCCAGGCTGCCACATCCTTTCGACGTGAACCAGGCGCTGTCACAAGAAAATCGGGACAGATTACTGGAGTTGCTCCGTCGCTACAGCGAGTGTTTTTCCTCGAACTCGAAGTTATGTCAGACACCTTTGGCGAAGCACCGGATAATAACCGAAGATGGAGCCCACCTACCAGACAGTCACCGTACCGCGTTTCTTCAAACGAGCGCGAAGCCATCCGGACTCAAGTAGATGACATGCTCAGCGACGACATAATACAGCCATCGAAAAGTCCGTGGGCTGCGCCAGTTGTACTCGTGAAGAAAAAAGATGGCACTTTAAGATTCTGCGTTGACTACCGGAGACTAAACAAAATCACCAAAAAGGTTGTGTACCCCCTGCCACGAATCGACGACGCCCTCGACCACCTCTGCCACGCCAAGTACTTCTCATCCATGGATCTGAAGACCGGCTACTGGCAAATTGAAGTGGACGAGAGAGACCGAGAGAAGACTGCATTTATAACCCCGGACGGTCTATACGAGTTCAAGGTGATGCCGTTTGGGCTGTGCACGGCGCCCGCAACGTTTCAGAGAGTCATGGACACTGTGCTAGCTGGCCTGAAGTGGCACACTTGCCTCGTATACCTTGACGACGTTGTCGTATTTGCCCGGACTTTCAACGAACACCTCACAAGGTTGGAATCTGTACTCGAGGCCATTCGTACGTCGGGGTTAACGCTGAAGCCTGAGAAGTGCCGTTTCGCGTACGAGGAACTCAAGTTCTTCGGTCACGTCGTGAACGCCGCAGGAGTCCTACCTGACCCGGCAAAAACATCAGCCATTGCGAACTTCCCAAGGCCGAAAGATAAGAAGGGTGTGCGAAGGTTTCTCGGACTGTGCGCATACTACCGGTGCTTCGTTGCAAACTTCGCACGAATTGCAGAGCCACTCACGCGCCTGACGAAAGAAAGCACCCCTTTCAGCTGGGAAAACAACCAAGAAAAGGAATTCTGCGAGCTGCAACAACGCCTGCAAAACCCGCCACGAAAATGCACACGGACGCCAGTGATATCAGATTGGGTGCCGTCCTCGTCCAAAAGCAAAGCGGTTACGAAAAGGCAATCGCCTATGCAAGCCGTGGTCTGTCGAAGGAGGAGAGAAACTACTCTGCCTCCAAGAAAGAGTGCCTGGCTATCATATGGGCCATTTCAAAATTTCGCCCATACGTCTATGGTAGACCGTTTAAGGTTGTGACAGACCATCATGCGCTGTGTTGGCTCGCCAATTTGAAGGACCCCTCTGGCCGTCTTGGGCGGTGGAGCTTGCGTCTGCAAGAGTTCGACGTTACAATATTCTACAAATCCGGCAGGAAACACTCCGACGCTGACTGCCTGTCCCGCACCCCCGTCGACCCACCACCACAGGACTCCGATGAAGACAGCGCGTTCTTCGGAGTCGTGACAGAGAGCGACCTAGCCGCCCAGCAGCGTGCCGACCCTGACCTCCGCGCCATGATCGACTACCTCGAAGGACGCAACGTCGCCGTGCCTAGGGCGTTCAAGCGCAACTTACCAGCGTTCAGCCTCAAAAACTCCATCCTAGTGAAGAAGAATTTCAACCCCGCAACGAGAACGAATTATCTACTTGTCATCCCCGCAGACCTTCGTGACGAAATTTTGGAAGCGTGCCACGACGACCCGTCTTCCGGACATCTCGGAACAGCTCGCACGATTACAAAAATCAAAGCGAAATACTTCTGGCCCCGCCTTACATCTGATGTCACCCACTACGTCCGGAGCTGCCGTGACTGCCAGCGACGAAAAACACCACCGACGAGACTTGCCGGACTTCTGCAGCCGATCGCCGTCCCAACAAGGCCCTTCCAACAGATCAGAATGGACCTTCTGGGCCCATTCCCTACATCCCGATCCGCGAACAAATGGATTGTCGTAGCGACAGACTACATGACGCGCTACGCAGATACCACCGCTCTTCCGAGGGGAACTGCACAAGAAGTTGCAAAGTTCTTCATTAACCAAGTTGTGCTGCGACATGGAGCCCCTGAGGTCCTAATCACGGACCGCGGAACGACCTTCACTGCGGAGCTCATGCAAGGAATCTTACGCTACAGCAACACGGATCACCGAAGAACGACGGCGTACCACCCCCAAACGAACGGACTAACGGAACGGCTGAATAAGACAATCGCGGATATGCTGGCTATGTACGTCGACGTTGAACACAAGACGTGGGACGAAGTCCTCCCGTACGTCACGTTTGTGTACAACACGGCTATCCAAGAAACCACGCAGATGACACCGTTCGAGCCCGTCTACGGAAGACAGCCGACTACGATGCTCGACGCCATGCTTCCGCGCGTAGAAGACCACGACCTCAACGCCGACGTCCAAGGATACCTCCAACGTGCGGAGGAGGCCCGCCAGCTCGCTCGAGTTCGTATAACGGACCAGCAACTGGTGGATGCCGGACGCTACAATCTCCGACATCGAGACGCCGAGTACCATCCTGGAGATCGTGTGTGGGTTTGGACTCCCATTCGACGACGTGGACTCAGTGAGAAACTTCTACGACGCTATTTCGGACCCTACTGGATTCTACGACGTGTTGGTGAACTAACGTACGAAATGATCCCCGATGGTGACTCCCGTACATCACGACGACGCACGCGGCCCGAAGTCGTCCATGTGGTTCGCTTAAAACCTTTCTACGGACGATGACGAACTTTTATTTTAATTCGTTTGGACTGTCTCTTATGTTAGCATCGGGACGATGCACTCTTAGAGGAGGGGGTAATGCCGCGAACCATGCATTGGGTTTGTTTATTTGTGTTTTGTTTTTTCGGCCTGGCTGCGCCGGCCTGTGCTATCACTGTTTTCACAGCGTTTCGAACAAACGCTATCGAAAAGAGGCTTCGAGCGTTCTGAACAAACAGCGTTTCGAACAAACGCTATCACAGCGTTCTCGATACAATTCGACTATTCGAGAAACCCTCGCGCCGAGGGATATAAATTCCCGCACAGCCGATGCCGCGTCATTCGATCGCCGACGCTCACTAGCGTGCACGTCGTTTTGCCGACCACTGCTTCGCCGCCTGTGTATTCTTTCAGTTGTTAGGGGAGCACAAGTTCGCTCCAATAAACTTGTTTTCCTTATAGACAACTGCGTCGTCCTTTGCTGCGTGACAATATAAAAGCCACCTTTGCAGATAGCCAAGTGTTCAGGGAAATACAATGTGCAACAATAAGTATCACAGTCAGCCGTGCCGTTGAATAAGACTCCATAATGAACTTATTAGTGACTGCAGCAGGCGGCCATACACATATTAAAAATTTTAGTCTGTTCCATTTCTACATAATAGCAGCAATGGCGTAGTAATTAGAGCATCCCCCTCGCATGTAAAAGGTCCGTGGTTCATATCCCGGTGCCGCGCAGTTCCCAACCGGATAAAAAAAAATTGCGTGGTGATGGAACTGCATTACGAGGCCTGGGGTGCGTGCGGCTTCACCGGTAACCACCGCCGGGAACGCACTCCCTCACCAGAGAAGGATTGGCCACCCTGGTGCAGTATCTGGCCATTATCTCCCACATGCATACGTCAAATAACTCACGGCCCTCAGTCCCCAGCAGCTGCGAAGCAACTAACCAGGGCGGCGGTCAGATCTGCAACACAGCAGAGGGTGCTAAGAGTCTCTGGATCCGGGCAGGCCGCCATTAGAACCTGAACTTGGCAACGTGTAACGATAGAACCTTATCTAGTGAGGGAAGTCTAGCTGTACTATTCAAGGAGCTAGAGAGTGTTAAATGGGATTTAATAGGGGTCAGTGAGGTTAGGAGGACAGGTGAGGCCTATACGATGCTACAGAATGGCCACGTCCTTTGCTATCGGGGCTTGGCTGACAGAAGAGAACTAAGAGTGGTGTTCCTAATTCACAGAAACATATCTGGCAACATAGAGGAATACTACAGCATTAATGAAAGGGTGGTAGGTATCGTAATTAAACTGAATAAGAGATACAAGATGAAGGTGGTACAGGCTTATGCGCTTACATCCAGCCATGATGACGCTTCAGTTGAAAGCTTCTATGAAGACGTGGAATCGGCAATGAGTAAGGTAAAAACACAGTATACAAAAAGGGTGGGAGACTTTAATGCAAAGGTAGGGAAAAAGCAGGCTGGAGACCAGGCAGTAGGAGATTATGGCATCGGTACTAGAAACGCCAAAGGAGAGCATCTAGTAGAATTCGCAGAACGCAATAATTTACGGATTTTGAAAACCTTCTTCCGAAAACGAGGAAACCGCAAGTGGACTTGGAGGCGCCCTAATGACGAAATTAAGAACGAAATAGACCTCATAATGAGTGCACACCCAGGCATCGTGCAGGATGTGGAAGTGGTTGGCAAGGTACGATGCAGTGACCATAGAATGGTACGGTCTCCAATTCGCCTAGACTTGAGGAAGCAATGACAGAAACTGATACGCAAGAAGCCAATCAATGAGCTAGCACTGAGAGAGAAAGTACAGGAATTCAGAGTCTCGCTTCAGAACAGGTACTCGGCTCTTAGTGAGGAAACCAACCTTAGCAAAGATACAATGAATGATAATCTGACGAGTATCATTACGGAGTGTGCAGTGGAAGTTGGAGGCAGGGTAGTTAGACAGGACACTGGCAAGCTTTCCCAGGAAACGAAGAATCTCATTAAGAAGCATCAAATCATGAAAGTCTCAAGTACAACAGACAAAATAGAACTGGCAGAGCTATCGAAGTTGATTAATAGGCATAAGGTATTCGATGTAAGAAGGTATAACATGGAGATAATTGAACACACTTTGAAAAACGGAGGAAGCGTAAAAGCAGTGAAGAGGAAACTTGGGATAAGCAAAAATCGGATGTATGCAACAAGGGACAAAGAAGGCAAAATAACTACCAATATGAATAGGATAGTTAAAATCGGGAAGGAGTTTTACAGAGATCTGTACAGTAGCTGGGACAACCACGACTTTAATACTATAAGAACTAGCAGTAACCCAGATGACACCCTACCAGTAATGATAGAAGTCAGAAAAGCTTTGGAGAGCATGCAAAGAGGCAAAGCTGCTGGTGAGGATCAGGTAACATCACATCTGCTGAAAGATACAGGACAGATTGTGTTAGAAAAACTAGCCACCCTGTTTATGAGGTGTCTCCTGACGAGAAGACTACCAGAATCTTGAAAGAACCCTAACATCATCTTAATACACAAGAAAGGAGATGACATGGACTTGAGGAACTACAGGCAGATCAGCTTGCACTCCATAGTATAAGAGCTGTTTACAAAGGTAATTGCTAACAGAGTTAAGAAAACATTAGAATTCAATCAACCAAAGGAACAAGCAGGATTTTGAACAGGCTACTCAACAATCGACCACATTCATACTATCAATCAGGTAATACAGAAATGCTCAGAATATAACCAACCACTATACATAGCCTTAAAAGATTACGAGAAGGCGTTTGATTCAGTAGAAATATCAGCCGTCATGCAGACACTGCGGAATCAGGGCTTCGGTGAATTATAAATATAAACATCTTGGAAAAAATCTACAGGAGATCAACTGCTACCATAGTGCTTCATAAAGAAAGCAACGGAATACCAATCAAGAAGGGTGTAAGGCAGGGGGACGCAATCTCCCCAATGCTATTTACCGCGTGCTTACAGGAGGTTTTCAGAAGCCTGGAATGGGAACAATTAGAGATAAGAGTTAATGGAGAGTACCTTAGTAATCTGCGCTTTGCCGATGACATTGCATTGCTGAGTAACTCAGGGGAGGAATTGCAACTCACGATTACGGAGTTAGACAAGGAGAGCAGAAAGGTGGGTCTTAAAATTAATCTGCAGAAAACGAAAGTAATGTACAACAACCTCGGAAAGGAGCATCGCTTCGAGATAGGTAATAGTGCACTTGAAGTTGTAAAAGACTATGTCTACTTAGGGCACGTAATAACCGCAGAGCCTAAGCATGAGATTGAAGTAACTAGAAGAATAAGAATGGGGTGGAGCCCATTTGGCAAGAACTCTCAAATTATGACACGTAGATTGCCACTATCCCTCAAGAGGAAGGTATATAACAGCTGTATCTTGCCGGTACTTAGCTATGGAGCAGAAACCTGGATACTTACAAAGAGGGCTCAGCTTAAATTGAGGACGACGCAACGAGCAATGGAAAGAAAAATGGCAGGTGTAACCTTAAAAGACAAGAAGAGAGCAGAGTGGATTAGGGAACAAACGGGAGTTAAGAATATCATAGCTGAAATCAAGAAGAAGAAATGGACATGGGCCGGGCATGTAGTGCGTAGACATGATACCCGCTGGTCGTTAAGGGTAACTAACTGAATTCCCAGAGAAGGCAAGCGGGTTAGGAGGAGACAGAAGATTAGGTGGGCAGATGAGATTAAGAAGTTTGCGGGTATAAATTGGCAACAGCAAGCACAGGATTGGTTTAACTGGCGGAACATGGGAGAGGCCTTTGTCCTGCAGTGGACGTAGTCAGGCTGATGATGATGATGATTTCTACATAGGTCCAAAAAATTCTGGCATGCCTTTGCTCAGATATCTCACTGGAAAGTTTAGTTGTGGCTTGCATCATTATGCATGCAGGACAGTAGGCACTAGCACACAGCTACTACTCTCTGAGGTGCCGCATTTATTCTTACCATGAGTCGAAGCCATAGACAAACATTAAAATGGTTACCTTTTTACTTTCGGCTGCTGATAGCAAGCACTGACTACTCATCCCACCAGAGAGTAATATTGTGCTGATACTCACTGCCTTGCATGCGTAATCACGAAATGCACAATTAAAGTTCCGAGTGCAATATCTCGGAGCATGCTTGAAGAATTTTTTCACACGGGAGCGTGTAGAAACACAACTGCCACAAACTTTTCGATGCAAACATACCCACTTATTGTAGGCACCAAAATTTCGTTATTCTTAGTTGACTGAGCAGCTGACAGCATTATTGTCTTAGTTTATGTCGCCCTGGACACAAACCTTATCTGCAAAGGCGGTTTTCTGTTCTTAGGGCTGAATTTTAATGCAAGCACAAAGCACGTCTCTGAATGTGTCATTGCTGCTTCCTGAGGTTTTATGTCCTGTTTAATTTTTGTGTAATCTGCAGATAGCCACTTAAAATTGAACTTTTTGGATTGCAATAAGGCTGTAGCAGATCAATTTTATTTTAACTGTAATATTGACTAAATATTTTGTTTTAATGTATTTTTGTAACCTTAATTCATTGTCTTCTTGAATTTAATGCCATAGGTGCAATCAAGTGATTTTCTACCGTCGTACTTAATCATACCACAGTCCCTTAATACCGTTCTGGTCATGAAACTTCTCCGTCACTCTATGGGAGAGCTTGATATGGTGCCAAGAGCGGCCGCTACGCGGCGCAAGCCGTCCTAGGGGAGTCATCGCCCCGCTGCGCCCGGCGGAACGCACTGGCCGCGGCGGCATCCCGAAGGCGTTGTGTGGTGGCAGCTTGCGGTTTCTGCATCAGCGAAACGCGAACATCATGTGCCAGTGCACCGTGCTCAAGGTGGACGGCATGAAAATTCGAATGAACAATGCCTAAGACGTGCTGTGTGACGGGTTGCAGCTCCGGATACCGAAGCAACAAAGAAAAGGCGTCGCTCTTCTGTTTCCCAAGTAGCGCCGAACTCCGAGAGAAATGGAAGCGAGCTATACCGCGGTTGGAAGCTGGCGGTTTCAGCTTCGAAAGTAAGAACGTTCGGGTGTGCGAAAAGCATTTTGATGCTAGCGACGTTGTGAGAACCGACGAGCACATCGTGAACGGGGTGGTCGTGTCGCTTCAGCGAGAGAGACCGAGGCTTCTCACGAACGCGGTTCCAAGAATTTTCGACGGGCTCCCGGCGTACCTGACAAAGCCGAAACCGCGTTCACGGCCTGCGACTCAATAACAACAAATGGAGCCAACAACAGACTGCGTGGAGGACATTGGCCCCCTTTCGACCAAAGACTCCATTTTGGATTACCTCGGCGGATATGTGGCCAAGAAGTTTTCTACTTTGGATTGCTTAGGTTGCATCGAAATGATGTTGAGCACAACACGTCAGCCATCTGCCTTGATCCAAACAAAATCGAGGGGCTATTTGAAAGTACCTAGCAGCCGTCTTCTTGCTCTCCTGAAAATTGTTGAAGAACATGTAGAGACGTACACGGTGCAAAACATTGCATGCGGTGACGTGTACGCGAGGATTGTTGAGGGCATTTTGCTTGACAACCGCACAGCGTCAGCAAGTGTAGGTTGTCTGTTGCACTTTTTAGGAACAACAGCTGAGGTTGTACACTTTTTTTTGAGATGTAGATTACATTTCTTCACTCGAGAAAAAAACAAAGCCTCGCGGGCAACTGTGCGCAGTTCATGCCCTGGAAGTGGTGGGCGGAAGCCACAGTGTTAAGCATAATGACTGTGTATGTGAGCACGCCTTCCCATTTGTATATAGTGTTGTATATTTTGTATACATTACACTGTAATATTTTCGTACTATTCATATTTATCTGCATATAGTGTATATAGTGTATATTCAAATACAGTTTATTTTAGGCAGTGAGCTAAGGCACCGTGCAGCTGTTAATGAAACGAAGTACACATTGTACAGTAGAGTCACAGATTGTGTAACATTGCTCAGAACCGCTGCAATAGTTTCTTGTGCTTTTCTTCTCCAAAGTGTTGTTCTCAGTGTATTTTGTGTAAATAAATGTTTTCCAACTTTCTCCCCATTACATGCACCATATGTGAATCTCCCATTCATAAGTACACACCTGACTACTAGGCGGCATATCATTAGCACCAAATTTAAGATTTATTGCATGCCTTAAATCCTAACCACCCTTCCCCTCCTCTCACCCAAAAAATAAAAACAAATGTGTGATGAGGTACCTCGGTAGTGATAGAGGCGGCCAAGCGGCTAGCACTGGCATCAAAAGGAACTTCCAGATTAGGCTGCTGTACTTCCGTTCCCGGATTAATCATGGGTTGTCGGACGGCAAATAATAATGCCTTGAACAGTAAACACAAGGAAACGTCAAGCGGCGGGTGTTCCGTGTAAACTGCGTGGAAAGAAGTGATCAATCAAATGTTAGGCACGTTTAGAGCGGTCGCGAAAGCCCTCGGCATCGAAAGTCCCCGCGTCAAAAAAGCGACCGGCGCTCACAAACGTGTGTCCAAACCAACTGCGCATTTGGGTATAAACTCAATTGAAAGGTCTGGAATAAAACTTCTGGCTCAACCATTCAGTTCATTTGAATACTTGGGTAGTAGCGCGCGAGAGGTGAGCCGGATATAAACCAATGTGATTGCTCCTGTACTACCCAGTCGTGTTTCATTTCGTTCACCTTTCTCCCCCTATTAGCGACCCTACCAGAATATAAAGCTCACCTACCGCATAAACATAATCGCCCTTTGGCCGGGCGCAAATACAAACATGTTGTCGAGCAGATGAAGCAGTAGCTGCTCGCATCAAGAGCATGGAGCATAAGCATCGTCTTTCAACACTTGCGAGCTATAGCTCACAAGTACCGCTTCGAGGCATCGTAAGTATGCATATAATTGGGCTATGAGACAATTATTGACACAATGCGTAATCGCGCGGTGTGAGAACACTTTTTAATGCGCTGCTGTTTATAAGGTGGGCCCGCACTTCTAAGTAAACTGCGCGTGCGTTCCAAAGTAAACAGCTCTCATTCGTCGTCGACACTGGATCCCGTTTCAACTTATTTATCTGGTGGCATTGATGCGTTCAGAGACATTTAAAAAAAGGTAACAGGAAGAACAGCACGCACATAATCGCCTCGAAACGTCGACCCAGTGCGCATACAAGCCCAGCAGTGGCGGCGGCTTGTGGCCCTCATACGACGGATGGCGCCTCTAGCGACAGATTTTGTCCCTATATCAACCTTCGGGCGGAGTTTCGTGACCAGAAAAGCATTGAAGGACTCTGATCATACCTAACTTAGCCAAAACATCACCATGTGTCGTATGTTACAGTGATACCTAACCATGTTAAACATTGTTAATGATGACTGACAGAAGGCATTCTGGAATATTATAGCATTTTTACTTCACTGTGTCTTTTGTGCGAGTATTTTGGGATAGAATCAGAATTTGGGGTGTTGCCAAAACCACAATTTGATTGTTAAACACAAATTTGTGGTGAAACCAATTAATTTCGACTACTCATGGTTCTAACATACCTAAAAGTTAAGCACACTGATTGAGAAAAAAATCAATTGTTCGACAGCTGCTTTTTGGCTGTAACGAATTTTCTACCTTCCCATATTTCCTACTAGGCCAATAATGTGTTTGCTAAGCTAGCCTGCTAATTTTTGTTCCACTGATAGAAGTCTGCTAAAAAAAACAGTTTGTGCCTTTCGAAAGTGTGCACGTTTCTGGACCAAGTATCTCGCTAGCAACTCAGTTGGTTTGTATGATCATAGTTACTATAAAGCATGCAAGTTTTGGGACAAAGTGTAGTCACTGTGATGTACTATAATAAAGGTTACAAGTATGCAACAAGATTTGTTGAAATCTCGAAATTACTTTTAGATGTGCAGTATGATGCATTCCAGGCAACACCAGAAACGAAAGTTAGTTGACGTTTAAAAGCCTGTCTTGTCTCCAAGCAAAACAGATTATCGTAATCATGAACGGCAGTCACTAATTCATTCTTTCAACGAATAGGGCACCAATTTCGCTGGATAGAAAAGTGCCCACAACCAATTTGATGCAAACTATGCTGCTGTACCTGCTTGTCACTCTCAACAGTCAATAGCTAAAGGCTCCGAATGCAGAACGCTGACATGATGCAACAAATTAACCATGGGAAAGGCTCAACAAGCTGGTTTACATAAAAAGTAAATGTCTAAAAAGGTGCTAAAAAGATCTAGCAAAAGCCTTTTTAGAATCTTGGCAAGGACTTTACTAGGCTTCTAATAATATAAGTATAGTAAATGTTTACAAAGGTTCTTAAAAATCAAGGAAGACGTTTTTTAGAATTATGGCTAGAAGTTTTCTAGCTGTATAATAACTTGGCGTTAGCACAGCTACAGGAGGTTTTCAAGCTGCTTAGGTTTAAGGGGGGTCACGGGTCTTAGAAGGGCAAAAATTGCAAAAAAATCAACTTCTTGAAGCTGACATTTTCGAAATCTGAGTCTATTTTTGCACTTATTTGAGAAGTTTCTAGCTTCTCGCGTCATTATTTCTGGTGCAAAATCAATTTATAACATCCCTGTGAGATGAATGTGAGCACAAATTGACGCTAAAATCGTGCTTTTTCCCCGCCAAAATGTCGCAGTTACACACGAGCTATCGTGTTCATCTTGATGTCGTTTGGAAGGGTCATTCTTCATCTTCAATTTCCCGCCACCGCTAGCTCACCTTGCTGATTGGTTTTTTAGCAAAGACGCGTCATCGAGAAGCACTAGCGCGCGATTCAATTGGCTGCTTGGGGCACGTTACTAAATTTAGGCATCCGATTGGCCAAGGAGCGCTTTCGGCGTCTGCTTCACCATCGTGACGCACACGGACATGCGCCATTTTGTCATGGTGCTACTGACTGCTTGCCGCAGTAAAGAAGTTCCGTGCTACAGTAATTTGTGAAGTGGGTGTGGCGGTGGTTCGTTCACTATGAACTTCAGAAAGATCCCCGCTATGGCTCAGGATAACGAGGATAACGAACTCGACGCGGTCAACAGCGGTCGCCGAGTCACCGGTGTAGGCCTAACTCACGTACGAGCCCGTTGGTTGCCGACAACGTTACTGAGAATGGTTGTGTTTTGCAGCCTCATCAGTTAGAGGACGGCAAGTAAAAAGCAGAAGTGAAGCTACTAGAGATATTAATCTTTGTAGTGACGGAACGGAAGTGCAGTCTTATCACTAAACCCGCCGATGTTGTGCTTCCCCCCGCCTGACGAAAGGACCTTGACGAAAGGACCTTGAGTACGCCGCGCGTCAACCAACAACAGAAAGTCAATCTGTTCGCAATAAACATGCTCGCGGCCATCGCAATGGAGCCTACTGGCAACAGGTATACTGCTGTTAACGATGTGTACGTTGTTGCAATCTCCGCTCGAAAATGCGGCAGTCTTACGTGAAAAGGAAACTAACACCTCGGCACTCGTGTAGCCTGGAAATTGATGAGCGAGGGAGCAGCTTTGGTTCGCGACACTTACGGGTAACTTATTCTGGACAAGCCGGAAAACATCGCCGCATTATTCGATGGATCGTGGATGACGCACACACATTTGTCGCACATCGCCGTCAGTGCAGTCACCTAACTGATAAGCGGCCTCGCAGCAGATGAGCACACGGCGACAACTTGCTACAGGACTAGAAGAAACGACACGCTCGTACAAACAATCAGTCCTGTTACATTCCCGGTGCATATTAACTGACTAAAGGCATGTGTGCCATGATATTTTCCCTCGGAACGGCAAAATTAAGTTTTAACAACATTATTCTCGCAGCACAGATTTTGACCACTTTCTTTTGCTTGTTCGGTAAAAGTGGACCTAGGACAACTAGAGCTGTAATTGTTTTTGCACAATGTAGCTAAATGTGCACAAAATACAATGCTGGGACCCTATTTTTAATGGGCAGCTTCATTTTTTTATTTCTGTATCTGGTTACACGCAATGAACTTTACTGTGCTGTAATTCGAGAAGTACTTGTTCAATTTTCGATCAGCTTGCAGCATTGCACTCCTTAGGCTTTCCAGCATTTATTTATATGTCAATGGCTATGTAATTATAAGTGCACACATTTTTACAGTAACAAAATGTTAGAATTCTTTGTTTTCTTCATTTTCTCAAAATCGCAATTTCGTACACCCTGCATGAAAAGTACTGCAATATATGTGAAACTATTACAGATAGCAGAATATTTTATTTTGCAGCATGAAGCTATATGTTTGGAGAACACAACATAGGAAGAAGATTTTGATTTCTCTTGATGCAAGTTTTTCAAACTAGTCTTTTGTGTGACCAGACAATGGCCACGTTCAGGGCTGTGAAGTTTAGTGTACTGTAAAGTAAGAAATAATGGCCCATTCAAAAAAGTGCTTCTTATGTTGCATGTCTTATGCTTTTTACGGTCAATCCCTATGTAATTTAAAATTTTTGACAGGTGGTTATTTTTCTATTATGGCAAGAATAATAGAAATTGTTATCTTGATTATTTAATTAACTAATGAAGCTACAGAAAAAATAACTACATTTTTTTTAATCTGGAGAACAAACTAAGTGAGCATGCCAACTTTTCTCACACTTGGTTCAAAAATAAATGAGAGAGCCCTAAGAACCACGTCCCCCCTTAAATAACATCTCAACAGGACTCTTTATATACCTTTGCACTATTCTTTTGAACATTTACTAGAAGTTTTTTAGCTTTTCTTGTGTTTCGTGGGACGAATGTTGAGAAGATACCAACAGGTTAATTTTGTAAAGGTACTCCCATGTAAAAAAGTACAGTGAGCGCCATGTATCCAGTGCTCTATATAAGCATTGTATCCCATGCAAACACATATTGAACAATGGTTGCAGGCAGGCTTGGGTTCACATTTTTAATACCGGTGTTGCACAATGAAAAGAAAGTATCATGTTTGAATTCTGCAGCAAAGCTTACAAAAAGAGTTAAATATATGTGCATATATTTGATCGGTGTAAAGTGATCTTGCATTTTACGTTAGAGTCCGTTTTAAAGTGTTGAAGGCACAGGGTGCATGAAACTCAAAAGGTGAAGTATGTTCAATCAGGCCCTTTCCTGTCTCCCTTTCAATTTAGCCAGTGCTTGACACTTGAGATGCTGCCAGCTAACTGAATCATAAACCTTTCCAACCCATTTGTACAGGCTTGCAGGGGTTTAGCGTTGCAAATTTTGGCAGACGTGATCATGAATGCCTCGTCTACGCATTGCGCTTGTGAGCTCAAAATTGTCAGACCTGGTGAGTGGCCCTATAAATCAACATGGGCCTAGTCGTGCTTTGGACACCGTGATCATGAATCAACACGTGCGAGAACAGGCTGCTGAAGCCCTGGTCGCAGAGACAACCGTGTCTAAAGGCAATGATCAGCCTCCTCCCGAATCGGAAGCGGTCACTGACGCCTCGTTTACAGTGCAACAGGTCGTTGTTAGTGAAATCGCGCCTAGGGAAGGTACGTGACTCTTTGATGGTTCCAACGTAGTGCATGTAGAGAGCGGGACCGTGGCTGGTATGCAAACTGTAGCAACTCCAAAAGGTGTTCCATGTGGCTTGTTCCAGTCGCCCTGATGGGGTCATTGAACAGATTGATGAGCTGGAGACTGCGCTCGCGCCTCAGCAAGGGAATGACCTTTTGGATGTCGAAAGAAGGAGGTCGAAGGTAGTCCAAAATGTAGCGAAGACATAACGCTACTGAAACCCGACAGTACTGCCAGAGAGGGCAAGCTATTGTTGAAAGTATTTCCTACAGATAACGTGGAAAATCCCTCAGAGCGTGAGAAGGTACATTAGAGACTGTCGTAGGTGTACAAACAGACAAGTTCGGTGGAGGATCGTTTCGAGGAAAACTCTAATCCCAGTAGCATTAACAGAGATTGTGTGGTGTTTGAAACATGCCTCGTGTGGAGGCCCGTAAACGATCGGCCGGACGCTAAAAACTACCCAGAAATCAAGAAGGATGCGAATATCCTACACAGAAATCAAGAGGGATGCGAATATCCAAGAGTTCCGATCTGTGGTTATAGGAGGGCAGAGCGTCTGGTTTGTGAGGGGTAGCGCAGATAAACTGGCCTGACAGCCCAATGGAGCAGAGAAATCGAAGGGTAAAAGCTGCAGAAAGGGTGGTGCACAGGCACACCTGAACTGTAAAATTGCCGATGGCGCAACCACGAAAATTTTAACAACCAAAAAAGGTTGTACGTGAGCGTCACCGCAAAAGAAAGAAGCGGGGATGTACAGCACCACAAAAGGTGGAGGCAGAGGGCACGGCACAGCAAAAACAGAAGGGTTGGCCATCAAGCAATTCAAGAAAACGTCCGTTGAGACATATGGTCAGGCGAAATTGGCGAGAGAGGAGTAGCAAAAAAACGGACGCGCGTCCCCAAAAGGAAGGCGTGGTTACAAAGAACAGGTTTGCGTCAACAACGATGTCGACAAGTTCCTAAAAGAAAGGCTGCTGGTCCTAAATTCAGGGTGGAATCAAACACCAAAGGACGATGGCCAGTCTTTCCCCTGCCTTTCAGGAATCTTCGGTGTCACGAAGAGAGGCAGCCAAAATCACGAACGTGGCAAGATAGCAAAGTTGGGCTCGGAGGCCTCGTTATGCAACATATTGTGGTGGAGGTGCTGGGTAAGCTAGCTACTACCAAGTGATACCGGAGAGGCACCGTCCCCTAACGACGGAACCGCTACACGAGCTTCGCCGCAGCCGTCGACTAGCGGGCTTGGCACCATTACCTCAAGAAATGAGCTCGGACGGAGACAACCAGCAACCAGCCGCAAGGACGTCGCCCTACCACTACAGGGAGCCGCGAACCTTCACAGGGAAACCCGGCGATGACGTGGACGAATGGCTAAGCCACTATCAGCGGGTGAGCCGTTCGAACGGTTGGAATGCGGCTAGCAAGCTGTCTCACGTGGGGCTCTTCCTCGATTTCACGGCGCTGGTATGGTTTGAGAACCATGAAGACACATTGACAACCTGGGACCAGTTTGTGGAGGAAATTAAGAAATGCTTTGGAGACCCAGCAACGAAGAAGAAACGTGCCGAGCAGACGTTGTCGCAGAGGGCTCAAGTCACCGGTGAGACATGCAGAACCTACATTGAAGAGATTCTGAAGTTGTGCAAGTCGGTGGATGCCCACATGACGGAAGAAGACAAAGTGGGCCATATACTCAAGGGCATCGCCGATGACGTCTACCACTTCCTCATTGGCAAGGAGAGCCTGGAATGCGTGGCCGACGTGATTAACCACTGCCGAACCTTCGAGGCTCTTAAAACTCGTCGCATCACATCGAAGTTCGGACGTCTGGCCAACGTCACGACTGTTGCCACCGTCGATGTCTGCCAGAATTCTCTACCTGCCGACCTTTCCTCCACCATTCGTCAGATTGTACGGGAGGAACTGCGTCGCCATGTCTCTGTTCCCATGCAAGCTGGAGACTCGCAGTGTGATACACTATCCCCAAGCATCAATGCTGCGAGTTTCGACGAGCGCAGTTACTCCACCCGCAGTCCACGGCTGAGGGCTCCGCCACCACAGGCTACTTACGTCGAGTCGTCTTATGCGCCCCGCAGCAGTTATAGCTACGACAGCCAACCGCCTCCGTTTGTGTCCGAGTGGCGACAGTTCCCTGAGCATCCTCTCCACACCGCAGCATTCAATGTGCCTCGGGAACGCCCCGTGTGCTACCAGTGCGGTGTTCGCGGACATATCGCCCGGTTTTGCCCATCGCGACGTCGGCCACGCACGACGTTTTTTGACCGACCAGCGATGCTTGCACGGCGAAGTCAACAGCCCGATTACGCCTACTGGCCTTCGGATTCAACTGCCCAGAAGCACGGGCACCGGCCGAACATCCGCAGTGACTCGCCTGCCTCTGTGAGGAGCTTGACGCCACCTACCACGCGCCAGCGACGGTCCCCATCTCCCCGTCCCCGGCCGCGGCTTTCCTCTCCGCCACCGGGAAACTAGCCGGCGCGGCCGATGGAGGCGAGGTCGCTGGACGTACCGCTTTGCACACAAGTATGCCTCCATTAGTTCACATGCTTCACAACAAGGTTCATGTATTCATTGACGATGTTCCCACGATGGCTCTGGTAGACACCGGTGCAACAGTTTCTGTAATGAGTTTAGTTTTCAAGGAGAGACTTGGCCGCAAGGTTATGTTTTATTGGGATAAATCTTCTACTTTTCGAGCAGTCAGCGGCACGGCTTTGTGTCCAGTAGGTGTGTGCACTGTGTCTGTTCGTGTTGCTGGCAAAGCGTTCAAGGCAGAATTCGCAGTGCTCGCTCATTCCACGCATGACGTTATCCTTGGAATTGACTTCTTGCAAGAGTGCCGTGCGACTGTCGACTGCGGGGCAGGCGAGGTTCTGTTGTCCGCCCTCGCCCAGCAGCCTCAGCGTAGCGGAGACGACAAACTCGTTGTAGTTAAAGACACTATTCTACCGGAATGGTCTACTGCCAGCGTGCCCGTTGCTGCTTCGAATGCCGACTCGAGTTTCAGTTCTCCTGATATTGTGATTGAGCCGTTGCCTTTGCCTTGCATGAAGAAAAACATCTTTCTACCGCGCTGCGTTGTGTCTCTCACCGAGGGAAAAACTAAATTATGGGTAGTTAACTGCTCATCCGAGTCTGTTGTACTACCAGAGGGAATGCGCCTTGCCATGTTTGAAGGGCAGTGCAGTATCTGCATAGGAGCTCTCAGCAATGCGGCAAATTCGGACTATGCTGATGTATCCGGCACGGAATACGAATTTTATAAGATGGTTAGCAAGTCTATTCCCTCGCATAAGCGCAAAGTGTTGGTTACACTGCTGGCCAGGCACGCTAAAGTATTTGATTTTGCACGGAAGTCGCATAGACCTCAGACGCCCAGCACACGCACTCGTCACAAGATCGACACCGGATCTGCGCACCCCCTCAGACAGAAACCTTATCGAGTTTCCGCGTCAGAGCGCAAGGTAATTTCAGAGCAAGTCAGCGAGATGCTAACCTCTGGCGTAATTCAAGAATCGTCAAGTCCCTGGGCCGCGCCTGTTATCTTGGTCAAGAAAAAAAATGGGTCCTGGAGGTTCTGCGTTGACTACCGACGTCTCAACTCTATAACTAAGAAGGACGTGTACCCGCTTCCTCGCATCGATGATGTCATCGACTGCCTGCATTCAGCGTCCTATTTTTCATCGGTGGACTTGCGATCCGGGTATTGGCAGATCCCCATGGATCCGGCTGACAAAGAAAAGACGGCCTTTGTTACACCCGACGGTCTGTTTGAGTTTAATGTTATGCCATTCGGCTTGTGTAATGCCCCCGCCACATTTGAAAGATATATGGACACCGTTTTACGGGGCCTCAAATGGGAAATTTGCCTGTGTTACCTGGACGATGTCGTGATTTTTGGCCGAACATTTGAAGAACATAATCATCGCCTTGACCTCGTTCTAACCTGTCTCGAGGAAGCTGCGCTTACACTGAACTCAAAAAAATGTCGCTTTGGAGAACGTGAAACCTTGGTTCTGGGACACCTGGTGGATAAAAATGGCGTGAGACCGGACCCGCAGAAAGTCGCCGCTGTCAGCAACTTCAAGCAGCCGCAGTCCCCCAGGGAGTTGCGTAGCTTCCTGGGCCTGTGTTCTTACTTTCGTCGATTTGTTCCGAATTTCGCTGATAAAGCACAACCACTAACCGACTTGCTGCAAAAGGATGTCCCTTTCCACTGGACACCGGATTGCGAAGCAGCCTTTAAGCAGCTTCGGTTCATACTGACTTCAGGACCGGTACTACGCCATTTCGATCCTTCTGCTGAAACGGAAATTCACACAGATGCCAGTGGAATCGGCCTTGGTGCAGTGCTCGTTCAGCGCCATGACAATGCTGAACACGTGGTCGCTTACGCGAGTCGTTCGTTGAGCAAGGCAGAACGAAATTACACAGTCACAGAACAGGAGTGCCTCGCAGTTGTTTTCGCCGTGCACAAGTTTCGCCCATACATCTACGGCCGTCGCTTCTCGGTAATCACCGACCATCATTCTCTATGCTGGTTGGTAGGCCTCCGAGACCCATCTGGACGACTGGCGCGATGGGCTTTGCGCTTACAGGAGTTCGACTTCACAGTACGCTACAAGAGCGGTAACCGGCACGCAGACGCCGACTGCCTATCGCGCCTTCCTCTACCGATGACGGAGTGCGACGCTGACAACTTCGACCAGTATATCGGCGCTATTGCCTCTGAGTTCCCTGATCTCGCGACTTTCCGGACAGCCCAACAAGAGGACCGCTCCTTAGATTCTCTATTCGCCTCCGCAAATGAACACGCAAACCCAAGCTCTTTTGTGGTTCATGACGGCGTCCTTTACAAGAAGAATTATTCCGGACAAGGTGCCCGTCTGCTTCTAGTTGTTCCACGCACTTTACGGGCTCACGTCTTTCGGTCCTTACACGACGACGCAACCTGCGGCCACATGGGCTTCGCCAGAACGCTTCAACGAATCCAGCAAAGGTTCTATTGGCCCAAGATGCGACACGACACGGAAAAATACGTTGCTGGATGCGAACAATGCCAACGACACAAACGTCCCACGGCTACGCCGCCAGGACTTCTCCATCCTGTTCCACCTCCTAACTCTCCCTTCGAGACTGTTGGTGTCGATCTGCTCGGTCCATTTCCACGATCGAGCAGTAACAATCGATGGGTCGTCGTCTGTGTTGACCACCTAACGCGCTACGCAGAAACTGCTGCAATACCTGCTGCAACGGCCATGCACGTGTCGCAGTTTATGCTTCGTTGTGTAATTCTCCGCCATGGTCCTCCACGCGTTGTCATTAGCGACCACGGACGTCAGTTCGTTGCCGACGTCGTTGAAGAGATCCTGCGTCTGTCTGCCTGCAATTTCCGCCATGCCACACCATATCACCCGCAGACCAATGGTCTCGTAGAGCGCACGAACCGGACTCTCACGAACATGCTGTCTATTTATGTCGATTCTAAGCACAAAAACTGGGACGAAGTGCTACCTTACATCACGTACGCGTACAATACCGCGAAGCATGAGACTACAGGTTACTCTCCATTTTACCTGCTGTACGCTCGCTCCCCACGATTTTGTCTCGACACTATACTACCTTTTACACTAGACGTGGAAACCTCGACAGCCGAGACGCTCTGCCGCGCAGAAGAAGCCCGTCGCATCGCACGCCTCCGAACCTTGGCATCCCAGCAGCGTTCTAAGAAACGTTACGACGCCTGCCATCGCTCCGTATCTTATAGTAAGGGCGATCTTGTGTGGTTATGGACACCAGTCCGCAAACGTGGTTTGTGCCAAAAGTTCTTGGCTCACTATTCCGGTCCATTCGTCATTCTTGACCGCCTCAGCGACGTCACGTACGTAATCTCGAGCGTCACAAGCAGTGGTCGCCGCTCTAGCAAAACACAACTGACACACGTTGCGCGCCTTAAACCGTGCCATCATCAACCATCTGAGTGACTCGCCCAGAGGGCATCGTCTGCGAACCGGGAAGTGAAACGCGCTAGCGAAGATTCGACGAAGAGGAGGAAGAGACTCGACTGGCTCGCGAGCGACGCTGTGGATCCTTGGCTGAGCTACACCTCTGCATTACCCATATTGTAAATAAACGCGTTCCATCGTCACAATATGTTTCAAAAGAGGATACTCCATGGCAACTCAGATGGTCCGAGCCACAAGGGCCATCCATTAGGTTTTTTTAAATGCGACGGATTTCTAAGAGAACTTCGGCGACTTCCTTCCTTCCTTCTTTTCTTCCTTCCTTCCTTCCTTCTTTCCTTCCCTTCCCGCCCCGCCCGCCCGCCCGCCCGCCCGTCCGTCCTGGACTTTTAGCTGCCTAGGGCTTTTAGCTCTCTTGGCCGTTTCTATAATGATATCGATACCAAACTTGGTATGGCATAGCATGACTGTATGAAGAACATATTTGAGTAGTCATAACATGAAAATCATGACATGTATGTCATGATTTACATTTCATGGTCCTGCAGCTCTTGCGGTGGTTTCGTTCACATGGCCTGTTGCAAAACTGGTATGGTATGACATGATTGCATGGCGAACACAAGCGACAGACCATCTCGGCTGCGGCCGCTGCATTTCCCATGGAGGTGGAAATGTTGTAGGCCCATGTGCTCAGATTTGGGTGCACGTTAAAGAACCCCAAGTGGTCGAAATTTTCGAAGCCCTCCACTACGGCGTCTCTCATAATTATATGGTGGTTTTGGGACGTAAAACCTCACATATGAATCAATCAACAAGCGACAGACCATAATATAATAATCATGACATTCGTGTCATGTAAGAACATGACTACATGCGACGCTCACGATGCGCTCACGGCCGTTTCACTAGCGTCCTTTATACCAAATTTGGTAGTACGGTACGTGAATGAGTGACGAAGGCATGTGACTGGTGCAAAGATGATAATCATAAGATGCCGTGTCATATAACAACAAGACTACTTACCATGCTCATGATGCGCAGGCGGCCGTTCCGCTAGCTTCACTTATGCCAAATTAGGTATTACTGGACGTGAATGGCTGACGAAAGTATGATACTGGTGCAAACATGATAAGCATGAGATGTGTGTCATGTAACAACATGACTACATGCTACGCACATGATGTGCTCGCGGCCGTTTAGCTAGCTTCACATGTACCAAACTCGGCATTACGTGACGCGAACGGACGACATCTTTAAATGACACATCCAAACATGATAATCACGACATGCGTGTCATGTAACATCATGAGTAGATGTCACACTCATGATACGCTCGCGGCTGTTTCGCTAGCTTCAAACATGCCAAATTAGGTATTACGTGATGTCAATAGATGACGAAGGTATGTGACTGGTGCAAACGTGATAACCATGAGATGCGTGCCATGTGAGAACATGACGAAATGCCCCAATCAAGGCGCCAATACATATTGACGTGACGCAGTGCGATTGTTCGCCGACATTCATTTCGTTGCGTCATGCCGGCGTTGCCACACCAGGCGCTGCTCCTGCCATATACTCGCCGGCACGGGCCACGCTGCGTTGCTTTGACCCATGCGTGTTTCAGCTTGTCCAGCGTCCCTCCGTCACAAAAAGAGGGAGACGCCGTGTTGTCTGGGTAATACATCGGCACGAAATGCTGCATGTCACATTTCGCACCGGTTGCCGTCGGGACGCGCTGACGGACGCTGGTCACGCCGGTCGTGCCTGGCGTCAGACTATAGAATGCTCGCGTTTCGCTAACGTAACGTCGCTCTGCCCAACGTGCGCGCGCGTTAACGCAACTTTGCAGTATATTGGGCCCTTCATGATGCGCTCGTGGTTGTTTTGCTAGCACCACAGATACCAAATTCGGTGTTACGTGACGTCAATGAATGAGGAAATATACGACTGGTGCAAACATGATAATCGTGACACGCATGTCATGTAAGAACATGACAACAAGCGATGCTCATAGCGTGCTCGCGGGCATTTCACTAGCTCTACTTATACTAAATTTGATATCACGTGACATGAATAGATGAAAAAGGTAAACGACATATACAAACATGATAACCATGACATGGAAGTCATGTAGGCATCCTTACCTATACCTCGTACTGTTATGCTGATTTTAAAGTGACATATCAACATTTCTCATTCCTGCTTCGCATATCATCGATTCCCACTGTACGTGGAATCTGCCAATTTTTTTTGTTGTTTTGTTGCATATTGAAGTTGGTTGAACTTATGGTGCATACATTGAACACACTGATATCCATGGTTGCAGGTCAGGTGTGCTTCCAGTGTTGTTATTCTGCTTCACTCAAACATAAGAGAGAAATTTAGAGTAACTAGCGTACTTCTTGAAATTATTTGTGAAAGGGAAAATATGCTAGGTGGGGTTCGGCGGAATTGTCTGATGCTCACTAGGTCAGTGGTTGTGTTTTCATGTGTGTATGTGTTGTCTGTGCTGCCAAAATGAAGCAGGTGGAGTATGCTACTTCATTAAGGACAGTCTTCACTCCGGACTGTGGCTGCAAACCTCAGCTCATCGAAATCTTTACCCCCCCCCCCCCCCCCCGTGCGAGAGACTGTCATGACTGTCATCATTCTTGTTGTTTTTCGGCCGTTGTGAACTGGACGAAAATATTTCAACGCATTTCAAGCAAGGATGCGCCGTCAAAATGGGTTGATTTCTTGCCAGCAAAACGTGAACAAACGGTCCAGGACCCGTTCGCGCAAAGAAAACGCACGAGCAAGGAAAGGCCATCGTGGACTCGACTCCATTCAAGGCTTTCCAGGGAAACAAGGAGGCAACTGGGCGACTTTCGAGGTCAACGTGAATCTGGAGAAACCAGAAGCAGCGTGGTATTTGCAGTTTTGGCTGAAAGCTACAACCCAAATTGGTTGTACCTGCACCTGGCGAGGAGAGGCAAAGCTTGTTCGAGGAAAAGCGATGTCCTAGAAATTCACAGTTAAGCTGTAACTTCTAACAAACGACAAGGAATTGTATGTGTGGTTGAAGGCAAGGAAAAAGGCACTATCTTCTGCAGCCCTTGCGGGAACACGCCGCAGTGCCTCAACGACAAGGGATTAGTTGACCATTCCTCCTTCCCCCCCTTTCTATATGATCAGCTAAATGGAGTGGCATGTTTTGTAGATAAGCTGTCAGCGACTACATTGTACTTCTCGAACGAAGTCAGGCAAGTTTGGCACGTGTGCCGGGAGCCGATCTTTCGAACCTCACCCTACTGCCCGAAGTGTTCTAGGAAACCAAGGTCATCTAGGATCATCGGACAAGTGCAAAATCTTGGTGACGTGAGCAAAAAGTTGGTGCACTGCATTTGTGAACATATTTGGGCATCGTGTAGACAGCCCCCTCTCCACAAGCATTGTGTGGTGTCTTTCCCCGACTTCGTGAGTAAAGCATCTAACCACCGAGCGCCGTATTGGCTGAAGCCACGGAGAATGCGCCCAAGATTAGCAACGCGGTGTTATAAATAGCGGAAGACTTTTGTATATTTTCAGTTCTCCTGTCCAGTTCTAGACTTGAGTTCTACTTGATCCCTTGATCACCTCCTTTCGAATTCTCAGTTACTAACCAGGTAAATAAATTGTTGTCCTTTTTACGAGCACCTCATCTGACTTGTTGGATGATGGTCCCTACTACGGGGGCCCGCTACCAGAATGAGACCCGCGGGACCCGGTGTCGCAACAGCAGATGCCTCTGGGGTTAAACAATGCTTTAATATAGCTTGCTGAATCAAAGAAATACAAATGTAATGTTCATTACACTGCTATAAAAGCAATGCTGGAACCAAAATTGAAGTTTAACCCAACATGACTCCTTCATCATAACACATGTCAATTGCCGTGTTATAAAATTAGACAGCCAGCACTGCAACAACAATTGACATTGCACCGAGATTACCAGTCTTTTTTTTAAACAAGTTTCAAGACTTGGCTTGACTCTGCAGTAGAACACCTGACTGCCGCACAGAATGCTAGGGTTCGACTTTTGCTAAAATCTTGATTTTCATTTTTTGCACCACAATTCACCAAGAATCAAAGTAATAAGTTTTATAGTGGAGTGTTCCTTGAACTGTATTGCAAAAGCAGTGAGCCATTCACCTGCCGTGTAATAGCACATGTAATATTTTATTAATGATTTTATTTTACCAATACACAGTTGATGACAATACACATGTAGGCAATAAAACACGGTCATACCTCTTCTCGTCCAGGGGAAACCACGATGGAGATGATAGGCGAAGGGCGGTGGTCACGGGGCCAGTGCCTGAGCCAGCAGGGGCTCTCGTTGTGCCAGGGAGCCGAGAAAGCGGGCCACGAAGGGACCGTCGCGCTGTGCTAAGGTATGCAGGAATTCCCGCTGGCCCTCTGGTCCCCAGGAGGCAAAGTAGAGTTCGCACAAGGACAGCTGGCAGCGCAGCACTGACGGGCAGTTGCGGCGCGAAAGAGACAGAGTGTCTAGCTGGCCACACAATTCACCTGGAGACATGTAGAGACCACAGAATTCCTTCGGTCATTGCTCTGAGACACGCATGCATGAGCAGACACAATAGCCTATTAGCACACTTGCCGAATGATGCATACATTGCAAAACTGGAGTAATAAAAAGCCATTAAAGGGCCCCAAACTCCCTCCAGTGTTTTTGGTTGCTAACACTTTAAGGGTCCAGCTTGTCTATCCTATGTCTCATGTCAAACGGTCACGCAGTGGTCAATATAAACTTATACCACGGGTAACAATGCTTAAAACCACCGCAAAATATTCTAAGAAGGTCAAACACATTAGAAACCACAGAAATAATCAAGAATTAATTGCAAAAACTTATGTTAAGTTGCAACAAAAGGCTTCTGAAGTGTACAGCTCACACTTGTGCCCTACAAAAGAGGGCACGACAGAAGGAACATCTGGCCAGAAGGAGAGACGAGCCATTAAATAAAGCATAGCACAGAAAAGAGAAAGATGAGTTAGGGTTGCATTTTAATCTTGAAGCACATCGAACTTTCGTATTATGACACTAAAGCAAAAAGTTTTTGCAACCACGAGCGCATTATAGAATTGGGCACAACTATGACGTCACAACTCGGTTTTGACTTCTGGGTAGTTTGGGGGCTCTTTAAACTTAACAAGCTGACCTCTTAGATTGACTTTTATTAGATATTGTCAATCAGGCTTTGAAAAGTGGACTTCGAAAAAAAAATTCGAATAAAACAATAAAGTTGCCAATAGACATGCCAAGTAAATTCTGAAAATCTACTACTACACCATTACAGTCAACACGATCCCTAACGGAGACTAACTATTCTGGTTGAGGCACAGTGTATAAAATAAATCAGCAAGTATATCGCCCGACCTTTCTGCTCTCTCAGACTTATTTTCTCTGATCTGTGTTTTTCAAGTCTGCACTACTATGTACCCCATTCAGATTAGCCCCGCCGCGGTGGTCTAGTGGCTAAGGTACTCGGCTGCTGACCAGCAGGGCGCGGGTTCAAATGCCGGCTGCGGCGGCTGCATTTCCGATGGAGGCGGAAATGTTGTAGGCCCGTGTGCTCAGATTTGGATGCACGTTAAAGAACCCAAGGTGGTCTAAATTTCCGGAGCCCTCTACTACGGCGCCTCTCATAATCATACAGTGGTCTTGGGACGTTAAGGGAAGATGCTACTCGAAAAACGATTTTCTTTATTAAGAGTCTGAATTTAACACAAATTAGCATGCTAATAGAGTTTTTTCTCCTCTTTTCAAATATGTCATTTACTTTCATGTAGATTGCTTGGTTTTCTTTCTGCAGGTCAGATACTGCAAAACTATGGCCATTGTTATGCAACAATTCTGACCTATAAAAATTTGAGATAAAGCATGCAGATATAGCTGACTATGATCCTTTGGAACTGTAGAGTGCAAAAAACTATATAAATTTTGTGTGCAAAAAGGTGAAATACAATAATAAAATAGAAAAATTTACTATGGCTCTAGTTCCCAAGGGCTTTCAATGTTATGTATTTTTGAAAAACATAATCAAGCAGCACTGACAATCTGAATAGATACTTGCACTCTATGGGCCTTCATCATGCTATGTGCAAAATTTCATAGAGGTATGACAATTCTAAGTATACTGTTAGGTTTGGCCTGGAGATTCGTCTCTCAATCCCGTCGGCGCCCGGTCTGAGGGACGCTGTCAAGTATTTGAGCGATTATCCAGACCAGGCGGCGGGCAGAGGCGAGTTCCCGTCCTTCAAAAGCGGAACTTTTGTCGTGGCTTCAAGCAGAAGCGGTGACTAATGGACTCGGCGACTCATCGGGCGACGGCAAAGCTGGCGTGGCCGGCGCCGGAGCTGACAGAGGAGTGGTGCTCCCTTTTGATCCCCAATCACCAAGCCGACCGGCCGACTGCCTATGCTCGTCAGGCATTGTACGTGCTAGCCGGAGGACCAAGACGTCGTGTCGCCAAGACGCCGCTAGCCGTTCGAGAGAGGCCAACAAAGACGGCGCCTTCCTGAAAGAGACCGCGACGGACAGCGCACGCAGATCGCCCCGCTAATTGGGCGAGCTGTGCAGTGGACCCTTTGAAGTATGCGGCCAGGATTGTGGGAACTCTCGACTAACGGCACACCCACAACGAGGACGAGCCCTGCTGGCGCCACCCCAGTGCAGTGTGCATGTGGACCGTGCATGCTCGCCCCCCTCATCTGTGTGTGCGTGATTGGTGTTCGACTCGGAGAGGAGGAGCCCGACAGGGCATAAAACGACGAGGCAGAGTGCGGGACGTGGCTCTGAACCTTGCTCTGAACTATGTAGTGTTCAACCACCACGCTCGTGGTTTGTGAAACCACTATCCCTTCTTTTCTGTAAATATGTGTAAATAATGTCATAAACCTCTGTTATGTTTCTCGTATCCTCTTGTCGGCGTTCAGTTCCTCCATCCGGATGCCATCACTTGCAACTTCCTTCGACTCCAATCTAGCAACTGGTTGGCAGCGGTGAGGTGGACTTCACGACATGGTGCTGTGCTGTGGTGAGTGCTTGGTCCTTGCTTTACTTTCCAGGCTTCATTTTGTGAGTGTGAATCGATTAGAAGCCGGATTGTGTGTGGGTTAGGGGATCACCTATTTGTGAGTTAGAGGGATCACCCAATTATGTGTGAGATGCAGGACCAAAGTACAACGGCAATCATGTCGTGGAAGGCAATGCTAAGAGATGAACTTCTGTGTGTGAGTAAGCATCTAGGCATTGAAATAAAGGAAGGAATGGGCAGGACAGCGATTTGGATGCTGATCGCGCAAAAAGCCAGTGAGGATGAGATTAAAAACGCAGTAGAGATTTTTGAAAGACAGGAAATTGAGAAACAAGAAAAAAAAACAAGGGATAGAAAAGAGCGGCTCGATCAATTTGAACAGAAAATCGAGGCAATGAGGCGGAAGTTTCAGCCATCTGTAAGTGTAGCGCACGAGAAGTGCGAGGTGCAGCCCAGAGTTGTAGAGAAGGCTAGCACGTTTAAAGACAGCAGCAGGTTCGATGTAGAACCAAATTTGAGTGCTGCTAAAGATGCTGCGCTGATTAGAGAGGCCGACAAAGGCCAGAGCGAATGCGACAAGGTGCTGTGCCAGTTTAATATTAGCGAAACAGCTAGAATAGCTGTAGACAATCTGGCACAGACCTCCACTGTGTTTGTCGCGACGATGGATCTTGCAAAAAGTGTGGAAATACGCAAGGACACCGAAGAAAGCTCAGAAGCAGCGAAGGTAGAGAGTGACGGTAGCAGTGCAGTTGGCGATAGCTCCCAGGAGTGCGAGCGAGATGGTTCAGAGGGAAACAGCTGCATTGTTATGAAGTGTGTTAAGCTGCCGGTGGGTCTAGAGTGTGAAATAGGGGATTTTTTTGAAAATCATTTAGACTGCGCGACTGAGACAGCTGACGAAAGCTGTGAGAGGGTTCACGAGTGTGAGTTGCTATTGGAAAGCTCGGAAACAAGCCGCAAGAAGCGGCGCAGACGCAGGCGACGTCAGAGAGTTACGAGCGAGACAAAATGCACTACGGGTGTAAAGAAAGGCTCGACACGTTTGAGCGTAGCGAACAGAACTAGGCGTTTCGCATCGGCGTCAAAGTTGCCCTGCATGAGTCCGAGCCACCGGACAACAAGTAAAAGAACGGCGGGTTCTTCGCAGATGCAATCAGGTGAAAGGCGCCAGTTTCGTGGGGTGCGTGAGCACAGGGTTAGCGCAAGTCAACCGGCCCGACATGACAACAGTGCTAAGGCCGAAGTAAAGTGGCAGGTGGTGCAGAAGTACCCTTGAGATGTAAAGCCAGCAATAACACAACCCGCGACCAATTTCAAACCAATGAGGGAAAGGTCGGTCGCAAGCGCCGCCAAAAAAAGGAAGAAGCATACACGAGTGACAAAGCGAAGGGATGAAAGAGGTAGCAATCAGCAGGGCGAGCGACCGAAGAGCGGGTTATCGGCCAGTTCGACGAAAAGGCCTTTGTGGCGTGAAGTAAGGCAGCAGTGGTGAAAGGGTAGAGCACAGCGCGCATTCGCGCGACGGAATGCACGCCGGAGATTAAGAGCTTTGCGGGGACGGGAGTGTTGAAGGGGTCCTGTAAGAAAGGCGACAATAGCTAACCACAGCTCAGGAGCTAGACCACAGAGGACACCGACGCTCTTTCCCAAGCGTTGCTCGAATCCCCTCAGCCAAACGGACAGAAGTCGACTGAAATCACAAATGAGGCGTAACGCTGATGTTCAGCTTGTAGGACGTGCACGTTGTGGTGCCAGGCGCCCTCAAAATCCGCCAAGTCCTCGACCGCCACGTGTACGACTGAAGAGAGAGCGACGGCTGTAGGCTGGAGAGTAGGACACAGGAGTTTTTGGAAACATATTTGTTTGTTTATATTTGGTTTTAAAGTGGTGTTCTTGTGTCATCTCCACAGCTGGTTTGCTTGGATATTTTTTTTTCTTCCCTCCAAATTTTGTTTGTGTATAAGCTTTGTCAAAATTTTGAGTTAAGTTCTTAAACGGTATGCGGAAGCAATTACCCACCTCGGTCAACCGACTGAGTGAAAGGAGTTTTTAAGATAAGAGCACGCATGTCGCAGATGAAGTTTTGGTACGCCCGCTACATTTGAAGGAATAGTGGCTATAGGTTAGAGGGAAATGGCCTACGGTTAGGTGTGCGATTGGTGTGCTACCGTTCTTTGAATGAGAGTATGATGTCGTGCTAGGGCGCACAAGCATAGTCTTGTGCGTTCTTTAAAAACATGGGCTGGCATGAGGCTACATTCCTTTATTGGGCGTGTTGGTACACGAGTTGCATTTCCCTTTGTTATTTTAGTAGGTGCTCAGGAATCAGGTAAATTCTTTCGCTGAAGCGTTATGTTATATCGAACGTTGAGAATAGAGATGCGTTTAAGGATTTACACAGTTCGATATCTTGAGAAAATTTACGTTCAGATGAGGGTTTAAGGATACCTAGGTGAGAGAGATATCGCCTATGGTTAGGTGCGTGTTGGTGTGCTAGCGTTCTTTGGATGATAGTATGATGTCGTGCTAGAGCGCACAGCAAAGTCATGTGCGTTCTTTAAAAACATGGGCTGACATGAAACTACATCCAGCAAATGAGCGTGTTAGCACACCAAGTTTACTTCATTTTGTTGTTTTGTGATCACTTAGGGATCATATATGACCACTTGAGCTGAGAGCGTAGCGTTCGCCAAAATTTGAGGCTAGATACCTTTCTAGGATTGATAAGACGCAGTTTGATTTGATGTGAGAGAGTTTTGTTGGCGTCAGGGTGTCAGAAAAGTAGGTACTCACGACTACGTTACGTTTGTAATGAGCGAATAGAAAATGCGCCCAGATAATTTTTGTAAGTTCAGGCTGCATTTGTGTGGAATTTAGGTAGTTGTCTTTCATGAAATTAGTCATGAAGTTAAAGATTAATTACAACATTGTAGGGCAGATGGCAGGAAAAAGTGAGTTTTTGAATTAGTGTGATTACTGTTATATGGGGCCAAATTACATTTGCCTTCGTGTCCTTTTCTCACACGGCAAATAGTTCCATCTTTGGTAGGCATCTCCACGTCCATGATTGTTGTAACTTTGGCGGCACAAAATTGTCTCAAAATTTTAGCGTTCAGGTTTCTCTTTTGTTTGTGTTGAGAAGCCTGGAGGGTTTGAAGCGGGTCCAATGTGCTTGACTGCGGCATGGTATTGTGTTGTGTGGTTCGCCTTGCTGTTGTCGACCATTGTGAGCTGGTTTGGGAGTGGTTTCGAGTTCGCAGCTGGAGAGAGAAAAGCCAGGCCATCGTCCTCGTCACCAACCATTCTCTTCGTGCCCAGCAGTTGGGAGCGCTGGCCAGCCGAGATTTTCCGGGCGGCGGAGGAGCTGTTAGGTTTGGCCTGGAGATTCGTCTCTCAATCCCGTCGGCGCCCGGTCTGAGGGACGCTGTCAAGTATTTGAGCGATTATCCAGACCAGGCGGCGGGCAGAGGCGAGTTCCCGTCCTTCAAAAGCGGACCTTTTGTCGTGGCTTTAAGCAGAAGCGGTGACTAATGGACTCGGCGACTCATCGGGCGACGACAAAGCTGGCGTGGCCGGCGCCGGAGCTGACAGAGGAGCGGTGCTCCCTTTTGATCCCCAATCACCAAGCCGACCGGCCGACTGCCTATGCTCGTCAGGCATTGTACGTGCTAGCCGGAGGACCAAGACGTCGTGTCGCCAAGACGCCGTTAGCCGTTCGAGAGAGGCCAACAAAAACGGCGTCTTCCTGAAAGAGACCGCGACGGACAGCGCACGCAGATCGCCCCGCTAATTGGGCGAGCTGTGCAGTGGACCCTTTGAAGTATGCGGCCAGGATCATGGGAACTCTCGACTAACGGCACACCCACGACGAGGACGAGCCCTGCTGGCGCCACCCCAGTGCAGTGTGCATGTGGACCGTGCATGCTCGCCCCCCTCATCTGTGTGTGCGTGATTGGTGTTCGACTCGGAGAGGAGGAGCCCGATAGGGCATAAAACGACGAGGCAGAGTGCGGGACGTGGCTCTGAACCTTGCTCTGAACTATGTAGTGTTCAACCACCACGCTCGTGGTTTGTGAAACCACTATCCCTTCTATTCTGTAAATATGTGTAAATAATGTCATAAACCTCTGTTATGTTTCTCGTATCCTCTTGTCGGCGTTCAGTTCCTCCATCCGGATGCCATCACCTGCAACTTCCTTCGACTCCAATCTAACAACTGGTGGCAGTGGTGGGATGCCATCATCAGCGAACGACCTGCCTTGCCACCTCTAACAATACGAACTAGCGTGTATAAGAAGCACAGATCACACAAAACTGCAAAAGGAGAAAAACGCATTTGAAAGTTTGAAACCTTTTTTTTATCACAGAGTTGTTAGAAATGCATAATCTTTGGCCATAATGTTCAACAGAACTTTGAAAAGCACTGCAAGTTACTAGAACTGTCCTGCAGCATAGGTTGTGCCCTCACGGTCTTTGCGAGCACTCTCTTCTAGCCGTGCCCTTTTCACTCCACGACGACGGTGGGCCCTTGCTTCTGCTGTCAGACGCTTGGACATTCTCTTGATGCGCCTCGCATCGCGGGAATCACTGAAAGTAACTAGATCTCTAGATGGCAGTATGTTGAGCTCTTCCAGGATGTGCTCGAAAGTAGCATGACCCTTGTTGAACCACAGGATTGCCACAGCTGCGGCAGTCTCGACAACCGTTCGGGAGACAAACTTAGTCTTGGGGTAAAGTAGCCAAATTTTCCTGTTCAGGGATTCCGATGCGTTCTGGGTTTTCCCTTTGATGCATCGAGCAAGGAGCTCCTCATCCGTTAGCCGCTTATAAATGGGCAAAACAGCCAATCCCTGTGCTTTTGTCAGGAGAGGTGTGTGGCGTGGTGCAGGTTCACCAAGTGCTTCAGCGCGTTGATGTTTGCACCACGACTCTGTTCCTGCAGGGCAAAACTTGTGCTGCCAGCATTGTCAGTAGAGCATGAGTGGAAGTAGGAAGCCCATACTGCAGTGTACATATCCCGTACACTCCCCCTGTTGCTTGTTATGGCAATCTGATAGTATGTTTGGAGCTTCTGAATGGCTGGCTCTTTCATTTTCTGCCCTCGTGGTAATGGCACATGCAGCTTCCGTAGCGCGGTGCCAAGTCTCTTGGCCACATGATTAGTGCAGTCTTCTTTTTCTATATTGACAGCACCATAGACTTTTGACTCTGCAACTGCACTATATGCTTTGCTGTCACCGTCACTCAAGAATATCATGAAATGCAGTGGGGTGTCATAAGTCCATGTTCTCTGCCAAATGCGCATTGCAGCCTCCGTTTCCATGGCATGGGAGGAACAGTCTCCATTTGTTTCACAGACTGGGCCATGGAATGCCTGCCAGACATCCTCGTCTGGGCCCATATCGTTGTGCCTACTGCATGTCAGGCAGTAATTTGATATGACCTCGAAGTCTAAGCAGAGGCCAGTATCTGAGGAGATAACTGCGCCAATCCCGTTGTGGCTTTTGTGGCCCCTCTTCTGCCAAGTGCCGTCGAACATAACAGCCACATCAGTTTCGCCTGCTACTTCTTTCGTCAACTCTCTGGATCGGCGCAAGTTTTCACTCACAGCTGCCATGGCAGCGGTGTGCACCTTCTTTGCTATCGAAAAAAATTCTCGGTGGTGCATTGGCTTTGGGAGTCCAATAATGGAGCAAAATCTCGACAATTGCTCATGCCCAATGTCGAAAGCGCGTGCAGCCACCACCGCCTTCACATTTACAGTGAAACTATCTCAGGAGCTCCCACTGTCGTACCGTTGGCTCACTCGGCTGCTGCCGTCCGCCGTAACACGCAGTGACGTATAGAAGCACGAAAGAACAGTTGCTGAGCATTCGCTGTTTTCACAATGAAGTTCGAGGAGCGACGAAAGTCCCTTGCGCTTTTCTGCCGGCTCCCGAACGGCAAGTTTTCGAATACCGCAAGCAGGGCATGCCGCACCTGCCACAAGTGCTGTCAGCAAGAGGGTGTCGCACAAAACTGTCGTTACACAAACCTCATCGCGCTGTCTTTCGTCTTTTTCGAAGAAGCCGAGCTTCTTTTCCGAAGCACTGTCGAAAGAAAGCGCAGCGTCAATCCCTTCATCGCAGCCACTGTCGCTCGCGCACTCGTCGATGCCGCCGTCAGGCCTAGCACACGTAGGCGCGTTCTCGTTCGTCGCCGTCGTTCGGGGCACTTTACGCCGCCTTCCCTTGAACTTGTGCTTCGTTCGAAACTTCTGCGGTCTCACGTTGCACTTTTTCGGGCTTGTCATCGCGGAAATATGGGTAGACGCGTAGAAAAGCAGACGGACCAAATGCCGATGGCCGCCACCAACACAGCTGACAATGACTTGGTAGCCAATGGCGATGCGGCTTAGGGTGCCGCGCGTTTCAAACCGCTCAAAACCACTTGATAAAAAAAGCCTCGTTTTTTTTTGTTTTTTTTTTGCCCACGTACAAAACTGGCGGTCGTCGGAGCTGTAAGAAGAAGGCCGGGCGCAACTTTCCCAACCGATCGCGATGGCGGGCGGCACTGCGACAAGGAGCAGCGCGCATTCAAAGATGGCCAATATCGGCGCAAATTCACGAAATTTTGAGCCACCGAGATGCTTTCATACACATTTTTTTGCATTTTGCGGTTCGAATTTAGTTTTGAAATTTTCACAGATAAAAGAAGAAGGTTTGAAGATTACAATGCAATAAAAATCAGAAATACGAGAAATTTCACTAAAAACGCGATTTTTCGACTCGCATCTCCCCTTAAACCCTACATATCAATCAATCAATCAAATCCATTCAGATTAACCAACTCGCCCAACAACGAGTCTTACTCAAGCTTTGAAAGTGTATGTTGACTGTCACCTCTGTCTCATTAAAAGCACATTCAACTTTTGTCCAGGGCAGTGCGAAGGTATATTCAGATGAAGCCAGGTCGCTTGTGTTGCACTCTAAAAGATTAGCTTAAAACTACCAGCAAGTTTAACACTTTACTACTCTCTGCAATCATTGGTTGCCTAAAACTGTGCCCCTTCCTTGGACAGCCATGACAGACAGCTGTTTATTATTCCTTTTCACTACATACTAAAACACACAGACATCTAACTCGTACTTAAAAAAAAAAACACAGGCAGAGCAAGTGTTGACAGTACATTGCGTGTATCTTTATTAAGAAGCCCACTCTTACATTCTTTCAATGTTAGTTGCATGATCCTGTGCTTCAACCACCCATCGCTGTGTCCCTAAAACGTAACATTACATGTGCCATCTTCTGCTTTATAGCTTGCAATGTTTTCAGTACACAAGCAATGAAAGACACTGTACCGAAGGTTATCCAGATTCTTTTATACTACCTGGCACCCCCTTTGTGCCCCGTTAAACGTATGCTTTCTCAAAAAAAAAGCAGTTAAAGCATACCAATTGAAGCAAATAACTAGAAGCAGTGCAGAAAACTGATGATAAAGAAACACAGTCAACAGCACTATCACTGTGCTGTCAATTGAATGTTTCTTCAAAATTCACCACTTGGAGCTAAGTCCCCACAAGCACTTTGACACAAAAATGCCCTAAATAATGAGATTGCAAACATCTATACTGCTATACTAGCAGGTGTTTACCGAGAAAACATCTCTCCTGAGTAGTCAGGCTAGGTGATGCCACGCTGAGACACTCATCTCAAGCTTTATTGATACTTTATTAAACTTCCACGTTTTCAGAAATTTAGCATCCTGGAACTAGGGTGCGCATGTGCATTTATTACAATGGGAGCCTAGGTGGCTGCCATAGCCATTCTTTACGTTGTTCTAATGTTGCATAGCCCTATCATAAAGACATTGCTCAGTTTGTCTAATGTATTTCCTTGTAATGCACTTCGGTGTTTCTAAGACAGCTTTCGTAGCTTTTATTAAGGTCGCAAGCACATGCAAAGCCATATTTTCCTATAAAACAGTTAGACATACATCATCTATCAATAAATAAAATGCGAACTTGTTATACCAGCAGTCATAGCTTACTACATCAAATGCTACATGTCGTGAATTTGCAACATACTACGCAAGCGAGGATTATGCAACAATAAATGTACTTCAGAACCGCATAACGTGTCGTGTGCACACCATACGGAAGGAAGAAAAATAGCAGCAAAAGAACAGCAGGGAGGTTGACCAACCTATAGGCAGCACACCAAAAAATTTTTATAAGAAGATCGAACTTTTGTCAATCAGCCGAAAAAAGATGAATAAGTGAGAGCTCTTGCACATGCTTCGCGCACTCAACCATCAGCTACAAAACATTCCGTTCTAGCCCAGAGTAACCTTACACAAGATAGAGGAACAACCAGTCTGAAAGGCAGTTTGTTGTGAATTCATGACACCCAGCAATAAAGGGTTAGTTAGCATATCACATACAAACAGCACCCAAAAACAAAGGATGAGAAAAAGGAGGCAGGCAGCGGCACTGACTGACAACAAGATAACAAAGGATGAGACAAAGGAGGCAGGCAGCGGCACTGACTGACAACAAGATTTATTTGCTAGAACCGCGCAATATGTACTTGAGCACTATCTGACAAATATATGAAGAATGACAAAACAAAGAAAACAGAATTCACCTATGACCACGTAATCATCATGACAGTGTGCCATGAACATCACGTGTGCCAGCATTCAAGAGACGTCAATTTCATTCCTTGATAGTGCAATTAAAGGTACCCTGACATATACATTGCCCAGTCTTGCCATTCCTACGGCCTCATAAATTTCGCATATCATCTGACCCCGATAACGCTTAATGACAGCACAATGCTGAAAGTTGGGGGAACCGCCGCAGTCTCGGCAATAGATGCCGAGGTGGTCCGATACTGTAGAGAGCGTGATCTTTCAGCTGCTCGTTTAAGCGCTAGCCTATTTGACCGATGTACTTCTTGCTGTAAGACAGGGTTTCCACAGCACCGGAACAAGTTCGTTCCATGCATCGAAGCGGTAGTGTGCACTCTACCTCTGTCTCGCAGCAAGAGGTACATCGGCGAAACTGGCCGGAGTTTAAAGGGGTCCTGAAACACTTTTTTTGAGTAACCATGAAATTAATTCACTGGAAAAGCGTATTGCCTCAAAAAGTCAGCGCCATAAAAATTTTAAGAATCTGTCCAGTACGAGTGGAATTACAAAAATTTTTCACACGCTGCAATCGCATTCTCTCTCGTCCCGACGAAAGTGCTGGAAGCTAATCAGGGAGGAATGGGAGGGGCAAACAAAAAACATCACGTGCGCCTTGTGACGTTGAGCACTTTTTCCTTTTTTTTTTCTTAGAATGTGCGGGTTTTCCCGTGTGAAAGCACCATGGACAAGTAGCGGCCTCCTGCGGCATCTCTGTAACGACCGAGCGCGCCAAGTTCCCATCAGTCAGTGGCTGATAGATGGGCTTACTAAGAGTGATTTCTGGGCTTATTCCGTGATTTGTCGGGAGAAGAAAAAGCAATCTTCAGCCGACTTCGATAATTTATTGCGAATTGCAGGCCGCATGCTGTGCTATAATATTTGGCTCACGTGTTGTCGGGAGCCTCTACTACCGATCGGCAGCGTTTTCTGACCATGCTCAGAAAGTGTTGCAGGGCCTCTTTATCTGAGCAGGTGAAAGCACACGCTCAGAATTGCAAGACTGCGCAATGTATGTGTCAGCAGACATTTGATTGCGCTGCCACAGAAAGAAATGGGTTTTCTTCAGAACACTGGCTTATATGATGTTCAAGGCACACTATCACGATTATCACATAGTCATAGGTGTTTCCTCTTTTCTTTGTTTTGTCATTCCTCAAGTATATCTCAGATGCTGCTCAAGCATATATTGCGTGGTTTTAACAAATAAATCTTGTCCGTCAGTGCTGCTGTCCGTCTCCTTTTTCTCGTCCTCCGTCTATTGCACTGTTTTTTATGAATAATGTCGTACCAGCTAGCCCCAGGCAACCATTTCAGCTAGTCAAACAGTGGTAAGGAATGTCTATCCAGAATGGCGATTGGTCAGCATCGAAGGTAGAGTGCACGGGGTGGCGCAGTCAACTCACTTGCGGGATCCTCCTTTGGGGGTGCCAAGTGGGCGAGTAGTGTAGCAGAGAAAGCCTCCCTCTGGGCGCTGTTCCACAAGGAGAACCAGTGCAGCACACAGCTCACCTCGAGACGGCTCGTGCCAGCCACGCTCATCAAGGGCGACCACAGGCTTCTACTGCGAGAAATGCACAAGAACACAGAGCACTTCTTACTATCCTGACACTTTTCATTTTCACTTTAGTTCGTGTCTTAAAACTCTGGATCAGTATGGACCATACAGCTCAAACAACATGTTTTGATAGACAAGTATGACTAATAAATGAGCAATTGGTAAGAATTCATAATAAAAATATGTTACCATGATGTACAACTGAATTAAAGAGGAACACACAATACAGAAGTGCAGAAGCACTGTTTCCAGTGTTCTGCGATTTTTTTATACTTCCTGGCACCGTTTCATAATTATGAGTTCGAATCATGCATGATACTGTTCCATTTTTCTTTTCAGATAATTGTATGTTGCGTGGTACCAGCCTTGCCACCCTGGGAAAAGTGGGGAAATACCGAAACTCATTTTTCCCATACGATCCGCAGTGTAAGCTTGTGCTCTAATTCATGTCATTTGTGTGTCTGTTCCTCGGTTTTAACCATTCACGATGATCACAGAGTCCATCCATCTCTCGGTACTACTCGACATACACTCGTAAAAAATGCTGTCGACTTTCGGTGCCAACCGGGCAGTTGCACCACTATGAGAAACTTCCCCACTACAGTCGACTCTCATTAATTCAAACTCGAAGGGACCCCTGGATTTTGTTTGAATTATCAGGCTGTTTGAATTATCAGAAGTTCTCATATATGCGACTCTGGGTAAGGTGACAGCACAAATTATGATCAGACATCTATATTCACACTTTTAAGCATCTCTAGATCCTAACTACACAAAAACAGAGAGCGGTGCATGTATGGACAACAAGTTTATTGACTATCTACTGCTGACTAGACCTTTTAAAAAAATCATGGATGGTCAACTGCTTATTTGCCACATGCGCATTTAGCACAAAGCTCTCGATGCCAGTAAGTGCTGCCAGTTGATTCTGAGAGTTTTCTGTTGTTGTCAGAAATTTTCTCACTTTAGCAATGTACTGGAAAGCCTGTGCAGTTGTCACATTTTCCACTTCCGGTTCTTCTTCACTTTCACTGCTGTGTTGTGCTGGCAGCACCTCTGCCACCAAGTCATCGAGTGTGTCCTCCCTGCACACGCACAGGTTATCATCAGTAGCTGCATAACTGTCGAGGTTGGCAGCTATGTTGTGCGCTTTTAGAGCAGACAGCACTTGGCTTTCATCGTCGCCCTCAGTCTGCAAGCAGTCAGATGAAGTGGCAATGCTGCAGCCAGGTATGCGGAAGGCATGCTCGAAGCAGTTCCTTATTGTTGCTGATGTGACAGCATTCCATGCGTCGGCGAGCATGCCCAACGATGAGAGTAGTGTGACACTGTAAGGCATGGAATTGTCCATACATATCAGCATTCTCTTTAGCAGTGTTTTCCGGTAATTAAGCTTCAAGCATTTGATTACCCCTTGATCCAGGGGCTGGAGGACAGCTGTAGTGTTAGGAGGCAGAAATTCAAGGCGAATTGCTTCCAGCCCCTCCACGTCGCCGTGCGCAGGGCAGTTATCAACAATGAGCAAAATTTTCCTTTTCGCTCGCTTCATTTGCCCATCCAGTTTGCGGAGCCAACCCTCGAACAAAGCTTGCGTCATCCAGGCTCGCGTGTTTCCGTCATATGCAACTGGGAGCGTTCGGACGCCTTTAAAGCACCTGGGACGCTTTGACTTGCCCACAACGAAGAGTTCTGGCTTGTGACTTCCGTCCATATTGGCGCAAACCATGACGGTTAACCGTTCTTTGCTCAGCTTTCCGCCAGTGCAACGCTCTCCCTTGCGACACAAGGTTTGATCGGGCAGGCACTTAAAAAACAGCCCCATTTCGTCGGCATTATATACATCAGCCGGGGAGTATTCAAGCAGCAGGCTTTGAAGTCTAGTCTGCCGCCAGTCAGAAGAAACAGCTTCATCGACCACTGCTGCTTCACCACTCACTGTTTTGAAGGAGAGACCGTGGCGTTCCTTGAACCGAGAAATCCAGCCATCGCTGCACTTGAAATTTTCAATTCCCAAGCGCAAGGAAAGTTCTTCAGCTTTCTCTCGTAGGATTGGCCCATTTATCGGTAAATTGGAGCTCCGTGCGCGCTTGAGCCAAAGAAGCACGGCGTTTTCGAGATCCGGGTACGCAGCTTCCCTGAGCCTTTTCCGATCGGGAGCGAAGCGGCTCGCGTTATTCTGCAGCTTGTCTTTGGCTTTCAGAATGGTTGTGAGAGTACTTTTGGTTATTCTATACTTCAGTGCCACTTCGGTCTTCTTTACCCCAGCGTCGACTTCTTGGATAGCGGCCAATTTCTCTTTTAGGGGTAGTGTCCGATATTTTCCTCGCGGTGACATGGTCGATCGAAAAATGCGCAGCACGTAAGAAAAACGGGCAGACCTGTACGCATTCTGTGGGGACGTCACGTGCTTCGGAGTCGGCCGGCGCCACCGGCACGCCGGAAAAGCAGAGATAAGCCGCGAGCCAGCTTCGTAACCACCGGGCCGTTTTTGTTTTTCATTTTTTTTTCCACCGCGGCGCGGAATGCTGAGAAATGATTGTGTGGCAAAACCTTTTCCCTTGAAGTTTTAAGGCACTTATTTTTCAATATCAGACTATTATGATAATCATAAGCACGCAAATCTTCAAATATTGCCGGCAAATCAGCAGAAATTTTCCGGTATGGATAGGCAGAAAGTACGAATTAACCGAATGACGAAGTTTGAATTAAGCGGCTTTTAAATACATTGAAAGCATAGCGAGCCAACCAAAATTTTGAATTTTGTATGAATTAACCGAAAGTTCGAATTATCAGAGTTTGAATTATCGCGAGTCTACTGTATTATGGTGAAGTTGACCCACCACAAGTCAAGACCTATGCCTATTGTGGTTAGCCCTGAACCTTCGCATCAGAATGACCCCTTTATAATTAGTGGCTTAGAACATGATGTAGAAGATCTGTGACATGTATTTGACTGACTTGCCTTCTATAACTAAGTAGACACCTGGAATCACATGAAGGACAGCAAGAAAATTCAATAATGAGTCATTTGGAGCACTGCCACAAGCTACTGGTAGCAACACCAGAGATGTCTCCATACGTTGTGAGGTCTTTTTGCACCATAACCAGGGGTTCAACGATCGAAATAGAATTGGAAGCAATTTTCGGAGCAGCAAAATGTTAATTCTGTAACACTAAAGACCATATTTGGAGCAGGTTATGCGAAAATGTAAACAGCCATACTTTATCACTAAAAAGCAAATTTCTAGCAGTTCAAAATGAAAGTTTAAATTTGGAAAAAATATATCTACAAACCATTCAACATCACTTATATTGTAGTAAAAATGAGCACCACTATTTCTATGAAAGTAGTATTTTAAAACAGCCCCCTGAGCAAACAATGATAAAGTCCAGATCAGCATTTGTCTCTTCTGCCAAATCTTTTGACAGTCTCTGCAAATTCAAATGTAGATATGCCAAGCTGGCGACCTTGAAATTAGAGGGATTTGTAAAAATAAGGAGTAAGAGTGGTGAAAAAGCAAATGATACTGGTGTTTTTTTTTTTTCAGGGCAACAGAAATGCTCTAAGTGATTGCCAGTAACATTTTTAGACGTTAGAAATCACACTTGGATACACATTGATGTGGCGTATACATGCATGAGCAAAGCCATCTTTTAGAGACGATGCTTCTGAAGGCTGACCTAGTTGGTGTCCATCATGCCCAACAAAACCCAAACGAAAACTGAACACGTGCCCAACAAAACACAAAAATATGTGAAAACAACCGACTTTATGTGTAATTAACTATACACAAGCACAATACATGGTCACCCGTGCCGTCTGTCTGTGCATGCATCTATTCGTCCGTTCGTCCATTTGTCCGCCCTTTAAACTAGTTGGCGACTTCAATGCAGACATTATCGACCTTAGGACCTACAGCTTCGTCCACTCGTCATCATTGAGTTTGTAGACCTTCACCAATTTTTCTAAATGCCCTCAAATTAAAATTACCTATGTCAATTTGCACCGTAGTTTAGTTGTCAGTCACCTTCAGTGCATTGTATTTAACTGCAGCTGATGTTAACCCGACGTGACGAATGTATCGTAGGAGTACATATGTAATGATTACAACATTGGATAGCCACCACTGCATCTTCATTTGACGCTTCACGAACATTACGGTCTATTTGAAAAGCAGTTGCGTGACCTGGCATGGCTCTTTTTGAACACTTGATTGCAGCGCAGAATGCTGGCGTTCGATTTCTGCTGGTACCCCGACATTTTTTTCTTAACATTCGCAGGTTCGTGTAGTCGATGACAACATTTTCTTAATGCTCCGGCGTTAAAATTACCTCAGTGTGTTCTCACCGTTCCTGGGTAGATATGAAGTGTCAATCACCTGTGGCACACTCCCACCCGCGGGCATATGCCAATGTCCTGCAGGAAGTGTTTGACGACATATGCGACAAGATTGTGACATTGTTATTCATGTCATAACCAGCGAGTAATATTCATGAAGCCATCCTAAATTCCCATACAAATTTTGGTTTATCCCAAGTTAAAGGGGTCATTGTGAGAGCACCCACACATAGGCAGCTCGATTGTTTAGTTCAGACAGGCAGACAAAGATACGTATGGCGACGTTAAAAGTGCTTGCATTACATAAAAAAATTTTTCGCATTTAATACTGATGTCAATTGATACTTGCGAGTATCAGCGTTGCCCTGTTGCTGACAGAGGGACATACATGCTGCAATGTGGAGAAGGCAACGCCACCACTCGAGTTACTCATCTGTGCTGCCAATGCATAAAATGTAAAAACTGTCAGAATCTCGACAGCATTCAGTAAGTTTTTAACATTATTGTTAAGGGTGCTTGCGTTACAATCTCGGTATTGATCGGCATAACCCCAGCAGAACAAGCAACATGCCTGGCTCAGTCCAAACCAAGCAATGATGACGACGACTTCATAACATGCCCATCTTTTTCACAGTGCTTGCAACCAGTAGTAGCATAGGAGATGGCAAAACAAGTAGCTAACTATAGAAAAGCTCATTATTTATTCTGAGTACTCAAAGGCTTAGTTTATTTTCTAGTTTTTTGAGCTGTAGTGCCTTCCTTTCAAAGTATATGAAAACATTGTGCAACTGCTAAAAAAATATGGGACTATTTCTGACACAATTGATGCACTAGCAGAAATTGCCATGCATCATGCAACTGCTCATGTTTGTCAACTACAACACCAACGTTATAGGTATGCCATTGGCATTCATTTTCTACGAGTATCATCCTGTGCCTAAAACCTCGTTCCACTACACTACATTGTCTTTTGCCATCGCTGAATGCATTTTCGTTCCCCTGGCCCCAATTTCTGCTACCCCTTGAAAGTAGAGCTTATCATGATAACAATTTCTTTGCACAATTTCTTTCAGTATGCTTCTCCCTGCCAGGTTTAATTCCTTAACTGCTTTGAATGAGCACGGTTCATCCTTTGTGTAGTGTAGTGAATAAGTGTAGAGACCTCAAATTTGAGACTTCAAGGGTCTTTTCAACAAGACTGGTTCATTTCCAAGCTATTCTTCAGTCACTTTCCACATAACAAAACTTTCATGGAAATTTCTCATATTTTTTCCTGCCACTTCACATTTTTTGCAGCTTGCATTTAGAAAATGTTCTCCTGTGAAGACAATGCATGTGCTGCGCATGCACCATTGTAAAGAAGACTACTTTTGTTATCATATCTTTGGGTGCTAATTACTCTAATGCCAAAGTTTATTTTGATAGCTTTACTTGTTATCTTCACTAGTTAATAACATTATTTCACATATCGTGAAAAACACCAAAAGGCCATGGGACAACAAACCTCGTTAACTTGACTTGTAACGATGTGACGCAGTTACTTTTGGTCTCGATTGGACCTTATGCTGGTCCAATATCTCGATACCGATTGGCTCCTTTTCTGCAAGTTCCAAAAGAGAGCCTATCAGAGTTAAAAATGGACTCCAAGCAGGCTTAATCGTGATCAGCGGTGCACTGTGCGACACTGGTATTAATAACCGCTTTTTTTTTTTGAGTCAATCAAAACATGCATTTTAGGAAAAAAAGTACTGAAAGTCAAATTGAAAAAAGTAATGAAGTTCGTGACAAGAAAATTCTTAAATAATAAAGTGTTAACGAGATTAATAATGTCATGAATGCCTTAGGACTTGCACACAGATTATTATGCCGTTTTCGGTCTACATGCGATAACGAAAATGGCATTCATGCAGTTTTGAGTCATGGATAAAAAATGAAATTGTTCTACCCTCACTGTAGTTATCGCCCAAGATCTTCTTGTGCTATGCTATACACAGTTTTTCTCCCTTCCCATGCTGTCTTCATTCCAGTGCAAAAATTATTACATTGAATTTTTTCTCTAATCTCTAGTTCTTATCAGTAGCCAAACTACATTAAAATACTGCAATAACACAGTAAATACCATTAGAACAAAATTTTGTTGTGTGAACTGTTCAGTTGAACAAACATTTTTTTATGTCCCCCACTCAAGTGCCATTGGACCAAATACTGATGTATTTCAGTTTAGTGAAATGAACTGCAGAGCGCATTTCAGTACTACTGATGCATTTCGCGAAACACGAGACTAATGACAGCGATGAACCCAGTGGCTGAAACAAATTGTCCGAGAGACTGGGTACAGACATCGCTCGGCATTTTCAGCGACCATGTAACCATAGACATGCACGTTGAGACGTGTGCCACACTGTCAATAAAAGAGATTGTAGTAAGCATCCTACATCATCAAAAGGAGGGGGAAGAATAAGCTACCTTTGTAGGAGATGCATGAAAGATTTCAGCAAAAGAAACACTGATGTACTAGGAAAAAGTCGAGCGGTTCACTGCCCAGCAGGGTGTTGTGCCTGAAAAGGTTAGACTCCATTCATGAGATGCCCCGCTGCGGTGGTCAAGCGGCTGCTGACCCGCAGGTCGCGGAATCAAATCCCGGCTGTGGCGGTGGCATTTTTGATGGAGGCAGAAATGCTATAGGTCTGTGTGCTTTTTGGGTGCACGCTAAAGAATCCCAGGTGGTCAGCATTTCTGGAGCCGTACACTACGGCGTGTCTCATAATCATATGATGGTTTTGGAACAAGATGGAAATCAAATCAGCCTTTCTTTAACCTTTTGACATTGATTTGGTTCATCAGTATTAAATTATGTGTGTTTATTCACAAAATTAAAATGGGTGGCTGCAGTATAAATAAAAATTAATGCAACCCATATCGGCGAAACCAATATCCCTGATACATATTTATGCGTTGGAACCATGGCAGCCGCCACGCACAGCTCTATGAAAGGCCAACAACCCTGTCACAAGACACATGTAATGTCATTCGCAGCTACTGTGATTAGGTATTCCATTTTTCTTACTGCTTCACAGTCATAGTGAACACATTTGCAGCTAACAGCTTTTGCTCAATTAATGCATTTTCTGAACTTGTGCACTCCCAATAAGTGCAATCCCCGTGACAAAGGGCTGACATTAAGCGTGACAGGTGAAGCAATTGGTAAAACCGTCATCTTCCCAGACTCAGATTTCATGTCAACACCTAATTTATTTATTTATTTATTTACAAGATACTGCAGGCATGAAGCCCAAGCAGGAATGGTACAGGCAGTAAGGCAATCAAGCCAAACATCACACAGCGTACAATAATTCAATCATCACACACATACAACAACAATGCAACCAAACTTATCGTAACAGCGATGATTTTAGGTGGGATCGCGTGAATCGCAAAGAGAAACAAAGGGAAACAACATGGCACTGAAGTAAGAGAAAAAAAAAAACTGCAGAACATTTTTACATCCTCAGGAAAACATGTGCGTCAATAGAATCTGTCGACAGCAGGGCGGCAAACGGTAAATTGTTCCACTCACAGATTGTGCGCGGGAAAAACGAAAATTTGAAGAGATTAGTTTTGCAGAAATACGGAGTTAAGGCAAGGGAGTGTGAATGACGACCACGCCGTGTTTCCAGGCGACTAATGTAGGGGCTGTGATCAAATAAGAGCTTCCGGTTAACTATTTGGTACAGTAATTTTAGCCTAAATGATTTACGTCGTGATTCTAATGTTGGGATACCATGTCTTTCCATCTGGGCAGAAACGGAGTCTGTTGGACCGTACATACCATAAATAAAGCGGACGGCCCTTCTTTGAATTCTTTCGAGGCATTCGATATTGGTTTTAGTGTGAGGATCCCAAATAACGCAGGCATATTCAAGTTTAGGTCTAATTATAGAAGTATATGCTAAGTATTTAACCTCAGAGGGAGCGGTTTTGAGTTTGTGTCGTAATAAACAAAGTTTACGGAAAGCGGCAGCGCATATGTTAGTTATGTGAGAGTTCCAACTTAAGGTACTGGTTAATGTTACGCCAAGATATTTGTGTTCATCTACTTGCTTAAGCGGTTGGTCACAAGTACAATAAGAGAATTCAAGGGGGTGTTTCTTTCTAGTCATTCGGAGGTAAACTGTTTTGTCATGGTTTAATTGCATGTTTGTAGTTTTACTCCAAGAAGCAACGTTTTCTAACGCCGAGTTTAACGCAAGTTGGTCCTCGATGCAATTAATTTCATTAAAAAGTATACAGTCATCTGCAAAAAGACGTATTTGGACCGGACTGTTTATAACGTTAACAATGTCATTACAAAAAATAAGGAAAAGTAAAGGGCCTAGCACACTTCCCTGCGGTACGCCAGACGTAACAGGGAGAGCGTCAGAAGTGCTTCCATTAATGTCGACGTACTGTCTACGGTTACTTAAATAGGCAGTTAGCCAAGAGACGATGAACGCTGGAAGCCCGATTTGAACTAATTTATCGATTAATTTGTTGTGCGCTACGCGATCAAAGGCCTTACTAAAATCTAAGAGTATGAGGTCAACCTGTCCCCCCTTATCAAGAACTGAAGAAGCGTGGTGAACAACTGTAAGTAGTTGAGTGACGGTCGAGAATCCCTTGCGAAACCCGTGTTGAAATGGAGAAAGGATTTGATGGGTATCTAAAAATTGTGTAGTGAACGTAGAAACAACGTGTTCAAGTAACTTACAGGCGGATGATAACATAGATATGGGTCTGTAGCTGGGAATTAAGAGTGGGTCGCCTTTTTTGGGAATAGGTACGATACGGGCTATTTTAAAATCAGAAGGTAGCGTGGCCGTACGAAGAGAAGATTCAAAAATAAGTACAAGAAATTTCGTCAAAGTTTCAGCATAACGACGGAGAAATGCATTCGGGATGCAATCAGGCCCTGGCGTCGATTTGTTTTTTAATCGAAGTAACATATTTAAGACACCATTGTGCGAAACAATATTGACATCAGGGTATGAAGCTATTGAATTACTCTGTTTCAACTGAGACTGCGAAAATACGCTATGGAAAAACAAATTGAAGTGATTCGCGATTGCTCGAGGATTAGTCAATTTAGAGCCGTCGACTAATGTTGGCCATGTTTACAAACGCTCACCTTGTCTTGTTTTCTTTCAATACCTTCATGATTTTTTTGTTGGTGCAAGGACCACAGTAGCAAGGTTGGGATTTCTCACACTATATTTATCAGCCAGCCTTGGAAGCAAACTCTTTTGTTTCATCAGTGGAGAATAATTACAAGCACAAAGGGCACTGGTTTGATGACAAACAAATCAGCATCAATTGCAAATGCTATTTTGTACTTCTATGTGAACCAGGAATGCAAGGTGGCTATGATATTCGGTATGAACATCATTTACTGCAACTGAAATTACATGTGTAATGTGACAGGGGTATAAGTCAGATGAACCAAATTATTACAGAGGCATGTAAATACGGCCAGTCAGAGTTGTGATAAAACGGCTCAGCTTATTATGCAGCTGCAAAGCTGAAAACTAGAGAAGCTTAGAATGGTGCACGGTTACTTGGGAGTGAAGCGAATTGAATTAAATACTTTATGAAGCTCTTTTGAGTTGGTTATCATGGGCTTCAACATTCTAAAGCAGCACTGGCTATGGCAGGCCAAGCAGTGGAGGGCTCCACATAATTTACATCCCCTGGCTTTGCACAGTACACGGACCTCGAGCATTTTGCTTTCATTTAAGAGCAAATGCCAGCCCAGGTTCAAACCAGTGTCTTTCAGGTCAACAACAAGCACTGTAACCAATGAGGCACCGCAGAAGGCCAGACGCCCTTTGAAAGAATAAAAACTATTCCCAAAATTAATGAAAAAAATTGCATAGCATTCTCGCACTGAGATTATGTTAACCAAACTTCGGGTTATTCTACATGTCATGTCATAAAATTTATTTCATTTGGGACGACACACAGACAGGCCGTGCAATGGCCTCACCAGTCTGCTGCGTGTTTTTCTGTGTTGTCAGCACTTAACGGAGAATTATGTGCCACTCTGACATTCCTTAATCACCTCCACACGCTGTTTACTGCTGTTCCATCCGCTGCTTCTACATTCTGTAGCTGCAGCGTCGATCCCCGACGCCAAGCGCAACGAACCGGGCGACAAACCAGCAAAGGACGTGATGACTGTTTTCTAAGGGGCAACCACCTCCGCCTTAACACTCCCTTCCACTGCCCCAGTGACAGCCACAGCGTTTTTGCAACCCTTTCACGCGACCACAATCAGCTCGCGGGCCGAGAGACTCACTCAGCAAGCAAAGTTATTTATTTAGACCAGCCTAACTACCACAATCGCCGCAACTGAAATACCCGGGCGCCAGAGCCGGCAGGCGTGTAGACTGTGTAGTAGCCGCTGCCGCATATCGCACGGGGGTCGCTCGGGTCGGCGACCGCGGCGCATTTCGGCCAATTTCCGCGTCGCCGCTCCTCGCCCCCCTTTCCTTCGCCCATACCAAATTAGCCGCACCCTACCGACCCGACATCGTAGCTGCTACGAGACGACGACGAAAACGTCTGGGAAAGAAAGACCTTTTTGTAGGCTCGGAGGCGTTAATTGGCGTAACCTCGTCGTAGAAGGAGATGCGAGATGAGAGCCGCACACAAGTATTAGGACACGGCACAGCATCCGCATCCAACGTTTCGTTTGTTTCCGTAATCTGTAACCAGGAAAGTTCCGGCACTGTTCGCATTGTTGTTGCATCTGGTCAAGCGTGAAATGGAGAAAGACACAATCGGGCAGACCTCATGTGCGCAATATGATGTCATTCATACGAAGCATTTTTAAGCGGCACACGCATCAACAAAAGGCTGCTGTGCAAACCTTGACGCACCTACATCACGAGAAAAGCGCATAATGAAATATTCGTTGAGGTTGTGCATCCCAAAACCACGGTATGGTTATGAGGAACGCAGTATTAAGGGCTTCGGAAATGGGGCCGATCCGGTGTACTATATATAGAGTTCAGGTGTCTTAAGTACACGGACCTTTAGCAATTTGCCGCCATCTAAATGCGGCCGGGGTTCGAACACGCGACCTCCTGATGACCAGTAAAGCCCGATAACCACGAGACTACCGCGGCGGGTCATGTGGAGAGTCAGAAAGTTTGAAAAAAAAAAAAAACTGGCATCAAACAACTGTAGTGAAACGCTCCTTGCAAGATTGTACGAATGCGCAAAGTATTGCACAGGATCGCCCAAACATCAAGGTGAACACTTCATTATTCAGGGCCTCGTAGAAAATTCTGATTAATGCACGTATCAGAAAATCATGATTGCTGTTGTGGAGACAATTAATCCACGACATGAAAGATTTCCTTCGCGGAATAGAAACACGTTCTACTTATAGGAGCTTGAATACAAATAAGTCGTCCACCTCATATGTGGTCGAGCCTGTGCAGTGTACAAAGTTCCATCCAAATGCGCCTGCGCGAGCTGCTCGTTCTACTTCAGGAAGCAAAGATAACGCTGGAAGTTCATTCGCAGTGTCCACGATTTTTCCACCTCCTGCGTCATCTCGTGATCTAAAACAACGTTGCTGCCTGTTTGAACCCCCAAGTCGCTGGAGAAACGGCACGCGGTGTCCTCCGATGACAGCCTCCGTCGCACCACGGGTGCCCCACTTTTTCTCTCCGCGCATGCAAGTGACGATAGGAGAACGCGTTCCACTGGGCCGACGCGCGCGCGCTTTTGCCAGCGACAAGTCCTTGACAAGGCGGAGAGCGCGCGTCGAAACGACGAGCTAGGAAATAAGAAAAATAACAGAAGGCATCCGGGGAAAACGCACGTAAAGCAAGAGAAAAGATACGGCGAAACCTGCGCTCGCTCCAACGACCTCGATCAGCCGAATACGTAGTACAGTGTGTGTGGGCTAATACGCCGTCGGTCCGCATGTCGCCTGCACGCACCCGCGTTCAATGCAAGCAGCAGCAACAACGAAGGCTACACGGAGCTATCGTGCGATTCGAAAAAAGAAGAAAGCAGGCCGGATTTCTCGAACAAACGAAGGAAAAACCACCGCCCATGCGCTGTAGGCGGCGAACAGACACGTATCGCTAAAAAAGATGAGCTGTTTGTTCTTCAGCTGGGCAAGACTCATAGGCGTACCGAACAGAGCCAAAAGAGCAACGATAGCCCCCCTTCGCCCTCCCCCACTTTTTGACAGTGGTCACAGGAAAACCAAGAACTGAAACAAATTTTCCACTCAACACATTATTATACTAATTGTATAATAACATTTGTCTTCACCTGTGCAATGAAGATAGTGATGTCCGAAAAAGCAGCAAAAAAAAACAAACAAAAAACAACATTGCCAATGAAGTTCAAATCAAAAGTGTAGAATTATATCCACGCACATTACAATAAAGAATGAGGCAACCACAGAATGAGTACTTATATGAAAAAACGCTAAGCGCTTTATAGAGATATATTTACATACCTCCGATGAGGTAATTAAGGTATGCTTGACATCAAGTTCGCGAACAAGTTCAAGTTCGTACGCCACTCGTAAGACGCCAAGGTGAATTCAGTGGAGAATCGACTTTACGAAGTTGCATTCGCAAGCTCACTATTAAGCGAGGCGTGCTAATTATAGACCCAGTCCGATTACGCCAAGTTATAAAAGTTTGCAACTACGACTAATGGCAAAGGCTGTAGCAGCCGTCCGTACCAACAACAGTCGAGAAAATGGCGAATTTGACCACATGCAAAACTATAGACAGTGTCAATCAGACAGCATGCAAGAAAGACATTACATATAAGCACTCATTTGCTCTAATAAGTCACGCGATCAATTACTTCTGGGGGCTGATAATTTCGTAATGTGCCTAACCGATTATTCCAAGAGACTACATTCACGATAATTACTCATTACATTCCCAATCATCTTTTGAGCAAAGTACAGCCTGTCCATTTCCTTTGTGCGTAAAAACTGAGCAACAAAACGGGTAACAGAGCCACGAGTGCCAGGCTTCAAGTTAGGGGACGAGGTAGCCCTACTGTCGTCCCGCCACACGAATCCGAATCGTCGTTGCATAACGAATTGTTGTGGTTCAACCTCGCAAAAGCCCTACATGATTATGAGAAACGCCCCAGTGGAGAGCTCCGAAAACTTAGGCCACTATGGGGTTTATTATACTGAAAACACGGGTCTCGACCATACGTTGTCTCCATCGAATATGCGGCAGCCGGGATTCGATACAGCGACCGGTTGCTGGTCAGCAGTTGAGCACAATAACGACCAGAGTACCGTTACGGGTGCACATACAGCTTAAAATTTCCGTACTCCCGTTGCTGTTGGTAGTATAAGCGTGTGTGTGAACGTGAAGAGGTAAGAGTGATATTGCCCTCAGCTCAGACCATGCCACAATATTTGGGAAGCTTCGTGATGGGGACGACGACGAAGTGTCTATTTCATAGAACGCTTGTACCTTTGTCTCAAATTTTCTATTTGTTTTACCGCAAATTCTGGGAGCTGCCGCTCCCTCCTTGCGAGAATGGACGATGAAGCCTCTCAGGATTTTCGAGGTGGACAACCGCTACGTCTGGCAGCGGCTAAACGTGGGACCACCTCAAGTGGCACAGACAACGAGGCAAGGGAGCTCTATTCCGACGTTTTCGAGTCATCGGATGACGACTACACAGTAGTCATGAGCCGCAATGCCAAAAGAAGACTGCTACGAACATCGTTGATGGCGGGTATATCCACCGTGCAGGCTACCGCACAGCGTTGGCCACACACTATACTCTTCATGGCTGTGTACCTTTCAGCCAACCTACGGTGGCTTAACAGGCAAGTCCTCTCTGCATACCTCGATGGACTCGCGCCAAATGAGATTAAAGACGTCAGGATCAACTCACGGAAGAATGTTCTGGCAGTTGATGTTCTACACCGTAGTGCGCTTTGCACATCTCGGAAATTGACAGAGTCACAGTTAAATCAGTGATCCCCACTGACTGTAAGGGCAGTGTTGGCGTCATTTATAACGTGTACATTTTTATTCCTGCTGACGATTTTCCAATCTTGATAAAGTCAACTACAGACGACATCCTCATCAAGCACATCGCAAGGCTTGGTCAGCCACGATGCCTGAAGATTGCTTTTGAGGGAGACAGTCTTCCCCCAAACGTCAAAGTTGGCCATGTTCGCCACCAGATCCATCCATACATAACGAAGCCCCTACAATGCTTCAGATGTTTCAAGATGGGACATGTCAAAGGAGTATGTACCAGCATTATCGTGTGCCCGCGGTGTGCCGAACCTCCTTCCGAAGACACCTGCCACGCAACTGCGTTCAAATGCTCCAATTGCCACAGCGCACATAAAGCGTCATCTAAAGATTGCCCACGAGTGCAAAATGAACGCACGGTGCTGAAATGCACGGTGCGCGACAATTCAACGCACAGAGAAGCCGCTGCTACTGTCAGGTGACGTTGGCGTCACCACAGAAGATCATCATGCAACGTGACATCTGCCGATAGAGACACGTCATCTCAAGCAAGAAGAACTGGCCCCCCATCGTCAAGCTCTGCGAAGACGGATACACCCAAAACAGAATCAGGGTCAAGACTCCCACCTAGTGAAGAGTGGCCATCACTTCCATGAACACAGCCTGTTTCAGAGGTGGATCGAATCCCGTTAACTTCGATGCCATCACGAACCACTGATGAAAAGACAACTGAGGATCGCCAGGTCATCAACATGTTGCAGACCCTTATGAGCGCAATGCGCATGCTCCTAAGCAACATGAACACCCGATCAGCGCAGAGCACACTCCAAGTGCTGGACACTTTGATTCCGGTGCTTGCAGCTCTATGGTAAAACGATGGTCCGCAACATGTTATTCTTTCGAGAGGAGGTCAAGAACGCATCTGTCCTTCAGTGGAATGCCAGAGAAGTTAGGGCGCGTATGTACGAGTTCCGGCAATATGTATTCACGAACCAGTTCTCCATAATTGTGATTTGTGAACCGAACCTGTCAGCTCAGATGAGGCTCTCTGGATATGAGCGCTTTATGTCTTCTTCCCACGGAGAGCGCAGCAAGGTCGTTGTGTTCATACGGCGCGACTGAACTTATGTTCATCACCCTGTACCCCCTGACGAAAAAAACCAGTACGTTTGCCTAACAGTAAAAAACAAGAAGACCACATTCACCATCATCGGGGCCTACTTACCTCCATCAAGTCGTCTAGACCGTGAGCGCTTGCGCGGAATTTTGAATTCAACTCTCCAGCCATGGGTGATAACTGGCGACTTCAATGCCCACCACTACTTATGGGGAAGCTCCAGTGTTAACACTAGAGGTAGACAGTGTCTTTCGCTTCTGAATGTGAATGTTTTCTCGTGAATGACAGCAGCCCTACTTATGTGCGCGGATCGGCCTATAGCAGTTGCCTAGACCTCGCTTTCATCTCACGCTCGTTGGCCAGCAGAGTGCACTGGTTTTCGGATTTGGAAACAAGGGGTAGTGACCACATCCCAACATACCTGAAGATTGACGGCTTTCTAAGTCTCAAGTCCTCCAGAGCCGTCTAGTGCACCGATTGGCAAAAATACAAGTTAATCATGGAAGACTATGTTGGCGCATCACCTTTCAACATAGAGGACGCAATAAAGAGTCCATGACTTCTTTGCGCAAACACATACACGGACACAAGGAAAAGAGGCAAACAACACGGGCGCCCGTGTTGTTTGCCTCTTTTCCTTGTGTCCGTGTATGTGTTTGCGCAAAGAAGTCATGGATGAGTATCAACTCGTCCAACTTTCAATAAAGAGTGCCCTACAGACAACGACGCGTTCGCTTCCGGTGAGCTCATCTCGCATTGATATGGACATTGATCTCGAGAAACTCCGATCGATTCGTCGTCATGCGGAACGACGTTATAGACGCACGAGGTCACTTGATGATCTGAGAGTGGCCAGACGCACACAAAAACAAATACAGCGTCACATGGACAAGTTGGACAAGCAACGATGGGTACCTTTTCGCGAGTCTTTGGATCCCAGAAAGCCTCTGTCACTAATCTGGACAACTGTGCGGGTCTTCGTACAACCATTACTCAGCGCTACCCATTAAGATCTCTGGCACTTCACTTACGCTGCGAAGAGATCGATGTCGCAGATTCTTTCTGTCCAAGGATTGCCTGCGGGTCAAATTCAACTGGGACGAAGACGCCCGAATTTTCTGTATCCTCATGTGATCCCCGAATAGAGATTTGGTTTTCAATGGACGAACTAAAGGCTGCGCTTGCTTCGTGTAGACGTTCTTCAGCGCCAGGACCTGACGGTATCACTTACCGCGCTCTGTGTCACCTAGGAGATCAAGCTCGGAAGGCACTCTTGCAGCCGTACGACGACTCCTGGCAAAGTGGCATGGTTCCACAGGAATGGAAGTCAAGTCCCCTGATTCCACTTCTCAAAGCCGGCAAGTCACCCTTGGACATTTCCTCTTACCGCCTGATTGCCCTCGCGAGCTGTGTGGGAAAAGTTATGGAAAGAATGATTTTAGAGCCTCTGGAATGGTACTTAGAGTTCTGCGAAATATATCCAGATGCCATGTTCGGGTTCAGACGAGGCCACTCGTCAATTGACAATGTAGTTGACTTGGTGACATACGTAGAACACCAGAAGGCCTGCAAACGGTTATCTGCTGCTCTGTTTTTTGACGTTACAGGGGCATACGACAATGTCACCCATGAAGCCATTCTCAGCGCACTTGAAGGATTGAGACTCGGTGGCAGGATATATACATGGGTTCAGAGCTACCTACAGAATAGATCATTTCACGTGCGGACAGAGAATGGCCCTACACCCGAGTATTACTGCAGCCGAGGAGTCCCGCAAGGCGGAGTGCTAAGCCCGACGCTGTAACCTAACACTCAATGGACTAGTTGGCAAGCAACCAAGCAGTGTACGACTTTCCATTTATGCTGATGACATCTGTGTGTGGACATCAGGTGTGACTCGACTTCAACTTCGCGCTCGAGTTCAGAAGGCAGCATCAGTGACATCGTACCACTTACGCAAACAAGGGCTTGAAATCGCAAGTGAGAAGTGTGCAGTCGTGGCCTTCACCAGAAAACCAATGTCCGCTTACGGCATATCAATTAACAGGCAGTTGGTGTCATGCAGCCAGAGTCACAGGTTCTTGGGAGTCGTAATCGACTTAAACCTGTCTTGGACACCCCGCGTAAACTACGTGAAAAAGCGGCTGACTGCCATTTGTCACTTATTCAGGTTTCTTGCTCGGAAAAGTTGGAAAATGTCTGCCGAGTCTATGTTACAGCTGTACAAGGTATTATTTACTGGATTCTTGCGGTATAGCCTACCTGTTATATCTAACTTGTGGAAAACGAACCTGCGCACAATCCAAAATATTCAAGCCCAAGCGCTTAGGATATGCCTTAGTTTACCCCGCTGCGCATCGACAGCAGAAACAATTGCCATTGCACAGGACTACTCGATCATGACGCACATCACCAAAGAAACGATGCGTACGTACCTCAGGCAATATGCTAGGAATCCTTCCCACCACTTGGCAACCCTCGCTACTGAGGGGCCCCCGCACGAAATTTAGTGCAATTGTCTGTGCTGATCGTGTGTTGTTTACGTCAGGTTTTACGCCTGCTGAGAAACTGGTGTATCCTCCGTGGTGCCTGACACTTTCACAAGTACGTGTTTCAATTCAAGGAATACAGAAAAAATCAAATTTACCTTTATCAGCCCTAAAACAATTGAGCTTGAACCTTCTGCACGAAATGTACAACGACCACGTGCACATATACACGGATGGTTCAACCACAGCGTCTAGTTCTGGTGGTGCGGTGGTGATTCCAGCTAGAGGAATCACTCTGCAAATTAAACTGTCACACGTCACTTTGTCTACGGCGGCAGAACTTGCGGCTTTGCGTGGCGCCCTAGAGTACATCAAATCCCAAAGACCGAATAAATGGGCTGCGTTTTCCGACTCGAAACCAGCCTTACAGAGCATGCAGTCAGTCCTTCGACGAAGTTGCCATGAACAATTAACTTACGAACTTGTCAAGCTTGTTCACCACGTCACAGAAACAGGCCACGAGGTCTAGTTTTAGTGGCTTCCTGGCCATTGTGGGATCAGTGGCAATGATTCCGCAGACAACGCGCCTCCCACATCGCACCAAGAAGAGCACACCCTTCCGATTCCTTTGTCAAGGACTGACGCTGCAAAGCAACTTCGTCACTTGGCACGTAGTCTGAGTCTGCAGGAGTGGAACACCCCAAGCATAAGACATACGAGACTATACCAAATAAACCCTCGACTGGAACTTCAACCTCCATCCGGACTTCGTCGACGTGAAGCTTCGCTTCTTTGTCGCCTTTGGTTGGGGGTTGCCTTAACAAAAGCATATAGAACCCTCACAGAATTGACCAAGAATGCGGAATGCGACGTCTGCTGCACCAAAGAAGACATCGACCATCTGATATGCCAATGCCCTCGATTTGCCACGGAAAGACGGAAGCTTTCGGACGCATTGCGACAATTGGACGATCGGCCACTCTCTGTGCAGATGCTACTGGAACACCGTCATCGCCTTTCGTCGGCTCAAAAACCAGTCAAAGCTGTCTTGTGCTTTTTGAGGACTACAGGCCTACGTGACCACCTTTAACTTTTATGTAGTGCCACCGCTGCCCTTTTTTCTCTCTCTTTCTCTTCTCTTTTCTTTCTTTCTCATCTTTATGCCCTCCTTCCCATTCCCCCAGCATAGGGTAGCAAACCGAGCATGTGCCTGGTTAACCTCCCTACCTTCCCTCTTGTTGTTTATCCCCCCCCCCCTTTCGTGATGGTTTCAGATCGTTTTAGACGCGAGAAGTCGAGTTCATTCGAGAGCTCACGCAAACACTGGAAGGTTCGATGACCGTGACGTATAAATGACGACGCACTCTGCCGATAATCAGATTACCGACGGCCGACACTCTGTTCTCCGCTATCGGTTCACAGTGTGCACATTACTTCTGTGCAGTCCGACATTTCATTTCCCGGGCACAGGTCCCCCCAAATAAGAAGTTTTGTCTTGGATCTGCCGACTGCTGCTTTCCTCAACGTCACGACCACAAGACAATTTGGCAGCTACGGAGCCGCATTTCACCCACTCTTGGAGATGGCGCTTTCCGCGTGCGCCGATTGGCCGGTCCATGGAGGCGGGCACGCATTGGCTTCAATGATCTGACAAGTGATATTAAACGTCCCGCGAAGCGATAAATGTCATCGAAGGTGACCGTTATTTCGTAGACTTGTTGTAAAAGGGCTGGCCACTACACTATATGCCGTAACTGCCACGCACGTTTCCGTGCATATCGTTTTTTTTTTTCAAATGTCCAGGCATTTATAAAGATGTGATTGCACGAACATATTAAATTTACAATCGCTTTGCATCAAACATTTTTGTTTTTTCCACATAACACAGTTTTCAAACGGCTTCCCATGCCGCTAACGACATACAGCACCTAGAACTCATGACAGGCCTGCATGTTGGCACGGACTTGAATCAGCAAACAGAGTGTGCTTTCCTAGACTTTTTGAAGGCACATAGCTCCTTCCACAAGATATGTGACCCTTGAAATTGACCATAATCTCATCTGCAAGTTGGTGTACTAACGTGGCTAATGAACTTTAACAATTGAACACGTGGAGTCCTGCTCACCTCCCAAAAACGTTGGATTGTCATTTTTTCCGTGCGAAATAAGACAGTATTGAAGTGTCTAGAGACAAATCGCAGAAACAGCAGGTTTCTGTAATACCCACAAGCACAGCTAATTTCGTGTCTACAGTTTCATGTTGCCTTTGTCCGCCTTTAGTCCCGGCCTCCTCCTCCATATGAAAAGGAAATAATCCACGCCAATATTTCACGGTCTTCTCGCATAACTGTCATTCCTTCAAAGCGTCTAAAATCAGTCTTAGTCTTATACTACTTCCGACGTCCGCAGCATTTCCTCCTCGAAGGCGGACGCACACTATGCGCTGCACCAATGGGCGTACACTCCAGAATGACGTAACCAGCCGCATGCCCAGTCCTTAGGAGAACACTGTCGACTGGTCGAGCGGAAAAACTGTATTCTTTCGTCGAGGAGGCGATTAGCTGCCGCACTTGAATCGTCTAGCAGGGCCTATCCGGACTTTTTAAAGGAACACTAAAAGGAACCAATTCCTTGATTAAGATGAACAATCTGCACTCTGAGAACTACAATACCAAAAGTTTCACCATAATTAGTTCATTACAGAAAAATTCAAGGTTCAAGTTTCATTTTTATATTTCGCACCAAAACAGCCCGCGCGAAGTCAGGCATTTCGAAACGTATTTTTGATATTTGAACGTGAATGAATCGACGAAATTTTCTCAAACGTAGTATATGCTAGGTTGAGGGCACCAACAGATGGCAGCGTACTTCAGTTTTATCAATATTTAGAAGCAACCTGGGATTTAGTAGACGGCTGGAAAATCTATCGCGTCACGGTGCCTGGTGCGGGAATCTCAGGATGGCGTCTCCAACCGCGGTTTCTCACTTGCCAAGTGTTGCGTCGTCGTAAGAGTGGTGATTTCGGTATTGAGAAATGGCACTTTACTAACACGCGAAAAATCATTTCCGTCTTTGGTGTCCCTTCAAGTTGTGCCCGACTGTAGTCAAGCGATGTCAATGGGTTAGGCGATCATCCGAGTGAGTTGGCACGCTACACTTCGGGAGCAGATCATGTTTCGATTACGCGCCGATCACAAGTAGCGCAACGACGAAGCCAGATGGACAGAGGTCAACGGGACAGAGTGCTTTGTCCCGTTAAACTTCTTCGTCGTGATTTCTTTTTTCGATGTCCGCCGAGGTGGTTCTAGTGTTTGGCTGCTGAGCCAAAAGTCGCGGGTTGGATCCTGGCCGCGGCGGTCACGTTTCGGTGGAAGCGAAATGGCATAGGCAGGTATATACATGGCCGTTATAAAATATCATCATCAAACGCCGGAAGAAGAAGAAAAAAGACTGCTGCCTGGAGCGAGCGCGCGCTACTTCCCTTCTTCTAATAAACCGTATTCGTTCGAAGCAGTCCCTGGTCTCGATCGTCTTAATAATGGTGCCGTGAACCAGGATACTATCTCCTCGCCGGCAAGAAAGGTCAACCTGCCACAGAGCAGCAGAGAAGAAAACGGTGGAGGAGCAGAGGATCGACCTGGATTGAGCGACGAGACCACAGTGGACAGTAGACGAGCATCAGAACGAACGATTGACAAGTAAGGAGTCATTGTTAACCACCTCAATACGAGCCAACAAGTGATAACGAAGAAAAGGAAAGCGCTTCGCTCCCAGATCACGCGACTGATTAACGCAGCCGAGCAGCAAATTAATGATGGAGCTAACCGGGAGCAGCTGCTTACAACGCAGGCGCAGATTAAAACAGTAAGCGACAGTCCCAAGAGCACGAACGAGCAAATGGAAAAGTTTTTAACAGAAGACAATGCCGAAGCTGAATTCGAAAGCGTCATGGAGTACGACATGAAATTAACGACGATCTTATCTGCAATAGAATTCAGACTTCGACAGCCTGAACAATCGGATTCAAGCGATAGGACAAGGCAGGTAACGCCCTCAAGTACAGGACAAGAAGCAACGGAACTAGTTAAGCTACCAAAGCTTGAAATGATAAAGTTTGGGGGAAAAGCTTTGGAGTGGAACCACTTTTGGTCTCAGTACGAGTCGACAGTTCACCTGAGACCCAACATGAGCAAGGGACAGAAGTTCAATTACTTGTTAGCATCACTAACCGGAAAAGCGGCGGCTGCCATTGAAGGACTTCAGTACTCGGCAGAGGAAAATTATGATGACACAATCAAAATACTGCAAAAAACGTTCGGCAATCGAAAACATTCTATTGAAATGCACATGAATGAGCTATTGAGTTTGGAGAAAGTGAGGTCTGTTCAAAATACCGATGACTTAAATAGGCTAGTACAGAGAGTGCAAGTTAACATATTGGCACTCAAGTCACTAAAAGTGGAAACCAAGAGCTATGTGCCGATGTTGTTACTGGTATTGAAAAGAGCAATTCCACCAGAATTATCAGTGCAGTTCAAGTCAAAAGAGGCTATGAGAAACAGCTCAGCTTCAGAAAACAACGAGCAAAACAACGCAACGGGAAAAGCGTGCGAGGAAAAACTGGACAGGCTTATGTTACTTCTAAGAGAGCAAGCGGCTTTTTGTGAAGAAACACAACGTGAACAAGAGAGGATAACTGCAAAACCAAGAGAGAACCACGAACATATGCGCACAGCTTCAAGCTTCCATAGCTCAGCGGACAGAATCTGCTTATTCTGCAAGCAGAAAACCTACGCAACCGAAAACTGTCGTAGGAGCATTCCGATGAATGAAAAGAAAGCTATGCTCACCGAAAATAGAGCATGCTTCAGATGCACGCGACCAAACCACACTGCACGCATTTGCAAGGCCCAAGTAAAATGCAAACAATGCAAGGGACGACATGCCACGTCAGTATGTAGAACGGTGATGCAGAAAACAAGGGCACAGCTGGTCTCAACAGCGCAAGCCGAAGCGATGACGTCTACACTACAAGCAACCGAAAATATCAAGCATAAGTTTGTGCTTTTGCAGACGGCTGTAGCATGCGTAGAAGGAGTAACATGTGGCCGACATTGCCGTTTGTTATTAGACAGCGGAAGTCAACGTTCATTTATTGAAGCGGCATTAGCGAAAGAAATAGGTGCGAAGGTGTTGCGACAGGAAAGGCTGACGATTGGTTCAATTGGAGGAGACGAAAAGGTCAAACTAATGAACGTGGTGCAAGTGACTGTAGGATCACGAGAAACAAGCACGACAACAGTGATTGAAGCGTTACAAGTCGACGTTATCTCGCACAGTTGTATACCCACTCCAACTAAGAAACTCAGCGAGAAAATAAAACAGCTAAATATGCAAGTGGCAGATCACAGGACCAAGACGACTGCAACAAATTCTGTAGAACTACTGATTGGCTCAGACTATTATTGGGAATTCTTTACTGGTAGAACTCAAAGAATCGAGGACAGACTGATGGCTGTAGAAACTATACTGGGATGAGTACTGCAAGGGCCGTCAGAGCAAAGCTAGACAAAACTAACTCATACTCAAGCAGTCATGGTTCTGAAGGTCGAAGCTGCGGAGACAGAACTCCAGCAAGAGCTACAGAAGTTCTGGAGCCTGGAGTCAATGGGGATCACAAGAAATAGTTTGGATAACACTGGAAATGAAGTGGTCGAAGAATTCGAGCACAAGATTGTACAACAAAACGGTCACTATCAAGTCAGCTTGCCATGGAAACAGGACGTAAACTTGGAAAGCAACAAGGAAAATGCGATAAAAAGACTACAGCAACTAACTAAAAGGCTGAAGAAAAATGAAGACATGCTGTATCACTATGACAAAGCTATATCAGAGTATATGGCATTAGGAGTCGCAGAGGAGGTCCAAGAACCATCAGAACAGCCAAATGCACTTTGCTACTACATGCCACATCATGCGATCATTAGAGCGGACCGAGCCACAACAAAGGTTCGAGTAGTGTTTGACGCCTCATCACATTCTCGAAAAGGCATGTCTTTAAACGAGAACCTAGAGGCAGGACCGAATTTGAATGAGGACATGCTAACGCTGCTCATTAATTTCCGAAAAGAAAAGGTGGCGTTAGTTGGAGATGTTGAAAAGCCATTTCTACAAATCTCTATACATGAAGCGGATAAAGATGCAATAAGATTTCTGTGGTGGAAGCATGACGCTGAAGGAAGGTTAATGAATGAAGTGCAAACATGGCGCATGACAAGAGTAACGTTCGGAACAACACCAAGCATGTTTATCCTGGGAGCTACAATTAAACACCATTTGAAACAAGTGGAAGACCAGTTTCCTGATACGACAAACACACTGCAGAGAGCGATCTACGTGGATGATGTCATTTTGGGAGCAGAAACGCTTGATGAAGCAGTTAAGTTGTACAAAAAGGCAAAGCAAGTGTTCAGAGAGGCAGCGATGAACTTGAGAAAATGGACATCCAATGAAGAGCAATTAAACAAAATAATTGATGAAAACGAAAGGAATGATTCTCACATAGATATTCGATATAGAGGATTTACAATGCTTTTGGGCTTGATGTGGAAACACTCAAAGGACATGATTTGCTTCCCTATGGAAAAGTGGAATTTATTAACAGATACAACGCACTTGACAAAAAGGGCTGTGTTACAAACCACAGCGAAGATGTTTGACCCACTCGGTTTGTTGTCGCCATTCACAGTACGCACGAAAATAGGACTGCAGAGACTGTGGAAAATGAACGTCATGTAGGACGACCAGCTCCCTGAAGATGAATGCGACAAATGGAAGAACCTTGTGTCTGAAGCGGAGGACTTTCGAGTTCTAGAAATCCCGGATGCTACGCAAGCAAGGATCAACCAGTACAAGCATACAAGCTGCATGTATTCGCCGATGCGAGCCCATTAGCATACGTAGCGGCAGCATACTTGATAGCAGTGTACCACGATGGAAGCAAAGAATCAAGGCTGGTAACAGCAAAAAGCCGCGTAGCTCCAATTAAAGAGCTGACATAGGGGCGACTTGAACAGATGGCAGCGGTGGTAGCATTAAGAGTATGCGACTACATCAAAGGTCACTTCAACGAAAATTTTCAGGAAATACACTGCTGAACGAACTCGATGATTGTGCTGCACTGGATCAAGGTAACAAGCAAAAGAGATCTGTTTGTTGCCAACAGAATTGCAGAAATTAGAGAAAAAACACTTCAAGCAAGCTGGTCATTCGTTCAAAGTGACGACAACCCTGCTGACCTACTTACACGAGGAATAAGCGCAAAGGCATTGATAACGTCAAAGTTATGGTGGATTGGTCCCGAATGGATAACATCACTGGAAAAGAACTTAGTAAGCATAATTGGCACAAATACAGAGGTGGAAGACCAGCATAAAACACAATGTCACCAATGCATGAGAAGAGCCGAAATTGCGCCAATCTTGAAAACCAAAAGGTATTCATCATACGGATGGCTTATAAGAGTGACAGCATGGGTGTTTAGATTCATAAACAACACAAGAAAGGAAAATCACAAAGGGCCGTTGACAGGAAAAGAGGTAAAAAATGCAGAGAAATACTGTAGACAGACCCAAATATCACTGAGACAAACAAAGGGTGAGGCCTATTCAAACAATCGATCATTTGAAATTAATGGACACGAAGTCTACCTTGATGACGATGGAATCATCAGACAGAAAGGACGATAGCAGTGCAGCCAAGAATTCAACAAGCACGTAATAGTAATTCCAAAGGATGAGCATTTCACGGAACTGCTAATACGTCACGTGCATAAAATGGTATCACACGGAGGAGTTCAAGTGACGCTATCGTAACTTCGAACTAAGTTCTGGATATTGCAGGGTAGACAAACAGTGAAAAGAGTTCTAAATAAATGTGTCGTCTGCAAGAGGCATAACTCCAGACCGGCGACTCAAGACATACCTCCACTTTCGACAGACAGAGTCACTGAAGCAGAGCCATTCAAAGTTACGGGAGTTGACTTCACAGGACCTCCTTACGCAAAGGACAAGTACCAGATTGTGAAGCAATATGTACTGATATTCACCTGCGCGGTAACAACAGCAGTACACTTGAAAGTTACCAACGATTTGTCATCGTCAAGTTTTCTACAAGCATTCCGACGATTTACAGCTCGACGCGGAATACCAGCAGTAATATACTCGGACAACGCCAAAACATTTATAAAAGCTGGAAAGGAAATCAACAAAATGCTCGAAACAACTAAAAACGAGGTCTTAAAGAATTACTGCAATGGCCAAATTCGATGGAAAACGATAGCCGAGTGCGCGCCAAGGTGGGGAGGATTTTACGAACGCCTCATAAGAAGCTTGAAGACGTTGATGCGAAAAATACTATCGAAAAGCACAGCTTCGGTAGAGGAGCTACGCACTATTGTAGCAGAAGTTGAAGGAACACTCAACAATCGACCATTGAGTTAGGTATATGGAGAACCTGACGAGCCAATGCCGCTAACGCCGGCAGACATCATAGGTGGACGGCAACAGCTTCAAGACGGACAAACAAGACTGTACAACAGTGACACTGAAGACGCATGGCGACGCAGATGCAACCTCGTGAGCGCTTGGTGGAAAAGATGGCATCAAGAATATATCAAGGAAATAGGAGCTACGGTCAAAGCCAAGACACGGCAAGCAAAACCACTCTTACAGGGTGACATCGTGTTGGTTGAGATCAAGGCTCCAAGAACATTTTGGAAAATGTGCCGGATTGATAAACTCTACCCTGGGCGAGACGGAATAACAAGAGCTTGTCTCCTTCGCACAGGCAAAAAAGAGCTTCTAAGAAGATCGGTGAACCACATATACCCATAGGAAGGTTGTTTCAAATAGCCCGCGAGAGCTTATCACATTTCAACTTGAGCGGGCGGGAGCCTATAAAATATCATCATCAAACGCCGGAAGGAGAAGAAAGAAGACTGCTGCCTGGAGCGCGCGCGCGCGCTACTTCGCTTCTTCGAATAAACCGTATTCGTTCGAAGCAGTCCCTGGTCTCGATCGTCTTAATAGCCGTAGAAATAACCTGCAGGTATATACGTGGCAGCGGAAAGCACAGGACCGAGTTGATTGGCGAAACATGGTGAATGCTATTGGGCGTAGTCGGACTGATGATGATGATAATGAAATGCAAGAGGTCCGTGTACTGTGCACGTTAAAAAAAACGAAACCAGATAAGCCGAATTTCTGCAGCCTTACATGACAGCCTACCTCTAATATCGTGGTTTTCGGCGAGTAAACCCCAGATAGTATTTTTTTTCTTAATCAGTGCATAATAAACCTTGACATGCACGAACTGTATCGCATCAGCCATCGCTTTACTGGCCAATCGAGCAAACGCGAGATCAAGCTTCGGCAACACTGCACGCATTTCGCAGGAACAACAACGCAAGAGCGGAAGGGGGCGTGATGCGCACGTGCCCGATGCGACCAGCTGGCACCCGGCTCTCTTTTCCGAAACGGAGAATCGGCGGCGGCGCAGCAGCACACGGCGTGCAGTGGGCAATCACACGAGGATGCATAGTTTTCGCTTGTGTCAGAATAGGGTAAACAAGTAGCTGCAAAACGGATCACTCACGGGCACACACAAGAGAGAGAGACATAAATGAAGAGATAAGCTCCGGAGGGCAACGGAGGACTTGTTCTATACGCAAATTCGACGGGAAGTACCGCGAGCGAAAACGGGAAAGACTAGCTTGATCAGCAGATGAAGATATTTGAATTCCGGTACCTCGCGCGCCAAGGCCAAGCTACAATTATGAGGCCTCTCCGGAATAATTTCGATCATCCGGGTGTTCTTTGACGTGCACGTAAACCTGAGCTCACGGTTTTTTTTTTTTTGCATTTGTGCCAAGAAGCGAAGCCTCGACTAAGAGTATCGTGTGGATTAAAAGCTTGAAATCGCGCATTTGTAGTGGCTAGTATACTGCAAACGAATCCTGCGTTTTGATAGGCACGTTCACTGTAATATTCAGACATGCGAAACTAACGAGACACCGAACCGCTAGCCGGCCTAGTTGGAACGAATTCATCTTTCAGAGCCACTTTCAGAGACGAAGCAAGAAGTACACACGGGCGAGCGCAATCTAAGCACTGGTTGATTTTTTTTTTAAACACATCTGCTCAAGCAGCCAACATAATCTGGGCGATCTCGTAAAAAAAAAAAAAACATCACTCGCCCATATAACAACCACGTGTCATTACGACGCCTCGCAGCAAACAAGATGTTTGCTAGATGTGCATTCGACGCGGTCTGTCACTGAAGATGAATAACGAGAAACATTCTAAAAAGCGCAACCTGAACGAGTACTGATTACGCCTTAAAGTGCATTTTCTAAAGAGCTTCAATCTGAGACAGCAGTCCCAAACGATGAGTTTACTATAGTAAAATCAGTTCATTCTCCCCTCGGAGTAAGCCGATTTTTGAATGCAAGTAATACCACCGTAACTTCCGCAAGTAATTCACTGAAAACATAGCGTATATATGTGCAACATCATTTTCGAACGGTCTCAACTGAAGGAAAAGATTGCGGAGGCTGTCTTGAACGATAGACTTCCGGCAATGTCACTCTCATGTAAGCGTTATTGTGACCTGCTTTGAGTTAGTATTTGTGTTTGGTCGCACTGGTGAAGTGAATCGCGGAGGCCACGCAGAAGGAAGCGAGCAGTCGAGATCTGCTTCGCAAGGTGTCGCAGCGATCCGAGCTGCTCACGATAATTCAAACGACTCAATTTCTGTCGATCCTCCTTGGTGCTTCTATCAAGTAAAGTTATGCTCCAATATCATGTGGATCTACTTTAACTACTGAGCGAGATACATCGATTTCTACTATTTAGGGAATATTTTATGAATATGATTAAGATTGGAAGTGCTCGATCGGTAATGCTTGGAAGGGGAAACGGGAATGTCACGATGTCCGCGCCAATAAAAACCCATGTCAAACTTCCCAATAGTTCAGTGCCTGTACAAGAAGCCTGGCGAAGAGAAAAAAAGCAAAGTTCGACGCGGAATTTACGGCTGACACTTTCCGAGCTGCTCGAAGGGACGTGGTAATTAAGCATAATACTCAAAAGCTGGTGAATGCTCCGTGCATACTGTTTTTCGATGCAGCTGTCAATGCACGCAGCTGATGACGGCTGCTGGCGGTCTTCCGCCTACGTTGCGAGAGACGGTACTTATGATGTACACAATGTAAAGAACTTGACCTCGCACAGCCGCCGCGACAGGTGAGCAGATAAGACACAGCGCAGCGAAAGTTCAAGGGTTCAGGTTTCGATCTCGACCACGGTGGCCGCATTTATAGGAGGCCAAATCGCAAGCATAACCTAGCGTTAAGATTTAGGTAAAAGTTCGGCATCCACAGGCGTTCTGAATTAACCCGGTGTACCCCCCCCCCCCGCCCCCAAAACGGCGTGCCCCTTGATCCAATCGCACGTTAAAGAACCCCAGGTGGTCAAAATTTCCGGAGCCCTCCACTACGGCGTCTCTCATAATTATATGGTGGTTTTGGGACGCTAAACCCCACAAATCAATCAATCAACCTTGATCAAATCATATCGTGCTTTTGGTGCATGAAACCTCATTATTAGGTTAGGTTGACATGAGGGACGGCTAGGCTGCAAACGCGCGGCACACCATTTCTTATATAACAAATCACTTTGGCGTGATTTCGGGTGCAGATGTCGAATTACCATTTCTCTTTTGAAGTCAAGTTTATTAAACAGCTCAGTTGAGTTAAATGGTTAGCATATTACAGGAGGAGGTCCCGAAGTTCCAGACAGGGAGCTCGTATGGCCACATGAACGGGGTTATAAAACAATGCAGCAAAAGTATATGGACGTGTGAGAAATAATCAACAAGCTTGATTAATGACAATAACAATACGGTCGATAAATTATGTAATGGTAATAATGACTATTCAGAAAATGTAAATAGTTAATAGCAAACAATCATAAATGGCATGGCATGTGGGGTTTTCGCGATCTTGCGAATGACAAAACAGAAACGTTCAAATCCAAGATTAATGAACTAGACATGATAAATGCAACTCATTTCATTGTTAGAGACTATCATTTAAGCAAAAGCAAATGGTAAATATGAAAAAAAACAGAAATGTTGTCAGCTGCATATCAGCTGATTACAACATTCCAACGAGTTCACTATTTTAAATGGAATCTAAATAGATAATCAGCAAATCGGCTTGAGAACTTGCCGCACGTTGTCCTTTCGGCCGGCAAAAGAAGATTATTGCACTGGAAGAATGGAATAATATTGCTATTGGTTATCTGTGTATAACAAGAATCCATCGGTGACCTCATTTGAGATAACGTTGGTGGCAACGACTGATTAAGGGGCAGTTTTTCTCAATAAATCGTGAGAGCATTAATAAACATAATCGGGTCACCCGTTGGGGGCTGGATTGAAAGACGGCTGTAAATTGAGCAGCGGAAACATAATAAGGAACATAAGACAGCTGTTTACGATGTAATGAGCAGCGAATATAAAGAACACATACAGGTGTCATATGTGTACCTGTAATCAAGCTAAAAGAAAATATAGAGAGAGAAGAACGATCTCGACTGCGCTCCATCACGAATCTAAGGTGCGCAGTTGCAACAATATTACACTACTTACAACGGTAATACGAACATTCCAGTAACACTGACCTCCTTGCAATAAAAGCGCAACTTGTTTAGTATTTGCCAAGTCGTCGACCGAAATAACGTCTCGCCGAGAAAGCGCCAGCATTCCGTCTGTCGAAGGAACAGGCATTGACAGCAACGATGCGGATTACAAGCCACAACGTCAAAAGATAAAAAAAAGACATCAGTGAAACTGTAAATGAACAATCGTACACTGCGCGTCTACAATTCATGCAGAAAATGCAGAATTCAGCTACGAATTGACATGGGTTGAACTGACGCCAGCGACCACCCTTCAAGCACCAGCGTCGCTACGCGCGGAGAGCTGTCAACGAGACAGCCGCGCGCGCGCACAACCAGAGCATCACCACGAACGCACTTCCACTCGCCGAAGGAACTAATCACACGTCGCATCTCGCCGTTAATGCTTCCGAGGTCGCGGCTGCACGCACAGAAAGCACGCGCGATTGGATCGAAATGAATCGGCGAGGCGAGAAACTAGCTCTCTTTGTAGCCCCGGGAGCTGTCGCGACGTGGCTAACTTCGGCACGGCCGCCGGCGATCATTTCCCCCTATTCGTACTTTTCTTCAGCGAGGTGACCACGTCTGAACGCTCCGAAAACCGGAGCATACCCCATTTCAAAACGGAAAAGCATTCAGGAAAAAGCCGGCATGCGCGCTGTCTATCCGGCAAACGCACCGAAGCGGAGTAGACAGGCGTGTTTAAGTCCCGCTGGATTCAGCCACTAACTAGTGCCGACAGACACCGAGGCAGGAAACGGCGACTGTGCTCTTCGACTCACAGTCGCAAATTGGTCCCCCAAAATGAGCAATTTTAGGCCTAAATGCGGCGTCGGGAACCAACGCGTGCTCTTCCGTACCGGCACGAATCCTGCCAAGTGAGCAGCAAACAGTACGGGCATGGCGTGAAAGCAACAGCAATCGCACGCTTACCTGATTCTCCACGGCGATGATCGGTTGTGCAAGGGAGGCCAAGTGCTCGAATCGAGGCGGCTACCAACGAGCAAACACTTTCTTCTCGGAATGTCAGCTCGACACCACTCGCACCGCGTACACCATATGTTTACTACGCTCGCCGAGAGTCAGAAAACGCGTCGGCATCTACTACTATACACGACCACGCGTATGAATTCAAAGGCCTGTCAAAATCAGCCACGACAAATGAAAATGAGAGGGAACGAGGTATTGCGTACTGTTCTACCAAATGCCGCTAGGGGCACACAGAGTGGCCAAACAAGTAAACTTTTCTGGCTTTCCTTAGCAACACCTGTAAAATAAAGTCAATTTAGTGTTATTGACGAGCACTGACGCCCGCTATTTTATTATTTTCCAGATATTCACTCGAAAGCCGACAATTATGAGTTCTGATTATGCTATCTCTCTTATAGTCCACTCATTGCAGAGTCAGACACCAATAAAAATTGGAGAATTTATTTCGTTCACCATGTCGCGAGTCTGAAAATTCTAGAGACTTTGATGGAAACATTATTCACTCTTGTACTTTAAGCATATGAGTTCAGTGCACGAATGCAAGTTTTAAGGGACAATACAAACATCGACTACTGGTGGTTCTTTGCTTTTATGAAGGCTGCGCGAAGCCTGGCGCATTAGTTTTTTCATATCACAGAGTTCACTGGGAAATTTACTGAAGGAAACTATGTTCCACGGCACTTGCGCTCAAGTGCATCTTGCAGTTGAGCGTTCTAAACGTGCTCTAATGCATCATATAATAAATACTAGCACCGTAAATTATAACCCATTTGTGCTTTTTTTTTTAACGAGTCGTTGTAAATTATAGGCAGCTAGCGCCCCACCGTAGTGAAGTTTGTCAACGCTCCCCACCAACTCCAAGGCGCTCACGTTTTGATGTTAAGAGCGCGCCTTTTGAACCGCAGCCCCGCGTGCCGGAAAGACAAAATGTCGTGGGGGCTGCGCCATTGTTAACAAGTGTGATGCCCCAGGCACGTTATCGTGCCAAAAATTGATCAAGAACATGCATCAGACTGTAAAGAGTGTGCTGCGTCAGTAAAAAGTACAAGAAGAGAGATAACAGTGACACGACGCTGTTTAAATTGATTTTTGAGAAAATTAATTTTCCTCTTATTGTACTTTACAATGACACACTTATCAAAACACTCATAGAACAAAAAAACTTACAGCAAGCATCATAGGCGGAAAAATGCACGAACAGAAAATGTGGGTGGCGATGCCACCTTGAAGTTCCCGCTGTTGCGACTCCGGGTCCCGCGGGTCTAAGTTTGGTAGCAGGCCCCCGTCCAAGAACACATCGTCGAACAAGTCAATTGAGGCGCTCGTAAAAACGACAACTATTTACATGGTTACTAACTGAGAATTTGAAAAGAGGTGATCAAGTGATCAAGTAGAAGTCAAGAACTGCACATGAGAGCTGTTGAACTGTAGAACTTTAAATATAAAAAAGTCTTCCGCTTTTATAGCGCCTCCTTGCCAACGACGGGCGCATTGTTCGCGGCTTCCGCCGATTGGGCGCTCCGTGGTCTAGGTGCTCCCCCCACGAAAGAGGGGAAAGACCACACAATGCATTTGGAGAGGGCACAGTCTACACTATGCCCAAGTATGGTCACAAACGCACTGCGCCGACGTTTTCGCACACGTCACCAAGTTTCGCGCACGTCCGATGGCCTTGGTTCCCAAGATTCTTCTCGCAGTTGGGTGAGGCTCGAAAAACCGGCTGCCAGTACACGTGTCAAACTCGCCTAGCTGTTTGGGTAGGACAATGTAGTGGTGTGCCATCATATAGTCAAAATATGCCACCCCATTCAGCCATTCCTATGGAGAAAGGGGAAAGGAGGAGTGGTGGAGTAATCCGTCGTCGTCGAGGCGGGCTCCCGCAAGGGCTGCAGAAGATAGTGCATTATCCTTCCCTTCAACCCCACATTCCATTCCTCGTTGTTTGCTAGAAGCTGTGGCGTAGCAGCGCATATCCGGGGCTCCGCTTCTCCTCACAAGATGCAGCCACAACCAGTTTGACTTTAGCTTTCAGCCTGAACTGCAAATACCATGGTGGTTCTGAGATTTCCAAATCCTCGGTGACCTCCGAAATGGCCCAGCTGCCTCCTTGTCTGCCTCGAAAGCCTTGCTCGTAGCAAACACAATGGCCTTTCTTGAGTCGAGCTCACAATGACCTCTCTTGGCTCGTATGTTTTCTCTGCGCGAACCAGTCCCGCACCCCTCGTTCAGGTTTTGCCGAGAGGAAATTAATCCGTCTTGACGGCACACCCATGCTTGGAATGCGTCGAAATATTTTCGTCCCCTTCACAAAGGCCGAAAAACTTCAATAATATTGACGGTCGTAACACCGCAATAAAACGCCGTGACGTAAGGTTCTGACGCAACCATTAGGTTTCCGTCTAATTGATAAAGATGAGGCACATAGTCATTTGAGGGGGCTATAGACTTAACATACTATATACATATCTAACAGCGCCGAAAAGAAAAAAAAATGGCACCTACAGTAAAGAGCTATGCTACAGCATTGTTTACTTTATGCAATGATACACAGTTGCACTAGCACACAAGGCTGGGGTGTCAGCCATCTTATTTATTTTGAACACCTTTTTCGTCTTCCCTCAAACCCTGCCTATTTTCCACGTACACTCCCCCTCTTTGAAGAATCATCCCTCCCGGGGTGATGCATGAAGACGTTTCCAATGGTCGCAAACTCCAGCACATCGCCATTGTTGGTGTAACCAACTCTTTTAAGAACGCCCTGTTTGAGAGTGCCATCATCATCATCATCATCATCATGCCTCACTACGCCTGCATTCCATACCTAGCGGGCAGGAAGTCCGATCTACAGTTGCCTATTCTTGCTCAAGGAGTTTTTTGAAGGGCCGTAACTGCAAGCGAAACCACAAAAGGCAACATTTTTTTATTGATTGTGAAAGGTAATGTGCAGTAGAATAAGTGGGGAAAGTATAAAAAATATCAAAAATGCTTTTTAATTGTCGCCAGAAAATTCCCTTGCGTGCTCTTTTTTGAGGTTACCGCAATTATGGCGTATTATTGAAAAAAGCAATTATTATAAGCTTTGGCAGTTTTATAAATAAGCATGTTGAAAAAACGATGCAGAATTTTCACTGCTCTGCCATCAGCGCTTTGTGAAATAAAGGCTTGCAAACTAGGCCGTAAAAACGTTTTTTAGGTGAACTTCGAGAACTTTATTAAAAAATCTACACTACGCAGACAATCTAAATATGTTTGAGCGAAAGTACCAGTACGCTTAGATGTAGTGTCAAACAAATTTGAGGCACGAAGCGTCCATATATTTTTGTGTATTTCATCGCCAAATTAGAAAAAAAGCAGCAGGGCTGGTAAGCGTAGCACTACACCTCTCCATCACTACTGATTTACTGTGCTTCGAAAAAAAAAGGTTTTACAGCAAAAACAATTGCGGATCTCTTCTTCCCAATGACGAGGCAACAATATATAAAATTTCGAAACAATTATAAGAGGTAGGCCTACATATCTAAGCACTGAATTCTAGTTTGATGCATTTGTTAGCGCATTGACTATATACATATATCTGTTGTAAAGGCTGGGATGGGGTAACATAACCAAGAGCACGGCATATTGTACCAGCAACCACATTGAGACAACCTAAGCAGAGTGCCCTTTAAAACATATGCGAGAAGTTTATGCGACATATTTGCTCCATTCACAGTTGAAAATCGTTTGTCGAGCTATTCTAATGCATTAGCGAGTCCCTGCTGTGTCCAATCACACAATCAAAGTTCTGCCCCGGGTTTCGCACTCAATGGAGTTACGTCGGCACCGATCGGAATGAAGTCGTCGGCACACAACAAGGCACTGGCCTTTTCGTCCATCAGTACCGAGGACCCGAACGTCGCGTTGACTGCACCCCCCACCCCACCTTCCCACCCCGTGAAGCAGCCTAGCGCGAATTACAGCGGTCGGGTGAGCGTGGACACTGCATGCCGAAGCCGGCCCCGTTCGGTGTCTTGCTAGGCGTCCCTGCGCATAATAGGAAATAATGCTAAGGTACAGTGTGGCAAGGTTTGCGCAGAGACTTCATAGGTGGTCAAACTTCCCCTCATCTTCACGTACCAAAAATTCTCGCCATATAAGCTAACACACAATGAATAATAATATCTGGGTGAAACGTCCCGAAACCACGATATGATGTGTTTTTATTTTAACCTCAGGGTGCATGCGTTTGAGATATGGGGGGGGGGGATGATGCAAAAACAAAAACAAATGCAGAAACAAGACATATGCAGAACAGTGCAGTTATGTAATATTGTGTTTATCGATGTGCTGACACTATTGCTGCAGATATGTACTCAGTGTGTAGCATGCCTTGATGGCTTTTTTTTGCGTATTATGCATGTATTCCTTCACCTTTGTATCCACACTCCTGCTTACAGCCTTCTAAGGCTAACAGTACTTTACAAATAAATAAATAAATAAATAAGTAAATAAATAAATAAATTACAACATATCAATGAAAATTGAATGCTCAAACAACACTGAGCTATTTTAGGCTCAAGGCGTAATCGGTTAGTGCAACCTATGACGATACGTCCTTGATGCAGGCGATAGAAACGGGAAGACGGTTCCACTCGGTGATCGTTTGAGGTAAAAAGGGTGCCTGAAAAAAGAAAACGTTGGTACGGCAAAAATAAATAAAAACTGTATATATGTGAGAAAGACAGTAGTGGAGGGCTCAGAAAATTTCGACCACCTGCGGTTCTTCAACGTGCACCTAAATCTAAGTACACGGGCCTCAAACATCTTCGCCTCCAGCAGGAAATCGATCCTGCGACCTTCAGGTTGGCAGTCAAGTGCATGTCACAACCACTAGACCACCGCGGCGGGGCAAGCCAATACAATAATGTGTAGGTTGTCAGCATATTGCCCGTCCATTGACCTCCGATCTGCTTATAGGCAGATTGCTGTTGACCCATGGGACCGAGAGAAAACCACATTAGTAACCTATACCAATTAAAGTAATGCCGTTTGTTTGGGCTTAGCAATGCACCGGCCACCTTTGAGCACACGATAGATTCTTTTCTGCACGACTTTAAATGGTCTACTGGCCTGTGCTACTTAGATAATGTCATCGTTTTATTTCCGACATTTGCAAGCCATCTTGAACCACTGTACAGTATCCTCCAAGTATTCCACAACGCTGGTCTCCAGCTGAACTCCTCCAAATGCCGCTTCGTCCATCGTGAAATAACTGCACTTGGACACCTGGTTTACGCATCTGCAGTGCAGCCTGATACGGATGAAATTCACGCAGTGACTAAATTTTCCGTACCCTCTCCTGCTAAGGATGTCCAGAGGTTTCTTTGTGTGCGCTCCTATTTTCTCTGCTTCATCCGGAATTTTTCCGATATTGCGCGGACTCTCACCGAGCTTCTTAAAAAAGACGTCCCCTTTACTTCAAATCCACCTCAGACTGCTGTATTTTTGGCTCTCGTTGCTGCCCTCACGACTTGGCCTATATTAGCCCACTTCGATAAGACCACACCGACAGAAGTTCGCACTGACGCGAGTGGCCATGAATTTGGTGCTTAGCGTCGGGTGGACGTGACTGCACCGCCTACACCAGCCCCCTTGTGTCGCCTGCAGAGAACAATTCCATCACCGAAGGAAAGTATCTTTCTCCTGTTTAGACTGTCGCTAACTTTCGCCCGTACCTCTTCGGCCGCAGTTTTACTGTAGTAATTTATCATCATGCGCTCTAGTGGCTTTCTTCGCTCAAGGATCCCACGGGCCGTCTCGGTCGTTGTTGTCTCCGCCTCCAAGAACACACCTTCTCAGTTGTTTATAAAACTGGCCACCTCAATCAGGACGCTGACTGCCTGTCACGGTATCCAGTGGAACCGCCAGACGCCACAGAGAGAGCTACTGAGGCATGCGTCTTATCAATATCAGGCTTTCTTATAGCTTCTGAGCAACGAAGTGACTCGGATTTACTTCCCATCATAGAAAGCCTAACATCATCTTAATACATAAGAAAGGAGATGACAAGGACTTGAAGAATTACAGGCCGATGAGCTGGCGCTCCGTAGTATACGAGCTATTTACAAAGGTAATTGCTTGAGAAAACATTAGAATTCAATCAACCAAAGGAACAAGCAGAATCTAGAACAGGCTACTCAACAATCGACCACATTTATACTATCAATCAGGTAATAGAGAAATGCTCAGAATATAACCAACCCCTATACATAGCCTTCATACATTACGAGAAGGCGTTTGATTCAGTAGAAATATCAGTCGTCATGCAGACACTGCGGAATCAGGGCGTCGATGAAGTATATATAAACATCCTGGAAGAAATCTACAGGGGATAAACTGCTACCATAGTGTTTCATAAAAAAAGCAACAAAATACCAATAAAGAAGGGTGTAAGGCAGGGGGACACAATCTCCCCAATGCTATTTACCGCGTGCTTACAGGAGGTTTTCAGAAGCCTAGAATGGGAACAGTTAGGGATAACAGTTAATGGAGAGTACATTAGTAACCTGTTCTTTGCCGATGACATTGCATTGCTGAGTAACTCAGGGGATGAATTGCAACTCATGATTACGGAGTTAGACAAGGAGAGCAGAAAGGTGGGTCTTAAAATTAATCTGCAGAAAACGAAAGTAATGTACAACAACCTCGGAAGAAAGCAGCGCTTCGAGATAGATAATAGTGCAGTTCAAGTTGCAAAAGTCTGTCTACTTAGGGCAAGTAATAACCGCGGAGCCGAACCACGAGATTGGAGTAACTAGACTAATAAGAATGGGATGGAGCACATTTGGCAAGCACTCTCAAATTATGACAGATAGATTGCCACTATCCCTCAAGATGAAGGTATATAACAGCTGTATCTTGCCGGTACTTAGCTACGGAGCAGAAACCTGGAGACTTACAAAGAGGGTTCTGCTTAAATTGAGGACGATGCAGCGAGCAATGGAAAGAAAAATGGTAGGTGTAACATTAAGAGACAAGAAGAGAGCAGAGTGGATTAGGGAACAAACGGAGGTTAAGGATATCATAGTTGAAATGAAGAAGAGGAAATAGACATGGCCTGGCATGTAGCGCGTAGACAGGATAACCGCTGGTTATTAAGGGTAACTAACTGGATTCCCAGAGAAGGCTAGCGGGTTAGGGGAAGACAGAAGGTTAGGTGGGCAGATGAGATTAAGGAGTTTGCGGGTATAACTTGGCAGCAGCAAGCACATGACCGAGTTAACTGGCGCAACATGGGAGAGGCCTTTGTCCTGCAGTGGACGTAGACAGGCTGATGATGATGATGACGATAATGATGATGATGATAGAAGGCCTGAGTTTCTCTACTCTCCCCACTTCCCTGGACTTGTATTTCTTTCACAAAGGGGTTTTCTAACACCACAACATGCTCCCCAAAGGTCCTCACCACCTTCTCTTCATTTGCGTGTAGATGTTCTCCGACAGCTTCACGATGATCCTACCGCTGGCCACCTGGGAGTCACCCGCACTTATGATCGCGCTTGGCACCGTTTTTTTTGTCATGCGCTCTGTCCAAAAGCATGTCGGCAAGCTGCGACCTCTGTCATCGTCTAAAACGACCAACAACGCTTCCAGCTGGCCTCCTGCACGCTATTGAGATCCCGGCTGAATTATTCTACCACGTAGGGCTCGACCTTCTCGGGCCTTTTCCCACGTCTGCCCCAGGGAACAAATGGGTTGCCGTAGTGACCGACTACGCGACACGTTGCGTGGTCACCCACCCTCGCACAGGATATCCGACCGTGAACGGAATATCTGGCCCGTCGTACCATCGTGTGAGCTCCAGCTCATGCGGGTCTTGAGGGAAATAATACAGTCGACGCTGCCACCCGCGCATTGCCTTATCCACAGCCAGCTCCGAAGCATGATTTCAATCCGGCTATCACCTTTAGAGAAATCACCTCTCTTTATCAATGTTCTCGCGGTCTCTGTCCCCTCCCCCTCTCTGTAAAGGCCTCACCAGAGTGGAGGAGCGCTGGGCGTCTTCAAAAATACTGTACTGTGCCCAGCAGTACTGAAGCATTTGAATTCGGCCTCCTCTCGCACATGCCCACACTGTGCGAAGGAGTCTTGAGACACTGCACAGGTCTCGTTAATTAGGGAGGCGATCGCAAGGCTAATTCCGAGGGCCGAAGTATCGGCCCCCCGAACCGCACCACGAAAGCGTGGACAATTTAGAAGTGGTCCTTTTTGGCGCGCCAGCGGACGCCGGCTGTGGCCCAAAGAACAAGTAAGAGCCGAGAGTTGATAAACAAAACAGAATTATATTCTCATTATTGGCAGATCAAAAAACAATACACAAGTATGCACACTCCACAAAAGTTGAGTACAATATGTCACCAATCAAACAACGTACTACACAGTACAATCAGCCACACTCGAAACAACGGACACAGACAACAATACATACTACAATGCAGTCGCATGCATAGAACAACCAAGACACTTAAAGACTAAAGAGATAGAAAACCTATTCAGTCCAAACTTCTTGGAACAAAAGTCTGGATGATACTCTTCCGAGAATCACTCACTCAAAGTCCAGCGTTGTTGTCGTTCCATTGCCCTCGAAGTTTCTCTTCCAGGAAACCTCGCCGAAGTTTCTCTTTCAGGAAACCTCGCGTCTTCAATTGGCCACTCTCCAAACTTCAACTTCTTTGCCGGAAACACGTCGGCTTCACAACCGCAGCTGTTGCCACGCGTCTTCGCTCGATAGCGGTAAACACACACTCTTGCCTGTAGCTCGAGTCGTCACCCCTCAGGTGGAAATCATCTCCTTCTCCTGCTTTGTCTCTACGGACAAAACCTTCGCCGACTACACGGCGGAATCCCTACGCGCTCTGGCACTAACATCCATCTTCTCCTGCTCTCTCGTCTCGGCTGCTCGATTAAATACCTTTCGCGCGAGATTCCAGAAGGTTCTCGTCATTTCGTCGGCGCGATACGCAGCGAAGGCTGGGGAGAAGGTCGAGACCATACGAGGGCCGTCCCCGACAGATGACTCAACCCGGCATAACACGCCCCTTTCCTTCTAGAAATTTCGAGTGCTTGCTCGGCCGCCGATGTGGGGTGAGGAGGTTCGTCGGCGAAGCCACGCTTCCGAGGGGAGAGCGTCGCGTGCCCGGGGAGCCTTGGATGCTTGTTTTCTCTTTTCTTTTTTTTTCGTTGACCTCACGGCGTCTCTCCCGCGCGTTATCGCAAGAAGTTGGCGGCGCGCCCATTTTGAGCGCTCGTTCTGTGACACTGCCCCCAACTTTAAGAATATTATCTCATAATATTCAAAACCACACAAACGAGCGCGAACAGTCACCACACACTCTCACAGGCTGTAACACAATCCGTCGCTCATGACACTTCACATTCACAACAGATCACTTAATTCAATTGTACATTGTAATTCAATTTCACAACACATGAAATATAACCACAGGCACATGAGTACAACACTCCACCACACATTCCCAATAATACAAATGTACAAAGTTCTCCCATTACAACAATTGTACAATACCATACATCACATCACAGCACAAACACTTCGACACTTGTGACACAGGATAACACAACATTAACCCAACATATGGCACTCAGCACTGCCCAACACATTCAGATTGGACCTCAGCGCTTATCCTGTGTACTTTGAGCGGCGCTTGTGCCCTTTCTTGCGGTGCTCGCTCGATGTCTTCTTGTGTTTCCACGTTCTTTTTCGGCGAGCCCCTTCCAACGACGACATCTGAGGCGGCCTCTCAGCCATCGTTATCGGGTCATAACGTTCAACGGGTCCTGTCTGTTTATTTACCAGCTTAATCATGTCACGGCATTGGGCCTGGCTGGCCGACTCCGTGACCTTTACACTGTCAGTCGGTTCGGGTCGTTCCGACGTACGTCCAGCTGTCCAGCACGTGAACTCACTCAACACGATCATCTTCTCATTCGCTGTCTCTTGCGCCGCGGCTTCACCTTGGGTTCTAGTGAGATCCGTCACGGGATGCTCCTCCACTGTATCTCGCGGTCGCTGGATTGGCGAGGGCTCTATCTTAGGGTCTTCTCCCAAACATTCCGGATCATTCGGACCTCGCGCCCCGTCGATGATTCCGATGACAAGGTCGTAAAGGGGGGTCGTCATGCATAAAGCAGCTAGCTTCCCGCTGAAGTACGGGGTTTCAACCTCAATCTCTGCTTCGGGAAGCATCCGAACCGTACGGTCAATTAGGCAAACCGGTTTCGTTCTGCCTGTCAACTCACTTTCCCATACCAAATTTCTCCGCACGATAACCGTGGAGCTACCGGTGTCTCTTAACACCATAATCTTCTTGCCCGCAACTTTTCCAGGCAGCGTTGGCATTCCCTCCGTGCCACCGGTCGGCTGTTTTGTCATTACAGCACCCACAATAGGAATTGTCTCCCCATTTTTCAATTCTACGAATCCGTCGGTGACGGCATCACCATCGGATTTCGCTGCTGCTAGTACACAGGATACCTGGTGAGTTTGACTCGCTCCGTTTCGACATGCGTCTGCTTTGTGCCCAGTCTGACCACACTTAAAACATTTTACTACCGTAGGGCTCGTAAAGTTAGTACGACAGTTGCTCGCGCGATGACCCACTCGGTTGCACAAAAAACATCGCAGAACACTCTCCGGTGCACGCTTCTTTTGTTCGGGTGCCGAATTTTTCGAATCTTCGGGACACTCCTTCTTGACCTTGGCCAAATTAGTTCCACCTTGCGCTTCCAAGAATTGATCAGCCAATTCAAGCATGTCTTCAAGTGACTTAGCTCTCCTCTCTTTCAACTACAGCGACAGGCTTGGGTGGCAACTAGTAAGGAATTGTTCTCTAATTAGGAGCTCTCTAAGTTCATCGTACTCCTTCGCTGTCCCTGAAAGTTCAATCCATCTGTCGAAATAATGGCTAAGTCGGGTGGCGTACTGCGTAGCCGTCTCACCATCAGCTGGCTTTCCTGTCCGAAATCTGTCCCGGAATCCCTCCACAGTAAATCTAAATCGCTTCAGCAAAGCAGCTTTCACCTTTGCGTAGTTGGCTGCATCGGTCGGCGTCAGCCTGCCGTACACACTGAGCGCTTCACCACTCAAGCAGGTACTCAAAGCAGTTGCCCATTGATGTTCCGGCCAATTCTGGCTCCTTGCAATCGTCTCGAATCTGTGAAGGTACGTGTCAAGGTCGTCCTTCCTTTCATGAAACGCGACGAGCAGCTTGCTTGGGTTCAAGCGGAATCCGTGGTCCTCCCGTTCGCTGCTTTCAACTCTAGCTTGGACGGGAGTTTCACTTCGCCGTTGCAAACGGAGCCGCTCGAGTTCTATCTCGTGCTGTCGCTGCCGTTCCCTTTCCTTTCTTTCTTCTTTCGCCCTCTCAGCTGCCAGTCTTTCTCTCTCCAGCTCCAACTTCAATTGCTGCTCCCTTTCTTCTCTCGCCCTTTCGGCGGCCAGCTTTTCTCTCTCCAGCTCCAACTTCAATTGCTGCTCTTTTTCTTCTTTCAGCTGTCGCTCCTTTGCCTCTCTTTCTTCTTTCAGCTGTCGCTCCTTTGCTTCTCTTTCTTCTTTCAGCTGTCGCTCCTTTGCTTCTCTTTCTTCTCTCGCCCTTTCAGCTGCCAACCTCTCTCGTTCCAACTCAGCTGCTTTTTCTTCCTTGGCTCTCTCAACTGCCAACCTCTCTCTCTCCACCGCCTCTTTCTCCTTCTGGCTTACCCATTTCCGTAGTTCGGTGCCAGAAAGACCCATCTTCTCACCAAGAGTAACTAACTTTTCGAGATCCATGGTGTCTCGCAAATAAAGCCTTGCCGCGTGTAAAAAGTATCTGCCTAAATCAGTCTATCGGAACACTCTCCTGCACTCGTTAACGAGAACACTGAACAACACACAAAATCGTTCCGAAAGCACTATCAACAACTCCAGGCTCTTTCTCACTACTTTGGACACACTGTGCACCAAAAGAGTCCTGTCGCGGACACCAGATTAATTGTCACAGGTCCCGTTAATTAGGGAGGCGATCGCCGGGCTAATTCCGAGGGCCGAAGTATCAGCCCCCCGAACCGCACCACGAAAGCGTGGACAATTTAGAAGTGGTCCTTTTTGGCGCGCCAGCGAACGCCGGTTGTGGCCCAAAGAACAAGAGCCGAGAGTTGATAAACAAACAGTAATATATTCTCATTAATGGCAGATCAAAAAACAATACACAAGTATGCACACTCCACAATAGTTGAGTACAATATGTCACCAATCAAACAACGTACTACACAGTACAATCAGCCACACTCAAAACAACGGACACAGACAACAATACACACTGTAGCGAGGAAGACGAGACGGCGGCCAACGTGGTCGTGTCTTCTCTCGCCACTTTATTCCACGCCTGAAGCGGAGCCGCGGTGGCTGTCCACGTCCGACACACCAAGCTCGCTAGCTTGTTCTCCCTCCTCGCGCCGCTCAAGCTAGCATTAGCTGCGCGAGAGGCGCGGCGCAGTGATCAAGAAATGATGGCGATGATGATGGCACTACAGGGCTCCCCCCTAGCGCTTTGCGCGATTCGAAGGCATATGAAAAAAAAGAAAAAAATAGTGACAAAAGCTATATACATGAACGACAATCCATAAAGTGTTCATTTGGAAAGTCGAGGTTGTCAATGTTGATGGGCCATCGGTAAGCAGCGGTCTCTGGCGGGCGACACTGGGAATGGCGCAGCGGACGAGGGTGGCCAGGCAGGCACGCTGTTGGAAGAAGCGGGCGAGGGTCGTGATGAAGGAACATCCTTGTCGACAGCGAGCACCAACAACAAGGTGAAAAATGTCCAAGGGCCGAGAACACACACGGGCCGCCCCGGCGCGGCCGATTGTCCCGCGCACTCAGACACTGATGCTCAAAAAATGAACTGCAGCATGAGCGCAGAACGGCCAGTTGAGAGGGTCCAGCGTTACCCTCCACGTTGGAGCTGGTGGGGACGACGACAGAGAGTGCGGTCAACCCTGGCAGTGCGCCCACCGTGCCGGTACCGTCGCTTCCGGTGGCACATCACCGGGCGCGGCGGCCGCCTGGTCAGCCGAGCAGAGTGCAGATAAGTTTGAAACGGTGCGCTCTGGACCGACGAAGTGCGACACGGTTTACAGTGACAACGAGCCGGCCGAGAGAGCACTGACAGACCGCTTTCCCCTACCTCTGACGACGCGCGACGCGTAGGCGTACGCCGATGAGTCGTCGCGCTGTTCAAGCCAAACCCGACGTCCGGTGATGCGAGACCGAGCGGCGGGCATGCGGCGTCACAGCCGTCATGGGCCGTCGACGGCGCCGAAATGCTCGAGCACGCGCACGCAGTGGCAGGCGGATGGCCCAACTGCGCATCCGTTGGGGCACGCACGGTGTGCTCCACCCGCGGTGAGCCAGGCGTGCAGCCCTCGGGACCCCCTGACATCGCCACAGCATCACGCACGTCCAGCCATGCATGCCCAGGGGCCCGAACCCCCGCAGGACACATCGAGGATGATGTCAGTAGTCGCCGGCAGTCCACGAGGGCCTGAGCAGCAGGCACCGGTGTGCAGGGGAAAACTGATGGCGTGGAGTGTCACAGCGGGCTCTGGGTCTACAGTGCGAGTGGTGCCGTGGGCCTCCACAGGCGCCGGGACAGGCGGGGAGTCTGCAGGAAGGTCAGCTGGCCCAGCCGAGGTCGTCATGGAGTCTGGTGGGGCCACGGTGTCACGTGCCGTCGCTTTCGTGGAAAACGTGCGGGTGGCAGGTACGTGTGATGAAGCTCCGCACGGGGGCTCTGAAGGAATGTACCTCTCGGAGGGAAGGTCAGTCGCAGTGGGGGAGTCTTCTACCTCGCGGTCGTGATCAGGTGCAGGAGTGGATGTTTCTGCGACTGGATCAGGTGTAGAAGTAGTCGAAGCCGGGGTACCGAGGTAGCGGTCAATGAAGGGCTGCGTACCGGTTCGTACCTTGCTCTGTGACGCCTGGGAAACCTGCCTGGTGCGGGTAAACGGAAGCGGACGGTATGTGTTGCCGTTGCGGGCGAGCACCGCAGTGCAGAGGGCATCGTAAGGCTGCGGGCTGGTGCTTGAAGTGGCAGCGAGTTGGCGCAACTCTACCGGAAGGGCGTCGAGAAGAATGGCGTGCATCAGCAGCTGGACATGACGCCATTCAACGCCAGAACGGCATCGAGCTGCATGAACCATACCTTGGGATAGGTCGATTGGAACGGCGGCACTGGCGGGCAGAGTTGCGGGAACATGGCCGCGTGCCGCTCGGCGAAGGGCGTGTTCTCCGGGTCACCAATGTTGCGAGGGAGGAAGACGAGACGGCGGCCAACGTGGTCGTGTCTTCTCTCGCCACTTTATTCCACGCCTGAAGCGGAGCCGCGGTGGCTGTCCACGTCCGACACACCAAGTTCGCTAGCTTGTTCTCCCTCCTCGCGCAGCTCGAGCTAGCATTAGCTGCGCGAGAGGCGCGGCGCAGTGATCAAGAAATGATGGCGATGATGATGGCACTACAACACTACAATGCGGTCGCATGCATTGAACAACCAAGACACTTAAAGACTAAAAAGATAGAAAACCTATTCAGTCCAAAGTTCTTGGAACAAAAGTCTGGATGATACACTTCCGAGAATCACTCACTCAAAGTCCAGCATTGTTGTCGTTCCGTTGCCATCGAAGTTTCTCTTCCAGGAAACCTCGCGTCTTCAATTGCCCACTCTCCAAGCTTCAACTTCTTCACCGGAAACACGTCGGCTTCACACCCGCAGCTGTTGCCACACGTCTTCGCTCGATAGCGGTAAACACACTCTTGCCTGTAGCTCGAGTCGTCACCCCTCAGGTGGAAATCATCTCCTTCTCCTGCTTTGTCTCTACGGACAAAACCTTCGCCGACTACACGGCGGAATCCCTACGCGCTCTGGCGCTAACTTCCGTCTTCTCCTGCTCTCTCGTCTCGGCTGCTCGATTAAATACCTTTCGCGCGAAATTCCAGAAGGTTCTCCTCATTTCGTCGGCGCGATACGCAGCGAAGGCTGGGGAGAAGGTCGAGACCATACGAGGGCCGTCCCCGACAGATGACTCAACCCGGCATAACACGCCCCTTTCCTTCTAGAAATTTCGAGTGCTTGCTCGGCCGCCGATGTGGGGTGAGGAGGTTCGTCGGCGAAGCCACGCTTCCGAGGGGAGAGCGTCGCGTGCCCGGGGAGCCTTGGATGCTTGTTTTCTCTTTTTTTTCGTTGACCTCGCGGCGTCTCTCCCGCGCGTTATCGCAAGAAGTTGGCGGCGCACCCATTTTGAGCGCTCGTTCTGTGACAGACACCTATCACATGGTGTGGGCATGCCCCTCAAATGCTACTTACCCATCCCACTCCAACCCCACTCTAGAGGACTTGGAAGCAGTCCTGCTCAGCTGCTCTGACCTCCAAACCCAACAGGCATTCTGGCTAAAGCCCGAGCCGCCGCAGCAGCTGCAGGGATACTGGACTAGCGATTCCTTCTAGTGTTTGTGAAAGGCGGGCCCTTCAGACTAGCCTTATCGATACACCTCACTGTAAATAAAGTAACAAATGTTTTTCGCCACCATCTCTCCCGGCCAGCTGCGCTGCCTATGTCGCGGACTTCCTACTGCACGACATCATTTTGCATCACGGTGATCCTTGACGGCTCGTCACTGACCATTGCAAGGCTGATACTTCTTACCTCGCGTCGTCCAGGATATCATACGTTCCTTTTACACGAACCACAAATTCACAACGGCATACCATCCATAAACTAATGAACTTACAGAGCGCCTGAATCACTTCATCACCTACATGTGCTCAATTTATGTTTCTCTAGACCACCGCGACTGGGACTCAACGTACACCCTACATCAGCTTCACTTATACAACTCTTCCAGACGTGACACCACAGGCTATTTCCCGTTTTACCTTCTTTATAGACGTGAAACCTCTCTGCCTCTTGATACACTTCTTCCCGATGGTTCAAGCTCCCCTGCCACACACGTCCACGATTCCATAGAACAAGCCGACGCAGCACAACAGATCGCCCGAGAACGGCTTACACTTTCTCAAGCCTCTCATAAAGACCGGTACGATCGCCGCCACCATGAAGTTTCGTATACTCCCGGTTCCCTAGTGCTCTTGTGGCCCCCATGTCGAGACATCAGCCTCTCTGAAAAGCTCTTATTTTGCTATGACGGACCATACAAAGTCCTGCGCAAGTTGACTGGTCTAACCTACAAGATACAGCGGGTCGTCGATGCAGCGCGCTCAACGCCACCATCACCTACGGTTGTGCACGTCGTAAGGCTGAAGCCATATGTGTCACCCAACACTCCACTTCCGTGACAAGCGCCGGGTCGGCACTTTTACGCCACGGGGTAGTGCCAGAAGGCAGTAGTGGGATTGGCAAAAAGTGGTACGGCGTCCCTGTCTGTAAAGGATGACTACGAAGTGGATAGAGAGTGGTCCCAGCTCGCCAGTGTACCAGCCATTATCGTCGCATATCAATATCCGTAAATATACGTTTCCTTGTAAGAATATGATGTGTACGTATATGAACGAGCGGTGGACGATCAGGAATTCTTTATTTTTACCTCTGAATTTCAGATTCCACCCTAATAATATTTCCTGCACACCGGAGATAACTCGTAGCCTTTTAGAAACTCATGCTCTACAGTATACTTAAAAAAGCCGATCTTACTTTTTTCTTCGTTTTAAGCTCATTTACAAGGGCTTCGAATTCCCGAGTTCGTTTTACGGAGAAACCGGAACCTTAGACACGAAAAAAGAATGTTTCAGGAGCCTTTAACTGCCATTTAGGCATAAAGAGGCGTTAAAAACAGTCGTTCAGGCATGCATAGGCAAAACTCATATTTATTTCAGCAGCGCGTTCAGGTCAAGCATTCAACTTCAAACAAATACAGCAGGCTAATTCTTTGCGTTGGGAAAGGAAAATTTATTTTTTCTACGAGAAGAATTAACAAGAATCACATTATTTTGAACAGACACAAGCAAACTCTGGGGTGGTTTGACATTGTGTGAAATTCTATGAATACAGTCACAAACCAGAATCATCTCAAGGTTTTAGGGCTTGAATTGTGCTTGCTTTGAATCAGTTTTTGCTTTTATGCGAAAAAAAACGTTTGACGTCTACTGAAGTTAGAAGAGCGTACTTGTGGCCTAGCACTTTCTATGCTTTAATTGCGTCCTTAATACCTGAATCTGCACCACTCGAAACTTTAGATACTTGCACATACAATCTGGGATTCTTTCCAAATCAGATTTAAGCTTTGAGGCAACCCTGTCAGAGACCAGTCTATTGAAGAGTGGGTGAACCTTATGTGCTCGTCCGAAAAAACTGGGTATCATTAAGCTTTGCTTCTAAGTGTTGAACGCGAAAGTGACAGCCTTGCCCTGGTGCGAACTTCAATCACTGAGTGCATATCATTTATTGCATGATGTTACTCGAGAAGTTTAAATTGTGGATTGCTGTACAGTGCAAGCGATAAAGTTGAAAGCGGCTTGTGTCAGTGAAGCTTCCGCATATGGCTTCATTCTCTGTAATTGGTGCATGCGAGTTCACAAATGCTGATATAAAAATGACAAAATGAATCTCTGTGCCCATGAAAGGATCACAAAGCACATGTTATTTGCGCGTATTCCGAGGTTATTTGAATAGATGGGCACATGCGTAAGCAATGTTGGAGCTTCATGACTATAGATGCTCAGAATGAATATCAAGCTCAAAATATAGTTGACCTTTCCAATATCTTCTTCCTTGCTTTCCACGTAGACCGTTTTTCTATAGACGGAGTAGCGGTGTGATAGACCGGTCCATTGCCTGACAAGGACACTTGACGGCTTCTTTTCATTCAGCATTTCCCGGCAGACTTCTGACAGCGGCCGTTATGAAGAACATAAATGCCAACGAAACTTGCGTGTATAGGCTGTAGGCGGCAGCGCTAGCCTACAGCTTAGTTCCGGCTTATTAGAGTACGTTGTACCCACACTGCAGTGTAGCTACAACGTGCTCTAATCAACCGAAACTAAGCAGCCGCTGGGCTGCGCTTCTCTCGAACCTATAGCGACGGGGATCTTGAAGGGGCCAGGGGTACACTAGCGTTAGCCCCTCCTCACTTCGCTCCAGTACACTCTAGCCACGCTCACGCAACCGCCATGCTGCTCTAGTCTCGAACCAAGCAACACAACGGAAATCTTTTGAGGGGTCCCGCTAGCGCTATAAATTCTAGCCTCGCTTTGCCTCGCTGGGTACAATCCCCGCTCACGTAAAAGCGCGTTCATAGTGCGACGTTATCGGAGCATTGGCAAACGTCACAGGCATTATTGCGCATCGGCCAAGTCTAGTTATACGTTGACTGTGGCAGTGCGTCCACTTATGATCTGTTTTCACCGACATGACACAACTCATGCACGCGTCGACCCTACGTCAAACCGCAATCGCACCTTACCAGAAGCAAAAATCATGAACGAAAAAAAGCAATTAGTGCGCTATACAAGTATTGTTAATACGGCCACACCACGTGCTGCTTGTTTTCCTCCATATGTGCAACTCAATTAAGCAAAACGTTTATTCGACCAACCCAAAAAGGCATTTTTAGACGCTGCGGATTAAGCACGAACCTTAATATAGGCACTTATAGGCACATTAAATATGTCATTAAAATGTTTTCCAGCCCCGCTGCGGTGGTCTAGTGGCCAGGGTACTCAGCTGCTGACCCGCAGGTCGCGGGATCGAACCCCGGCTGCGGCAGCTGCATTTTCGATGGAGGCAAAAATGATGTAGGCCCGTGTGCTCAGATTTGGGTGCACGTTTGCGAACCTCAGGCAGTCAAACTTTACGGAGTCCTCCACTATGGCGTCTCTCATAATGATATGGTGGTTTTGGGACGTTAAACCCTACATATCAATCAATTAAAATGTTTCCCATAGCTCAGTTCATGTTTACATGTTAAATAGGCTCCATACGGACTCCAGGAAAAAATACGCCGTTTCCCTAAAGTTTCGGTTTTTAGAGATTACCATCTCGGAATTCAAATAGGATGCATCGATTTTTTTAACGGTGAGGGCGTACAAATTATGTGCCCCTCCAACGCAGCACTTGAGGACAAACAGAGTAAAGAGCCCCCTGACCTCCCGCACCCCGTGGTTCAGGCTACTGAAGATGTAATGATGTGGCTCATCTACATTCCCACGTCTTCAAGTTCTATCTGCGCAAGGACATGCCACTTGGTTGCTCCGTTGACACCAATGATAGTTGATATGGTTTAAGTGAAGGAGCAGTATTTACCTCATCGTTCGCGGAAGGTGTGCGTTTCCCGAGTCGTTGTGTCGCCGCGTTTGTACTACCGCTCGCCTGTCGCGGTATCCTCCGTACGCTCACTGCTTTCCAAAGACTCTGCGAATCACAACCAGGCAATCCAAATAAGAGCTTACGCAAGTTAGGCAAACAGTGGTTAATATTAACACAGATATACGCTCCGTGATAACTGGTACTCATCCAGGCTTTTTTTATTCTGCCTCCGTACTGGCGAAAAATTGATTTCGCAGTCATTTGGTCGTGATCATGGCAGTGTGGATTCCTCAACTTCACATGGACACATATGAACGTCACACACATTAACGTCAAGACTCGCTCGCTGGGTTTCGTGCCGACCGGTTGTGCCCTCGCGATCTCCGACGACAGTGCAGCTCTGGCCGACTGGGCTCGATGTACGCCATCCCCTGACGCCGACAAGAGCTCACGCCGAATGGTGCCCCGTCCTCGGACTCCTGCGACCGTATCCATCTTGCTTATGTTCTTTTTACTTCCGTATGTCGCTGCCCCTGCGCCTCGCTCACCCCTTCCGCTCTATTTATACCTTTAATCCTATCTTTTTAATCCCTCCTTACCCCCTCCCCAAGTGAGCTTCTGATGAGGTGCCCTCTCCCTGAAAGACAGTTACGGGGCTCACTTCTCTTTTCATTTAAAATCACTTCCCCCTCCTTCCCCCTTGACGTCAAGAAAGTAACATGCCAGAAGTAATAAAAACCAACCGCTTTCGAGCTAATTAATAAACGAAAAGGTAATAGACGAATTTAACAAAATCATATCAATACTACTTGACGAGAGGCCAGTGTTTATGCGTACACGTTGTGTTCTTGGACGAAGGTGACACATGTTCAACTGTTATGTTTTTATTTTATAAAATAGATCTGCTTTGTGTTTGTCCCTGTGTAGGACAAAAATATCGCCGCCATATACACAAAGTGAATGATGTTAGAAGAGCATGCTCGAAGGTGCACGTGACGTCTCATGGTGAGAGCATTTTTGCAGCAATGCTTGTTAACGACCTCACACATTCTGATTATAAGAGGTAAAAGAAAAGAAAAGTGAGCCCCGTAGCTGTATGCATCAGCGTGCGACACCTCAACAGTAGCTCACAAGGGATGGGGGTGAGGAGGGATTAAAAGGATAGGATTAAAGGTATAGAGAGAAAGAGAGATGTGCTAGGACAGCGAGCGACAACATATGAGAGATAGGAGAGATAGGAAAGATGGAAACACTGTCACAGGAGTCCGAGGACGGGGCACCACTTGCAAGCTGGCGCGTGATGAGTACGTCGAAGGGAGCGTTGTCGGGTATGTTCCACAGCTGGCACTGCACCGTGTTGGCCACGTCGATCGGCGTGTTAGCCAGCTGGGGCGCTATGCAGGATCGGCCGAGTTTCTCGAAACTCGCGATATTCCCAAGCTCTGGCGACACGCCCTTATGAACGAGCCAGCAATACGAAAAAGTCATATCCACCCTTCAGCGCGCCGCATTTCATTGTTCACGATGAAACCAGTCATCGCGTCAAGGGCGCTCGACTAAAGTGGGTGGCGTTTTCGAACCAGAGGTATCTCCTTTGTTTGTCGTTCCACTGAGTGAAGAAGTGAACTGATGCAATAAAAATGTCAGAATTTCGTGGTGATATTTTTTAGAGTCAATGGCTGTTTAAATTTATTTTGAAGCTTTTAATACCCGTATAAGGTCTGTTTTAGATTAATCAACACGGTTGCTTCTGAGATCAGTATTGGCCGAGCGTCTTACAACATCTCGATCGCAGCGAAACCCGAGGCCACGTGGTCAGCCTGTACATTCTAGCGTGCTGCTCGACCGGTGCGTGCCGTCTTTGCTGTCATCGGTCGCTAGCACCCGAGCACGTGCGGTTGGATAATTAGCGATTTGGCTGGACGGTATACTTCGGTAGTTAGGACAGGACATGCTATGACAAAGTCAATTACGCCATGTCATGATAGGGCCGAGGCAATTACGCCACGTATTAAGAAGACCGTGCTCATCAAGCCATATAAAGCTTGGACATGGATAACTAAAACATGCTAAGTGGTGAGTTAACTAAACTGTGCTACTTAACGTGGCGTTAATCACGAGTGCGTTAAGTAGAACCATGCTACCTTGCTGTAAGTGATAAGATGACAATTAGTATCCTGCTAATCATGATTATTTTTAAGAGTTTCATACAGATCATGGCATTGCTAATTGCGCCCGAAAGAATTGTCTTTTTTTGAAGCCTTGTCTAGTACAATCAAAATTAAGATAGAGCTGATGCGGTTTTTGCTTCGAAGCCGAGCACGCTCATGAGTAGACGACCAATTTAAAAAGCTGCAAGAAGCTGGGTTATCACAAGCTCCTCTATGGCTCCAGTCTTTCACAAGTAGTGTAAGCTCGCCAAAATAATTTATACGCAATGAAGCTGCCGCTTAGCGTTCCCCGCATCAAACGCTTGACCGTCACACCGGCACCGTCACAGTCGCGAGTTGAACTCGGGCCTTCTCAACATCAACGAGTTTGTATCCGAGTTCACGCGTCAATCAGTTTGATTGACAGACGCCCGCCGCCAAGATCGAGAACGCCCCCCACGTTAGCTCGTGCCGAGGAGCAGTGCTCACGTCGAGCGGCACGATTAATCTATCAGCTTTACCACGCAGACTATGCACACACGCATGCAGAAGTGAAAATAATATCACCACACAGCTACGATGTCTCGCATTCAATTTCAACGCGCTCACTATGTATCCGGTCACAGCCACGTTGCCGCCATGATGCGAGCGCCCCTGGTGACCTCCTGTTCTTATATATATCTCCAATATTAGAATCGAAATGAGGAGCCCGAAAATGTCGCGTGTGCACCCTTGCGGCCTTCGAGTGTGGAGATTTGCATGCTGCAGGTGGAACGACAAAACCTGTCCAAAAGAGGGCATACGCCCACGAACACGCTTGTGGGAGGCGCTTGTTGGGTTGGCAAAAAGATAGCGCGTCGATCACGCTGACGTCACTGCACTGTTAAAACGTTTACTTAGTGGCGGTGCTGACGTGTTCGTACGTGGTGCTTCTTTGAAAACCGTCGCGAATGTCCCACAGGCGTTTCCACCACCACGCGCGTTCCAGTAGCCATTTGTATCAACGCTGCTATCAAGTGCTCTGCACTTTCTTCGTGTCAGTGCTGCCGCTTAGTGATATCGGAGCAAACTTGTCTGCCCGAGAAGCTCAGGCCATCCTGAATTGTACCCATGCCCCTTATGCCACACTGACTGCTGCCGTGAGTCAAATGCCTAACGCTCATGAATGGCAGACGTGGAGCTATCAGGCTGTCTTCAACGGGGCAGAGATCAGGCAGTTTAGGGGGCTTGGGAGTGTATCGGTATCCATGCGTAGCACTAATTGTAGAAACTTGTCGCGTGCTGCCGTGCCTACGAAGCGACGAGAACGAAGTGGGCGTAGTTGCGAGCATAGCCTCCGAGATGGCGGGTGTGCGGCAAGGATTCTCCGCGCCCTGCCGGCCTGCCTAACGTTTTCTTTTTCTCTCCTCCCGGCTCAGAGGTGGTGCGCGTTAGCGCGCGGCCAGTTTAAACACCACTGACACCCTCCTCTTTCTCTTTCACGCTCCTTCCGTTCCCCTACTACCCATTCCCGTGTGGCGTTGTTAAGGTGACCTCCTGAGTGAGAGAAACTTACGACGCCACACTTTTAAGGCATGCCGGTATCCACTATGGCTCCGTGACGTATTTCTGTCATGAATATGACACTAGAAAGCATTGTCACGGGGCCGGGACGTAGCCGAAGGCAGGCCACTGGATGTGCGGATCAAACTGCTTATTTTGGAGAGCCTGTGCCCGGTAAATGGAAAGTCGTATGACTGTAGCAGACTTGCACTGATAGCGGCGAACGAAGCGTCGGCCGTCGATCAAGTACAAGCGGTGAAGCGCGTCGGCATTTATACACGTATCATCAAATATTCTAGCGTTATCGTTATGGCCACGTAGGTTACAGAATAATTTGTCAATATGGTTGATTGGGCGAGTTGGTGATACATGATTGTTATGAAATGAGAGCGCACTATACTTAGACGCAGACAGAAAGACAGGGACAAGCGCTTGTCCCTGTGTTTCTGTCCACGTCTAAGTAGTGCGCTCTCATTTCATAACAATCCAGAATAATGTGTGATGTTTCCGAACTGAGCGTGATCTTAAGAGAATAATGTACCACAGTCCGGAACCTTCTCGAACACTGCAAGCGTGATCTGTGCTGAGAATTACGTAAAGTGTAACAAGAAAATAACAAAAATTGAGGAAGGAATGTGGCAATATATTCTAACAGATTTCACAAAAAAAAAAACGAGAAGGAAGTTTTTCGCAGCGGGGCGTCGAATTAGCGACATCGCGCTCTGTTTTAGTAATTAGTAGCAAGGTATGGCAGGACGGGCGCGCGTTGAGCGCGCGTGCTCTAAGGTCATCGTGCCACGCCAACCCGCGCGTCGCGCGCCTCCACATGGCGTGGTTGATGTTCGTGTAGATGTTCTCTAGCGTGGTGGCTCACTCGAACGCCCACACTTTTGTCGGGTATCGGGTGCTTTGTACATCTTGCACTTCCGCTGAAAGTTTGCTTTGTTGTCTCGGTAGTTAAAAAGAGCACGAACGTCTTTTCGCTTGCTGCCGCATTTACGAAATGGTGCGCGCTGCTCACACACGAAGTCAGAATGGTGACAGTTTGTACGCGCTCGTCCTGTGCATGCTCATTTCGTGCGTGCTTTCTCCTTGAGCTGTGTGCTTCAAGAATCGAGCTGCTTGCAGTTCTTCGCTTGACATTGCAATTGGTTACTGCAGCATTCATTGCGTCACCCTTGTGGTGAAACAATTCACAATCAATGTTCAACTAGCTCTCCGAAGACACGTTTCGCTTGCGTGTTACACCATTTGCTGAAACGCGGGATCAACCACAATTTTCATTTCTTTTCAGTTTCTTTTCTTTCAAAGGTGCTTCGAGGATACGAGTGCGCGGGCCATCAAAAACCGTCGCCTTGTGGGGTGCCTCGATGTGTGCGCGCTTCGAGGCACCCTATCGGATGGATGGATGGATTGATATGGCTGTACACTTCACATCGCGCGGTGGCTAACACCACTACTTATTGAACGAAAAACTAGTATTATCTTTTTTTCCTTTAAACAGTGAGGTTGAGGACTGGTACTTTGCAGTGAAGGGTTTAATTTTCACTTGTGCCTTGACTTTAGCCACCAATCAGATAACCTCCGTCTAGTTAATTCTACCCACTTAAAGTATATTTTGCCCTCCATGTCCCTAAACCCCAGTGCTTTGAAAAACTCTGCGCCATCATCCTGAACTATAGGGTGAAGCCCTTTGTTCGGCAGTTTCTTCTTCTCTCCACACGCACTGCATACAGTGTCTACCCCTCCGTATTTGTCCCGATGTGTCTTCGTTCACAATACTCCCGTCCTCGTTTGAAACAGTAGACTACCCCGAGTATTATCACAGATCCTTTCCTTGGCAGTTTCCTGTTTAAAATTTCGATAGATCTTTCGTGCGGACTTCTTAGTTATGCCAATTCTCCACAAGTCAGTCTCCATTTCCTTCACTTTCTTCTTAACCGATAGTTATTTTTGGTTTGGCCATCTGCTGTTTTCTAAGTATTTACCCGTCAACTTTCTGGTTCGCTTCCTCCATTTTGTATCGACCTTCTTCATGTACAAGTAGCTAAATACCTTCTTAGCCCCATTGCTCCTCCTTATTTATCTCAGTCGCTTCCCAAGTTTTATCTTGCAGCTGGCTTCACTGCCCTCAGATGATGTCCATCCCATATCACCTCGTGCTCCCGGATTCGGTGTGTTCCCGTGAGCTCCTAAGGCAAGCCTACCTACTCCACGTTGCTTAATTTCTAACATTGCTTGAACTTCTGATCTCATGCACAAGACCGCATTGCCGAACTTCAGACCAGAAACCATGACCCCTTTCTCATTTTACTCTCACAACATCATACCGATTGTAATTTCACAGTGCCCTGTTTTTCATTACCGCTGCATTCCTGGTACCTTTAGTTGACACGTATATTTCGTGTTCCCTTAGGTACTCGGCCCCATTGTTTATCCATACGCCCAGATATTTGTATTTATCTGTTATCTCTAGCGTTACCTCCTGTACTCTAAGCTCGCTACCTTCATTGTAATTAAAAGTCATGACTACTGATTTGTCCTTACTGAATCTGCAATCTAACCTATCTCCGTCATTACCGCAGATGTCTATCAATCTCTGCAAATCTTTCTCTCTGTCGGCCATTAGCACTATATCATTTACGTACGTCAATGCTGGTACTGCCTGTTCAATGACTTTTCTTTGTTTGACGAAAAAGAGGTTGAAGCCCAGTCCACTTCCCTCTAGTTTGGCCTCTAATCCTTGTAGGTAAAGTACGGTCCACTCTTGGATGGAACACGGCAACGCGTGGCTGGCGCCCCACGGGACGCAAACTGGCGGCGAGATTTGTAAACGCTGCGCATGCGCATAGACGCGAAAGGGTGGGGCTCGCCGCCTTTTGTCTGCTACTTGCCGCTCCTGCGCTTGCCATGCGCTGGATACAGCGTTCGCATTTCCCCACTCTCCCTGCCCCTCACCGGGTAATCAGCGTGCAGAAAAAAAAAGTGCCTGTTGGTTGTTGTCCTTTCTTGGCAGCTTCGTTGCGATTCCATTCATGGCCACAGCAGCCGATTTTAGATTACAGGTGAAATGCAAAGAAAAGCCATGTGCTTATAGTATTCAGAAGCATGTTAAAAAAACTAATGTTTGAAAATACTTCAATGTGTGCCACTACGGCGTGACACCTAATTTTATAAGTGTCGTAGGTTGCAATACGCAGCAAATTTTAATTCTAAGTCGCGTTACATTTCGTTTTTTTGTTGAAGCGAAAACACCAAAAGCTGCTTACTTGGAATATGCGATAGCGTTCACTTTTTCGAAAATCATTACGTTTCACCAATACGCGCAACGAAAACTGGTATACGTAGAACACTATGAAGTAAACAAAGAAAAATTAATTTCTCATACTTTGACAGGTTGAGTGAGGTCAGATCTGTAGCCTCGAAACATATGAATAATGCAAAGGTAATGAAACACATCTGAGCCCTGTGAAACACACAATAAAATGCAAATCTGTGTAAGAAAAAAATGACTACGCGTGACAGAGCTTGGCAATGGAAAAAATACATTCGTAATGCTGATGATTACGCTGGTAATGAAAAAGTGGCCATTTCGCGATGGCAGTGACATCACGCTGGCTGTATTCTTTGGTGTACAGCTCGACTATTCGAAGTCTTTCCTCCTCAGGTACTCTCGCCATGCCGCTTCTAAGAACTAGCTCCACCGAAAATGTGATCAGCGAGTAAATATGACCCCAGCTGTGACAGCCTGTGAAAGCAATAACGAAGCGCATCACTCAGTAGCCTAATGTTCGTGCTCACGAAAAAAACGTAATCGTCAGCTTTTCAAAAGCCATTCAAAACAGCCAGCCGCTTTTGATAACAGACATGGAAATTGATGGTCGATGAAGCCAGCACAGCCAACGCCACCTAGAATCAGTAGTCTAGGTGGCGTTGGCACAGCAAGCTTGTCGCTAGCGTGCGCCGAGCGGCGGGAGCGCGGTAGTAGCAGACGACGCGGGCTAGTACGGCTAGGGTGGCTAGGCGCCCTAGTACAGCCCTTGCGATTCTAGCCACCCTAATGCCACCCTTGCGATTATACGCACATGCTCCGAGTTTACAAACCTCGCCGGCAGTTGGCGCCCCGTGGACCGCCGGCTACGTGCTCTCTTGTTCCCCCTAACAGTGGACCGTACTGTACATCATGAAAAGCAAAGGTGACAAAGGACACCCCTGCCTAAGCCCCCGTTTTACCTCTTTGGGCTTGGACACCTGTTATTCCCACATTATAAATGCCTTGTTACCTTTATAGATATTGTTTAAAAAATTAGGGGCTCCATCTTCCACACCAAGTGTGTCCAGTATTTCCCACAAGTCCTCTTGAACCACGCTATCGTACGGTCGCTTGATATTCAAAAAATGCTACCCACAGGGACCTGTGTTCTTTTTTCTGGTATTTCGATGCACTGCGTCAGTGAGAACAGATTGTCTTCCAGCCTCCTGTGTTTCCGAAACCCATTTTGTAGTTACCCCAGCACCCCCTCATCCTCTATCCGTGCCTGCAGTCTTTCCGTTATAATCCACGTCGCCAGTCTGTAGACCACTTAAGTCACTGTTATAGGACGGTAGTTGTTTGTGTCAGCTTCGTCCCCCTTTCCTTTAGAGATCATGCTCATCCTGCTAAGTTTCCATCCATTGCCTTGGGCGGTGGCGCACCATCTATTTGAGAAATATAGCAATAACCAAAGAGGCGACCTTGAGCGGCGCCTGCACAAGTGTGCACACTACCAATGCTGGCGTACGTGCCTGTAGCCGCCGTACAAGTCACGAGCATAAAAAGGAAGCTCCTAGAAAAAAAAACACCCTGTGCACCGAAGCACGTATATTGGTGCGAGGGAGCGTTAATTGCCAGAACGCCAGATTGCAACTGGCACCAACCACCAGGGTGATTTCTGAGGCCATAAAACGCATTACGTCCACCAAGGTGTCTTGACTCACCTATGTTGGGCGTGGTGCTGTTCGTCGTCGGGGTTGTCGGATCCGTGCGAGGTGTCGTATGAGGAGTTTGCGGCCCCGGGATGTGTTGCGACCCCGGCGTCTTCTCGTCATCCTTCTCGGTCCCATAATGTTGACGCATTTGCGACGCTGCAACACGGATAAAGTATTTAGCTTGTCAAGTACCCTGGTATGCGGAAATAGGTTAACAGAAAATACCGCATTACCAGACGGTAGTGCCGACATTACTGGTACTACAAACCGGTAGTATTGGTTGGTAGTACCAGGACTACAGATACTTATTATCCCGAAGGAAGAAATGTTTGACGTCAACTCAGTCGATATTAAACCACTGCCGTGCATTTACGCCATAAGAGAAGCAGAAGCCGAATGCACTAGGGTGCACCTCGGTGAAGCATTGGGTATGGTTCTCGGTCGCTGGCCCGATGATCAGGGGTTCAATCCCAGCTATGGTGGTCGCTTTTCAATAGAGATGAAATAATAGAGGCCCATGCAGTGCTCGTTGTGAGTTCACGTTAGAGAATACCAGTTGCTCAAGTTTTCCGGTGACAACCACTAAGGCGCCTTTCACAGTCATATCGTTATGGAAGAGAGACGCCGTATCTACGAGGCTGTGGATGAAATACATTTCAAACCAGCAGCAGCAGCGGCGTGACTGGTAGACCAGACACCAAGCGGGGACCACTCTTCGTCTTCCTCGTAAGGCACACACGCATGTCGCCCCCTAGAATCTCAATTTGCATGCATGTAGCATAATCCCCGGAGGCAGAAGCGCTGCCTCGGCGCATCTAAATGTCAACGTCACTGGGAGAGCGGCAGGGCTTCAAGCGCGCAACATGTACAATATCGGTAGTCTGTTGGGCACATGAAGGCGATGGGGCGACAGGACCAATTTCATATGTCACAGGAGTAACCACACGAAGCACTCGGTATGGATCTGTGTAGGGGCAAGCAGTTTTTCTGACAAGCCAACTTTACGGGTCGGAGACCAGAGCAGGACCAAAGAACCTGGCAGAAAGTGTACGTCGTGGTGTCGTTGGTCATACAAATGCCGTTGCTTCTCTTGAGAGGTAAGAAGGCGAGTATACGGATGGTTTCGCGTGCGTGTGTGGCCCGAGTGATAGCGTCTATGCCATATTCACTGGTCGGTCCCACAGGGGACGGTATAACGGTGTCTAGAGTTAATGTTGGTTCTCGACCAAACAGCAGAAAAATTGGAGAGCAACCGGCAGTGTCATGGCGCGAAGAACTATAGGCCGATGTGACGTATGGCAACGCAAGATCCCAGTCGGTGTGCTTAGTAGAAACATACTTAGCGAGCATGTCTGTAAGAGTTCAATTTAGACGCTCCGTGAGTCCATTGGTTTGCGGATGGTAGGACGTAGTCAGCTTGTGTCTCGTTTGACAGGACTGCAAGATGTCAGCTATCATCCTCGACAAAAAGGTACGGCCACGGTCTGTAAGCAGCTGCCGTGGGGCTCCGTGTTGCAAAATCGTGTCCTTGACGAGGAAGCCGGCGACGTCTGTGGCGCAGCTTGTTGGAGGAGCTCGTGTGATGGCATAACGCGTGGCGTAGTCAGTGGCCAAGGCTATCCACTTGTTACCGGAGGAAGACAAGAGGAAAGGGCCAAGTAGGTCCAAGGCAACGCGGAAGAACGGTTCTGACGGAATGTCAAGGGATTGAAGGTGTCCGGCGGGAAGTGTCGATGGCGTTTTGCGGCGCTGACATTTCTCACAAGCCGCAACGCATCTTCTGACTGAGCGCGCAAGCCCTGGCCAAAAGAAGCGTCGGCGTATTCGGTCGTAAGTGCGTGAGGCACCAAGGTGACCGGCAGTCGGAAGGTCGTGAAGTTCATTTAATACTTCCGAACGAAGGTATTCCGGAATGACAAGCAGCAGGACCGCTCCATCGGGCTCAAAATTTTGGTGGTATAATACACCATCGCGGAGCACGAATGAGCGATGGGATTGATTGGAAGATGGTGATTCGAGGCGCTCAATGATAACACGCCAGGACGCATCACGGCGCTGCTCGTCACCGATGCATGTCATTTGCGAAAAAGAAAAAAAAACGCAAGGGCCGGTGTCGGTGTCAAGTATAGTGCTCGACTCTGCAACCGGGTAGCGGGACAGACAGTCAGGGTCCTGGTATAGGCGTCCGGACTTGTACGTCACCGTGAAGGTATACTCTTGCAGTCACAGAGCCCAGCGCCCGAGCCGGCCAATAAGATCCTTCAGTGACGTAAGCCAACATAGCGCATTATGGTCAGTTAATACAGAGAGATTTGTGCCATATAAATATGGGTGGAACTTTGAGACTGCCCAAACAAGAGCGAGACACTCACGCTCTGTAATGGAATAGTTGCGCTCAGCAGCTGTGAGGAGGCGGCTAGCGTAGGCGACAACTCAGTCGTGTCCCCGTTGGCGTTGAGCTAGGACGGCTTCGATTCCGTGACCACTAGCATCGGTTCGGACTTCTTTCGGAGCGGATGGGTCAAAGTGAGCCAATATAGGTGGAGTCGTCAGTAGCGTGATTAGGTGAGAAAAAGCAGCAGCTTGGTCGGCACCCCACGTAAATGTGACGTATTTCTTCAGAAGCTCTGTGAGGAGTCGAGCGATGTTTGCCAAATCTTTCACACACCTTCCAAAATAGGAACCAAGTCCTACGAAACTCTGGACGTTTTTGTATGACTGGAGTGCAGGAAAACTGGCGACTGCACAAACTTTCTCGGGGTCCAGCTGCACATCAAAGGCATCGACAAGGTCACCCAACACCACTGTACTTTGCTGGCGTCCGAAGTAGCACTTCGACGAGTTTAATTGAAGGTCTGCAGTGTGGAATATGGTGAGAATAGCTGACAAATGCTGAAGGTGGGTCTCAAATGTCGGGGAATATACAACGACATTGCGAAGATAACAAAGACATGTTGACCATTTGAATCCTTGTAGCAGAGAGTCCATCATGCGCTCGAACGTGGCTGGGGCGTTGCATAGCCCAAACGGCATAACCTTGAACTGATATAGGCCGTCTGGAGTTACAAATACAGTCTTCTCTTGGTCTTTTTCGTTGACAGAAATCTGCCAGTAGCCGGAACGTAGGTCTATTGAAGAAAAGTATCGGGTGCCGTGGAGACAATAGAGAGCGTCATCGATGCGGGGTAAAGGGTAAACGTCCTTTTTTGTGATTCTTTTCAGATGGCGGTAACCACGCAGAAGCGCCACTTGCCATCTTCATTTTTAACGAGCACAACGTGAGACGCCCAAGGGCTCGAAGAGGGTTCAATGATTCCCTTGGCTAACATCTTGGTGACTTCTTGTTGAATAACTTTACGCTCGGTGGCAGACACCCGGTATGGTCGCCGATCAATGGGATGAAAATCACCTTTGTTAATGCGGTGCTTGACGAGTGAAGTCTGGCCGAGTGGACGGCTGTGTATGTCGATTATGTCGCGGTATGAAGCCAGAAGGCGGCTGAGCGCGGCTGACTTCACAGGCTCGAAGTCCGGGGCAATCACGGAGCGTAAGGTTGCATCCAGGCACGAGTCATCCTGTGCGTGACGTGAGTGTTTGGGTCATACGTCTGCCACAAAACAGGTGACGTGGTCGTCAATTAAGGTTCTTAGCGTGGCGACAGATATTTATTGAGGTCGCACTTGTTTTATAAAACCGAAATTGATAACAGTTAAATGTGTTCGGTTAGAGGCCATCCATGGTTACGACGGAGTGTGCGACAGTAATGTCACGCGCCAGGAGAACATCAGGAATAGGCGTCATGATATATTCACCGTCGGGCACAGGACAGGGTGTTGCCAATTCAACGAATGTGAGAGCTTTAGGTGGTATCCGGAAGAAGTCAGTAGTGCACAGGCTCTTCGGAAGTTCAGGGTGAGAATTCAGGAGAAAAAGAAGTTCTAAACAGAGAGGGCTGGCGGAACAGTCAATCAGGGCAGTATGCATCGATAAGAAGTCCATCTCGAAGATGACCTCATGAGGGCAACTGTCGAGCACGGTAAATAAAACAAGAACATGGCGACCGGCAAGGCTAATACGAGTGGTACACATTCCGATGAAGGCTACTATTCCACCATCGACGACATGGACGGCTTGTGTTGCGGCAGGCGTGAGTACTTTTTTGAGGCGGCGACACAGACGAGCACTCATTATAGACACCTGAGCTCCAGTGTCAACTAAAGCCGTCAAAGAAAGACCGTCAACATGCACTTCCAGCAAACTTTTATTAGTAGGTAGCGTCAACGGAGGATTTGGGTCAGTCGCACTTTATGCAGCACTACCTCCAGGAGCTGCATAATCTAGTTTTCCATCCGGGAAGATTCATAGCTAGTCGGCGATGGGTTGGGGCGACGGAGAACGGCGGCGTTGCGGTGACGGTCAACGCGTGGTAGAGTGGCTGTTAGGTGCGTCGGAAGCAGGATACTCCTCACGGCTGGGCGAATATCGACGGGGGTCCGCGTATGGCCGGGAAGAAGAAAATTGCCTCCAACAGGGGTGGGGGGGGGGGGCGCCCAAGTTTTGCGGCACTAGCGGGTAACATGGCGAACTCGGTGACAGCGGAAGCAGATTGGCTTGTCGTCTGTTGTTCTCCACTCCGTCGGATTGCGGGATCTGGACAGAGTGTATGGGTCGTGGCGTGATGCATTTATTGGCATCGGTCTGTAGTCCGGTCGGGAGACGGAGCAGGTGACAGGAAAACCAAGGTTATCAATTGCTTGCCGCACGACTGCCTGAATAACTGACACCACCAGAGGTGTTTGCAAGGTGCCCTGGTCGAGTGGAAGTGCATGAAACCGCGCGGGACGGGCCGCCTCAAGCTCGCGCCGAACGATGCGTGTGACATTCTCATGCAAGGGTGGTGCGGCACCGAGATCAGTACAGGTTGACGTGACAGCCGTGTTAGAGAGCCGTGAAAATTGAGGCTGAACTCGGCGGTTTTCGGCCATTTTGAAGCGGCGGCATTCCTTAATTATGATATCGACGGTCGGGACGTTTGTACACGAGCAAGTTGAAAGCGTCGTCCGCGATGCCCTTGAGTATGTGGCCCACCTTGTCGCTCTCCGTCATTTGCAAGTCCACTTTGCGGCACAACGTGAGCACGTTTTCTATGTACGAGACACACGACTCGGTTGATGACTGTACTCGGGTGGCGAGTTCTTTTCGCGCTTCCATTTGGCGACCGGACGGGTACCCAAAGATGTCGCGTTGTCGGTCATTGAAGATGTCTCAGCTGGTGAGCTCGGCCTCATGAGCGTCGAAACATACACGCGGGGAGCAATTCAAGTAAAAGATTACGTTGGCGAGCATCATGGTTGGGTCCCATCGGTGAGACAGGCTAACGCGCTCGTACATGCGGAGCCAGTAGTCAACGTCAAGGCCAGGCTGGGCGGAGAACGTACCGGGATCACGGGGGTGAGACATCGCAAGGTACGTAGTAGCTGGCGCTCCAGGTGATGGCGGTGGGGGGGGGGGGGAGGTTATCATTAGAAGCCATGGCCGGAGGCTGGACGGTGCGGCCACTGCGAAGCTTCGTGGTGAGGACGGGGAACGTTGCACCTTTACCAAATATGTTACGCAAGAGAGATGCCGTATCTACGAGGCTGTGGATGAAATATATTTCAAACCAGCAGCAGCAGCGGCCTGACCATTAGACTAGACACCGAGCGGAGACCACTGTTCGTCTTTCTCGTCAAGCAAACACGTGCGTAGCGCCTTAGAATCTCAATTTGCATGCATGTAGCAATACTGTGGTTTTAGGACGTAAAACCACAAATATCATTATTAGAATTCAATACGTTAGGGACGCAATGAACATACGACAAACCGTTACTTCCCATTGCTTTCTGCAGGCCTATGTCGCAGCTGCAGGCCAAAGAGCAAAGCAGATACGGCGTTATCTTTTTTTTGTGCATCTGTGCAGGGAAAAACTGAGGGGGTAAAATATAAGAAGTGCACCAATACTTCTTTCGTAAAATACATCAACAATTTCACTGGCTGCCGTACAGGCGCGGAATGTAGGGTTCTTTTCAGCTGCAGTCGCTTCTGTGCCGAACAGACGGACCGTTGCATTAGCAAAATGATATTGCAACATAAGAGATCTCTATCCGGGGGCTGATTAACGGATATTTCTTTCTAATGTCGAGAGTGCAAGCGCACGTCAAATTCGATGACTGCGAGATCTTGGGCCAACATGAGAACGCGTCACGATGATTTAGGCGTGATATATCGATAACAGTGGCACTGCGTGCGTAAGCCCACCGTCCATTGTCTTGCACAGTGAGAAATGAAATATGTTAGCAGTTATCTTTCACGTAGACCCCCACGTGTGCCGGATTGATAGGTTCGCCAATCGCACGAACGTGCGCAAAAAAGTTTTTCGTGCCTTCTTTCCGCCCCGCCTTTGTGCGCTTTTTCAGCTGTTAGTCAGTGCTTGTGGTGTCTTGACATTTCTCTTGTGTTCGTGTTTGCGTGCTCTTTCTTTTTTAAAATGAATACTTGCAATGTAGTTCAGCTCTATCTTATTTTAAACAGCAAGTACGTTCGTGACCGTGCCTTAGCGCGCTAGTATGGTAAAACACACTGCAGGAGAGGGCGCGCTATTTCTACGAAAGCAGATTGCCTAGGCCACCTTTAGTGGAGCAGGCTGAATGCAATGTTCTGCCTCAGATATGTCTGGTATGAGAACGTTAAGAGGAATCCACATAGTACGAAGTGACGCATAAATAAAAGGCGCGCCTTTCATTTACGGAAACCTTCCACCAACTCTTGAATATATTGCATCATTTCTAATAATTTTCTAGACAGTTTTGGCCACTGCATAATCCATGAGCTAATCGGTAGATCGCCACATCACTTTAGTGAAAGAGCCGTGTTTTAAACTAATCATTGTGGCAACTTTTTTCAAATCTCCAGTTCACACTGAAATAGGTCGCGATGTATGTGCCATTAGGTATATATGCACCGCTTGAAAACGAATGTCTTTTACAACCGCTTGTATCGATGCGTCTGAACTCCGATGAGTTGTTTGTGCCACTTTTTGCGCACTGCTTTTTAATGACGAAAATAACTTTTGTTAAATTTTCTCCGCTGCTGGCAGGAGTTAATCTTATGCCACACAAAGAGAAAATTTTTCTAGGTTTTAATAACAAGCCACGCAACACTTGCAAACAAAGGCAGTTGTATGGTCTTGGCGAACGTAAACAAAACCACCTGGGTAACGAAAATTGATAAGCGTGTTGTTAATATGCATAGTTGTTAATGGCGTGAAATACATACCACGCAACGGGGACCAGGAGTTTGACATTGAAGCGCCAAGATACCATAATTACAGTATGAAAAACAAATGGCTGACTCGAGAGCATGCCCAGCATAGCCATGGTAGGGCGTAGACTCACGTGACCTAAACACAATGTTTATGTTCCACATCGCAAACATTTCTTGTCTGATCAATTGAACGTATTCTGCGAAATAAACCGGGGAGGAAAATGTTATTCTCATTGCGAGGCAGCCGTGAGCATCGGCAGGTTTCGGCGTGTTTTCCACAGGGAAACAAGAGTACCTTTTTGTCATTAGTCTTGGTAAAACATCGCAAAAAAGCTTTGAGGGAGACCAGTTCGCTAGTCGAAACGTCGGCTTCACACAGCCCCTGTTTACGGATTTTTTCATCGCAAAATACGATGTCACTTCTGCATGCAACTCCCTGATACGCAGTCTTAATTTACATTTTCTCCTATGTAGTATGTGCAGTAGTTATAACGTAGACGGGCTGCCCAAAGCCTCTGTTCACGTTTCTTCTTCCATGATGCAATGTCTCTCATTTTTATTTCTGTGCATTAAATTCAGACTCAGCTACAGCGCCAGAAGCATTCAGTTAGAGTTTTTGGTATCCTAGAACGCAGTGACACACACACACACGCACGCACGCACACACACACGCACCCCCCCCCCCACACACACACACACACACACACACACACACACACGCACGCACGCACCCACACACACGCACACGCACGCACGCACACGCACACACGCTCGCACTCGCACACGCGCGTGCGCACACACACTCGCACACGCACGTGCGCACGCACTCACGCTCGCACTCGCACACGCGCGTGCGCACACACGCGCGCACGCACGCACTCACACTCACACACACACACACACACACACACACACACACACACACACACACACACACACACACACACACACACACACACACACACACACACACACACACACACACACACTCTCTCTCTCTCTCTCTCTCGAAAGAATGGTGCGCGGGTGCTTCAGAAAACTCACTGAGTGTGCTGAGAACTATGTAGGAGAGTAGACCTGCGACGAGGAGCACCACGACTGAGCCTGCGACGAGCGTGTGCTTGATGGCTGTGTCCGCAGCCTCACGCTGTTCAGTGCTGCATACGGGAAAGTGCACAGTGCTAAATGAATGAACACTGAAATAATTGATTTCGCGACTAAACGAACCAACCCGCTCATGCACTAGACAATGTTCGTCAAAGGCTTGATTCAGAAGCGTAGCCGGAATTTGAATTTTTCGGGAGGGGGGGGGGCTCCATTATACGTTGTGTTTGTGCTTGCGTTTGCATGTGTGCGTGAATATATGCGCAAGCGAAACTGAAAATTTTTGGTGTGGGTTTAAGCCCCACCTTCTCTGCTACATCCAAACATATTGAACATCGTGCACAGCTTACACAGCGTTGCAGCTGTTCTATGAAACAGAGTTTGAGAACTAGGATTACTAGTGCACATAATATGACTATCAAGAAAGTCTAAATATAAGGAGTCATTTTTTTGTTAGACACAGTATAATATAAACTAACGGGGTGATACGAAAGAAAGAATGGGGAATCTTTTTAGCAACTGTAATGAAAATGAGAAGAGAGAAAAGTGCAAGAAAAGTTAACTTTTCTGCCGGCAAGACCGAACCTGCGACCTTCGAATAACGCGCCCGATGCTTTATACCTACTGACTTGCGGCGACGGTCATCTCTGCATCCACTTTATGGATCATATACGTGCATTTAAACGTCGCAGAGCCAGGGCGGTCAGTAGCCATCATGGCGAGTGTGGAACCCCTTTTCGGATTGCCTTTTGGTGCCCAGTTGCACATGATCTTATTACGAGCTAGTAGCTGTCGATAATTATCATACATACTACCTGAAGGCATCAAGTCTGCCAGAAGGAGACGCTCGCTATGATCGAAGGAAATCAGTGAAAAACCACGGGATCGTCGCGGAAGTTCAGCAGTTTAGCTAAAGAGAGAGATTCTTACACAGCTCAACCGGCATGCTAGTCGATGGCGGAGAGTGATGCTGAGGACATTGATGTGAAAACCTCATCGAAAGGTATCGGTGATTGGGAAAGTGAATGGGCGTCAGTGTGGTTCTTGGTTGATCTAAAGTGAACGTGGATGTCGCGTTCTTGTAAACGAAGTGCCAACGCCCGAGGCATCCTGACGGGTCCTATAACGGGGACTACTAGAAAAGGGCATCGGACGCAATAGTCCATGCCTGATTCGAAAGTCGCAGCTTGGGTCTCTACTGACGGCTAGTTATCTTTTCGTGCACCTTTCTTTCTTGACCTTTACATTACAATTACTTGAAGTAATATCCCCTATACCTTTCTTGGCATCGTTATCCGTTAGTTCCTATTATTACGATGTAAATTAAACCAGAAGCACCCACCACCACTCATTCATCACCCCATCTCTAACCTGATCTCCCATCCGTTAGAGAGAGAGAAAAACATCTTGCTGTCCAGCCCGCTCTGGAAGACCGACTGCGGCTCTTTACTAGAGAAGCCAGACAGCGAGATCATGCGTATGGATTCCCGTGAAGAGGAGACCTCTTTCTTCCGGCGCAGGTATGGAAAAGCCCACTAATGTAAAGTCTTTAAATGCGAAGGATTTCTTTGCAAACTTCGGCGACCTTCAGCGTATCTATCTATCTATCTATCTATCTATCTATCTATCTATCTATCTATCTATCTATCTATCTATCTATCTATCTATCTATCTATCTATCTATCTATCTATCTATCTATCTATCTATCTATCTATCTATCTATCTATCTATCTATCTATCTATCTATCTATCTATCTATCTATCTATCTATCTATCTATCTATCTATCTGCCTACGACTTTTAGCTCTCCTAGCCGTTTAGATAATGGTATCGATACCAAACTTGGTATGGCATGCATAACATGACTGCATGAAAAAATATTTGACTAGTCATAACATGAAAATTGTGAACGTATGCCATGAATGTCATGATTCACATTTCATGGTTCTGCAGCTCTTGTGGTGGTTTCGTTCACATGGCATGTTGCAAAACTGGTATGGTAAGGCGTGATTGCATGGCGAACACAGGTGACAGACCCTAACATGAAAATCGTGACATGCATGTCATGTACCAACATGACTACATTCCATGCTCATGATGCGCTCGCGGCCACTCCGCTTGCGTCATATATACCAAATTTGGTATTACAGTACGTGAATGAATGACAAAAGTTTGTGACTGGTGCAAACCTGATAATCATGAGATGCGTGTCATATAACTACATGCCACACTCATGATGCGCTGGTGGCCATTTCGCTAGCTTCACTTATATCAAATTTGGTGTTACAGGACGTGAATGGATGACGAAAGGATGATACTGGTGCAAACAAGATAAACATGAGATGAGTACAAACAACCTGAGTACATGAAATAATAGCGAAAGGGTGGCTAGTTGGGTCCTTGTCTATATTTTTGCGCTGTTTTCGCTTCCCAAGTATGAACCACCAACTAGCCCAACTTTCGCTATTATTGCAATTTATTTCTTGTGCAATCCTCTGTCCTTGTATATATTTTGGCGCTGTTTTTACTTCCCAAGTATGAGTACATGCTACGCTCATGATGCGCTCGCGGCTGTTTCGCTAGCTTCACGTGTACCAAACTCGCTATTACGCGACCCTAACGGACGACATAGGTAAATGGCAAATCCAAACATGATAATCACGACATGTGTGTCGTGTTACAAAATGACTACACGCCACACGGATGATGAGCTCACAGCCGTTTCGCAGCTTCACATATGCCTAATTTGGTATTGCGAGATGCCAATGGATGACGAAGGTATGTGACTGGTGCGAACATGTTAATCATAACATGCGTGTCATGTGAGAACATGACTACATGCCACAGTCAAGGCGCCAGTATGTTTCGACGTGACGTCATAGAGAAAGAAGAAGACAAGAGCGGACACTCCGCAAAACCTGGCCTCAGGAAGTGCGTCACGACTACGTAACGAACTAGTGCTCCCACCAAACTTTAGAGGGCGCAAGCGCAAAAAAAAACACAGTTATAATCAATGCAACAGAATTGTTTTCACAAATTAATAATTACACGCCCAAATTTGGTATGTTCTTTATACATAAAAACGATTTATTCAACACACCTTACGCGATTATTTTTCTTCAGCCGTACTGTCATAAACACCATCTACCCAGCGACAAGCCCATGCATGACTGACGGCGAGAAGCTTTCGTCGCTTTCGTCAACGTCGGCTGCGTCGGCGTTTTCAAGCGTGAGATAACAGGTGAGGCACGTTTTCAAGCGAAGCTTGTTGAATGACATGTTGTTGGTCTTGTTGGGTCATTTTTTCAGAAAACGGTTACGCCTGCGCGAAAAAGACACCATGCAACAATCATAGAAAGATGCACACACACACGTTGCGCTTCGTGTGTGCGAGTTTGTTTCTTACGTGGCGTCTCATTCACGCAGTTGTAACCTTTTTCTGAAGCTTGTTAAGGACTGGGAGGTTCGCTAAAAAGAAAGCGGCGGTTAGACGGGAACATTGTGCAACGTATGCAGTATAGCAAAGGCGGCACGGCGTCAAGCCGAGGCGACGCGTGCTGCGTCTGCCACGGACGCGAGCGTCTGTGCGCTGAGCATAGCTGGGCAGCTAGGTCATAGGCTCGGTGCAAAATATTGAGAATAGTTCGCTGGGCCTCGCATGCTTCACGACGCGTTTCCCGAAGGCTCGGAACACGAATAATTCTTGGTGTGCCGGAGGCAAATCTGGACTAGCCAAGTGGCCATCATCTTCGTTTCTTCGCTAGCCTTGTGCCACTAGTGCAAGCTGCCCACAAATTTTTTTTTACGTTTCCAATATGATTTTACCGCACAAATTTCAACTACGATTTTTCTTCCCAATGTACTGCTGATACTGCGTACGCACGAAGGTGTTCTAAAGTTTTCAGGCCGCGATACCATTGCATTACAAGGGATAGCGGCCTGGAAACTTCTGATCTTTGTTCGTGGTCTTGACGTATATCTTTGTAAGTCAGAGTTTTATGGGTCAGAGATGTATCACTGGTTTTGTATTGTGCATCGATTAGCTAATCATTCAAAGGGGTTTGCTGGTACACTTATGACGTGCACATATCTTTTTCGTAATTTGACAGCGAAGCATCCACTTACTAATATTTTCAGACCGCGCTGACGCCATGCCGTCCGGCGGTCCAAGCTACGGCAGCTACTGCTGTGTATCGTGGTGCTTCAACAATGGCAGAACCCACAAGAAGCCTGGGACAAGTTTCTTCCGCGTACCACGGGACGGCAGGTGTGTTAAAGCTTTTGTATGGTTTGCATGTCTGTAGGCTTACTGTTCGTAGTTGCTAAGTGAGGGTAACAATAAAAAATCACTATTCAAGCACTTCCCCTTTCAGCTGATAGTTCATTGCCAATGCAGGATGAAAGCATGGATGCAGTATGCTGGACGCGATGATCTCCTGAGTAAGCCGGCCAGCCTATTGTACGCAACGTACAGGGTTTGTAGCGACCATTTTACTGCTCAAAGTTTCATGGACCCTGGGCACACAAGGCTTACAAGAATGGCTGTTCCCAGTGTGCAATAGCAGCCACTTGTATTGAATCAGTGGCGACAGTTAACCGTGAAGATCTTTGTAGCCGATGGAGAAACCTCACTACAGAAGTAACACTTGGAAAGTCTTAAATTCTGTGAATTGTGGGCTATTACCTTCCTAACAGCAGCTTTACATTTCTGTCATGTTTTGATGCTCTGGACCTGCGCAACTTGTTTTGAAAGACTTTAAAGGGCTATTTCACGTTGTCTTCAAGCCTGAGTGCACATGTACGTATACCTTTCATCAGTGAAAGCTGCCACTGTTGATAATTCCAAAAATCACAAATTACTTGTTTCCTAGTTGGTGCCATCTCTTTTCTTCCACGTTCGACCAATTTATGCGTTTGAAAGAGCTGTTTAGGTTTCCCCATGCTACAAGCTTTGTAACTTGTACCAACTGCACATATATGCAGGTTCTCTGAGCGTCGCTTCAAGTAGTGACTGTGACATGGCTGCAGAAGCTGCGCTGCAAGGTGCGGATGAGCTTCAGTTTGTGTTATTTTAAACCTCGTACTGACACATTGTCGTAATTTCATTTCTTCAGGACCTGCGGTAGAGGCTTCAAAAAGCGGCTCCCACACATTGAGGTGCCCCGATGAACAGGGTGCGTTCAGTGTCGCGATTTCTTTTTTTTTTACCCAAATTGACTGTTGACCAAACCTCTGCAGGTGGCAGCTCCCTTGTAGCTGGTGAAAGAATTTTTGCTGATTTCGTCTTGCCGGAGAAAACCTTAACCAGTCGTTCAGCTGTCACAAAAGGAACCTGTGTGGCCGGTAAGTTGTATGTTCACTTCAACACCAGAGTGGATTGATATAGAGAGTTCCGCAGGCCGCTCGCAAGATTGTTCCGACAGCACTGTCCGAGGCACTGAACAAGCTTCACAAGACCCCCCAGAAGACGTCTCCGCCAACAGCTCCACGCCTGAGTGCCTTAGAGATAATGGTGACTATGCTTTTATTGCAGCAGTTTTTAATGTGCTATTTTATGTTTAGGACATTCTGAGGAAACTATCCTCAAAAGGACAATACGTGTGCACTTACAAAATGTAGGGGTGGGCTCTCAGTGATTTTCATTTTTTTGTGCATTGTCAACATTGTGAATGGTTTGTTTTTAGGTAGTGGAATCGAAAACTTTGTATCACAGAAAGTTGTGCACCTTGGGTCTGAAAGAGCGAGGAAAGTGCTCGTATGGGATTAGTTGTTCTTCGCTTTTACATCAATTTTTTGGTTATTGCAGTGCGTTCCTGTGTGCCAGCGACAATGTCTCCATCAATGAAGTACAAGCAACCCATTAAACATCTGCAAGCCAAAGTAGCAGCACAGCGGAAAACTATCAAAAGACTGCGGCGACAGCCTCACCACCGTCATCGACTTCGAAGGCCCTTGAAGTTATCCGACCGCACGTCACCGAGGAGGTTTTTAAACTTCTTTCTGCACATGTTCGCTTGAGGCCCAAACGCAAGGGCAAGCGGTTTCCCGTGCGGTTCAAGAAATTCGCTCTTCACTTAAACTTCCGAGGTCCGCGAGCATACCGATTTCTGGCTCCATATTTTTCTTTGCCCTCCCGGCGTTCATTAAGGAGGTGGCTAGCTAATGTAAAGATGACTCCAGGCATAATTCCAGGAATCCTTACTTCCATTGCAACAAATACTCATGCTTGGAATGAACGGGACCGAGTGTGCGCTTTAGTTTTCGACGAAATAGCACTCAAAAAGAATTTGTACTATGATGCTTCAAGAGACGTTGTCCAGGGTTTTACAGATGATGGCACTCATCGCACTTCAACCATCGCTGATCGAGCACTGGTTTTTCTGCTTGTTGGTGTTTCGAGAAAGTGGGTTCAACCGGTTGCTTTTACTATAGGGCACACATCAACACCATCATCTGTTATGCATAACTTGCTGGTGTCACTCATTTTGGAGCTTAGGAGCATTAATATTGCAGTGAAAGCAGTCATTTGTGACCAGGGCAGTTCAAATGTAAGTCTCGCTAACCAACTAAGAGTGACTGTAGCAAAGCCTTTTTTTGAAGTTAATGGTGAGCGGGTATATTACATTTTTGATGTTCCGCATTTAATTAAAACAACGCGCAATAATGTCCAAGCACACAAGTTATACATTGGGGATGACATCAGTTACGATTGCTATCACGGCAATGGTGTATGCGAAGGTGCTGCCTGCCTCGGCCATCACTACAGCTCAATTTTGTGATCGTATGGACAGGATTTCCGATGCCTTGAACAGCTCGAGTAAAAAAAGAACTTCCCAAAGCTGCGGCATGCAATCATGAAAAATGATTCAGAGCTGATTGACTTCCTCCGAGGCCAGCTTCCCTGGATTGCATCATGGCAGTTTGTTGGCAGACGTCAACCACAAACCATCGTAGGTTGGCAAATTACAATTCAGGCAATTTGTCAACTATGGGACGACCTCTCCAAAAATTACAATTTTGAATACCTGTTAACACGCAGGCTTCAACAGGATCCTCTGGAGAACATATTTGGCCACATTAGGCAAAAACAGGGTTGCAACACCAACCCCAATGTAGCACAATTTATTTGTGGCCTGAAGCACATCTGCATAAGAAAACTCTTCAAGCTGTCAGAATACGGAAATGTCGAGGATGATGAATGTGACCTCCTCCAAGAGCAGCTCTCGCCATTCTCCCTCACCAGTGCGTCTCTTGTGGATAATGAGGAGTGTGCACAGCCACAGCCTGACGACTTTCCCGCTCTAGACGATCTCTCTGAACTTGCGACAAACATTCACTCCCATATTATCGATGACTCCGCTGCATATTATGTAGCTGGTTTTCTCATCAAACACTTCCTTCGGAATGCATGTGACGGTTGCAGTTGCCCACAGTTACTGAAAGACGACAGTGAGACGCTTAAGGGTACCCACCAGTATTTCACAATGCTCAAAGCATACCACGTCCCCAGCAAACTTTTTGGGAATCTCACTGTGCCATCAGAAGCAGCTTTTGCATACGTACAACAACTTGAATCTCACTTTCTTGCCATAATTGAGGCCACTGCACATCACCTGAAAGTGTGCGATGTTTTGTATCACCATCTGTCAAGTGTTGGCGATTTTCATTTCTGCTCTGCTGGGTGTCGCGCTAAGTTTCTGAAAATGTTTTGCCGGGTTCGTTTATGTTGGCATGTGCGTTTTGTGAACCGAAACTTAGACAGGGTTAGGTTCCAGTCTTCAATCTCTGGCATACAGCTTGACAAGTTCAAAGGTTAGCAATTAGCGGCGGGTTTACACTAAAGTATTCGAGTTGAGCCGAATCCTGCAATAGCTTTGTTATGTTATTACTTCGTTACAGCAGACTTCATTATGGTCTTATATGCTTATATTCAGTTCAACTGGACTAACCACTCCTTCGTTGCATTCATTGTTTTGGTTACCCGCTATGAAGAGTACGAACACTGTGTATTCGCTCGAAGTGATTTGCATAACCTTAAAAAGAATGTTGGGTATCCTGTCTGTATTTTTTGTAGCAAATACGGGCGAACTGTACACTTTACTGTGGGTCGCTTGGTCACTGTGTATGCTTTATCTCCCCAGCTCAAGTAATATATCGATAACAAAACCGCTTGTTGAAATGTCTTCGAGCGGGTAAGGAACACAGTATGAAGTGGGCACGGTTCATGTTATCACGCTTTTCGTATTTTAGCTTCTCATCAACCTCCTCATCTTGCCCATCAAAATTTTCAAAAGAATACCCAAACTTGTAGCGTTTGATGGGGCTGCGGACGCTGCCATTTTATTTTTATATAGCTTGTGAGTGATAACGTACGATGTAGAGCCTTTGTGAAAAATAATGAGCCAAAGTGGTTTCCTTCTGCTATTTATTAGCCCTGTAATACCGCTCTCGTAGCACCAATTAAAGTCCACAATTCTGGATAAAGTGATGACTACAATCTATTTTAGCTCGCAAGCGTCACAGCAACACCCAGACGCAAATCACTTGGGATCTTTAGTTTTTGATGAAGGCGACGCATAACAAAAGCCACAAGACCTGCCAGTGTTGTAGCATAAAGTTTGTCTTTCACGTAGTGAGCAAGCTGCAAAGCCCTACCTTTCTGAGGACAAGCAGGCATCAAGTCTGCTTTTTTTCATTTTGGACTAGCTGTTCTTAAGCACAGCCAGCACACTACACCTTTGCCTTTCTCCTATATTGTGTCGTGTGGTTTCTGTGCGCTCTTTTTTTTCTATGCATTATTCCGGTTAAGCCCAGGCGTGATTCGCGACTTCACTGCTGTGTATATGTCACTTCTTCCTTCTTCATCAGCATTGTGCGCTGTGTTTTTGCCATAGATCCTTACTTACCCACTGGCCCGGTGTGTCATACTTCACCAGCTTCTCGGCTTCTGCCAACTCTAGCGATGTGTGCGTTGTCTGTGTTCTCTATGTATTTGTTACAATATTTGTTACAATTTATATGTAAGGCGAGATGCATTTGTTGTCTACCCTTGTCATATTGTGCTTTTTATATTCTCATACTCTACCTTGCCTTTGAATAAAACATTGCGGATGCTCTGTTTCTTTGACTGATATATACATTGATCACTTGTTCCAAAAGAAAAACACAAGCGCGATGAATAAAACCGTAGTGAATAATCATTACCTGCATCTCTTTTTATTATAACTTAATCGAAATAAAAATTACGTCACGACCGATTCGCACGAACCACTGAACAAAACAAAACAGGGAATCGCTAAATCAAAACGACCTACAAAAACTATCCATTTGGGCGATGAATAGTGGTCTGAAATCATGAACTTTCGTCATAGCCAAACGTCGGTTATGCAAAGTAATTCAAAATTTGCGCCAGTGAAACCGAAACCGGAAGCGCACGCCACTTGCTCTCATCAACCACTAGGTGTGCAAGAGTCGATTGGGCCGCTGGGGTCTATGGGAGTGTCCACTCTTCACCTTTTTTTATTTCTCTATGGTGACGTGGTGCGCGTGCTCGCCGGGGCTCATTTCGCCGCGTCACTCCAGCGTTGCCACGCCAGGCGCCGGTCCTGCCATATACTCGCAGGCGCGCGCCGCGCTGCGTTGCTTTGACGCATGGGCGTTTAAATGCGTCCAGCGTGTCTCCGTGACGAAAAGAGGGAGACGCTGTGTTGTCTGGGTAACGCATCGGCGTGAAATGCAGCATGTTGCATTTCGCGGCGGCTGAGGTCGGGCCACGCCAACGGACTCTGGTCGCGCCTGGCGTCAAACTATGTAGCGCTCGCGTTTTGCCAACGTAGCGTCACTGTGCCCAGCGTGCACGTGCGTCAACGCTACATTGGAGTATATTGGGTGCTCCATGACGCGTTCGCGGCCGTTTTACTAGCTCCACATACACCAAATTTGGTGTTACGTGACGTCAATTAATGACAAAATATATGACTGGTGCAAACGTGATAATACTGACACACGTGTCATGTAAGAACATGACAACATACAAAACTCATGGCGCGCTCGTGGCCTTTCCGCTAGCTCCACACATACTAAATTCGGTATCACGTGACGTGAATAGATGACGAAGGCAAACGACTCATTCAAACTTGATAATCATGACACTGAAGTCATGTACGGCATCACTTACCTCCACCTCGTAACATTGTGCTGATTTTAAAGTGACATATCAAAATTTCTCTTTCGTGCTTCGCATATCATCGATTCCCACTCTATGTGGGATGTGCCAATTTTTCATTCATTCATGCGAGATTCTCGTGAGTTTTCACCACGGACGCCAAGGAAGGACGCTCAAAGAGGTGGATAAACAAGTTGCTGAATGCAGCCTAGCCAAAGAAAGACAGAAACGAGAAAACCCGTACAAATGCACAAGCATTTGTTGTAGAATCGTGTGCAACTGCAACACCTTAACTAAGTTTCGCCACCTGGGTAGTTTAGGGGTCCTTTGAATAAGTTGACAGATGAATGAAAACCTACAACAGTTGACATTTTTCTTAACACGGAGGAGGCATATTTCAGCCTAGCAGGGTAACCATCTGTACGCAGTTTTTGAACAGCGCTTTTTAGGGGCGAAGCTCTTTGGTGCCTACAAGTTGGCCCGGCATCCGTCATTGTATGCAGGCGTTGAATACGAGTGTCGAGGCCGGTATAGCGGCGTCCACACTCGTATTCAACACCTGCTACACAAGTGTGGAAAGAAAAACGATGTGCGCCGTTAAGAAAAAAAAGTTAGAAGAAGAAAACTGAACAATATAAAACACTTAGCAGCACCAACAGCTTATACTAGTCGGTGAATTCAACGTATACATTATAAACTTGGGGACCTAGCCTTGTCGTGGACGCTCACTGTCTGCTGCCATCATGGTCGTTATAAAACCTTTGCTGTAGGTGACAGAAGTGTATGCGAATAAATAAGAAGGTTTAACATATCATATCAATCGTAATTGTGATGGAAACATATACCACACCTGCGAACACAAACGCTTGATACTAGTCGGTGACTTCAATGTGATGGGCCTTATATGACCCATAGCTTCGCCGACTCATCATTCACTTCGTGGGTATGCTTAGTTTTTTGTATGTTGTTTTTTATAAGACATAATATAACGCACTATCCCGCGTTAAAATCCTATACTTACTTTTGTTCTACTGCTCCTGAAAATGAAGGAGAGAAAGAGAACGCTCAGCGCTTGTGCAAGGCAGTGCTTATTCGGGCCGTTTACACAAGATCGCGAAAGAGACAGCGCTTCGTCCGTCTCTTTCACTGTCTTGTGTTTCGCGCTGTTTTTTTATCTTCGTTCAGTCGTTCAGCTTTTGGTAAGGGGAAACTCGACAGTTTCACTCGAGCCATTGGGAGGCTGATTTGATTGATTGATTGATATGTGGGTTTAACGTCCCAAAACCACTATATGATTATGAGAGACGCCGTAGTGGAGGGCTCCGGAAATTTAGACCACCTGGGGTTCTTTAACGTGCACCCAAATCTGAGCACACGGGCCTACAACATTTCCGCCTCCATCGGAAATGCAGCCGCCGCAGCCGGGATTCGAACCCGCGCCCTGCGGGTCAGCAGCCGAGTACCTTAGCCACTAGACCACCGCGGCGGGCCAGCCATTGGGAGGCTGCTTCGCAAATACTAAGACAACGAGCGATACTCTCCCAAACAGTGGAGACTGTGACAAAGGCTCTCAACGTACAAGATTTTTCGGTCTCGAACAGACATTGCTGTCCAGGACTTACCGTGAATTTCGCACATACCTGTGCGTTCGTATACCTCTATGAGGTACGTGAATATGGCTTGTCTGCATGCAGGAAAACTCACGCGCACGGGCGAGGAAGTTTTTTTCAAAGAAAATGAAATACTCGAACGTACAACTGCTGTTGTTTTTAGTGGGAGGACCTCATCGGGCGTGAATGCCTTTAGTCCTCTCCTTCCAAAGTGTTTTCTTTTTTGCACTTGAATAAAATTATTCATTTATTCACTCATACACCTGAATTCATAAAAAAACAAGAAAAGTATTTCGTGCTTACCACTGCTCCGTTCTGCCAAAAACCTTAAAACCACAAAAAAAAAAGACACTGCGCGATACCTAATTGTTGTTCCATGGCGTCTAAAGAATTATAAAGGTTTGACGGAAGTTGGCCTCTTCAAGCATAGAATAAAGCAAAGCTTGGGGTTCCTCGTTCAATGACTGTTGCAGGCTGCCCTTAATCATTCACTTTAAGAAGTAAAGGAGGAAGAGGGGCATCGAGGTTGCTCTTTCAAAGGAGGAGCCAACCTGTCCCACCCATTCCTCCATTTCTGGAGTAACGTTACTCCGCGCCTTTGCGCTTACTCCTCAAGTGAACAACAGTTGCTTTGCGCAAAAAAATCAAATGTTGGCTGACACAACCAGCCTTTTGAAGTGCGTGTATGCAGGCGGTTTATACTCCACAAGGAGCAAAGTGCCCCTCGTTGCCCCTCGTTGCCCCACGTGCCGTGTGCAGTATTTTGCACACATTTTGTATTTCGGAGGAGCAAAGAGCCCTTTTCAGCGTACCTGCACGCGCCATTCTCCCGGAAAACTTTTTAGAGTGTCGAACAACATTCCTTGTAAACCTGTTAGCTGTCTGATTGACGCACGACGTTCTGAAGCGTACGTTAAGTTCATGGCACTTTGTCAATATTCTTGTTTCGTTGCAGCAGCCGCTGAGCGTTTACAGAATTTCATGACTCACTTGAAGGAGCTTCTCGCGCCGGCTCTACCTCACCTGAAAAAAAAAGAAATAAATAAAAACAAGATATATTTAAACAAACGGGTCTGCAATATTGTTCTCCTTTGCAAACTAAAATGTTTAGTTGATAGTGCATATATGTCGTATGTCGCTAAACAGCCAATTGCTGCTATATAGGGTCGTATCTGGCAGATCAGAAGCGGCGTTTGGATGAGACGCACTTCTCGCCCCGGGGTGTCACCAGGTGTTCTGTGGTGTCACTATATGCCGGCGCAAAGTTACATTGTAGGGACACTATCACCACCAGGGATCCCAACACGTAACAGCTATGGTGTTTGATGGCGCGCGCTTGTCTCGCGCGCTGACGAAGCCTTTATACCTCGTGTCATTACTCCCCGAGTGTTCAGTGCATTTGTTGGGATGAGCGAAAAGAGGAAGTGCTCAAAGCGTGAAATAAATCTATGCTAATCCAATCGTTGTTCACGAATTCTAGAAAGCCTTTCCATGATTGACTCGCGAAACACTAAATTATCCAGTTTATTTTGCATAAATGCATTCAAGACTCTCGTCTTCCCTCGCTTGCCATGCGCCGAAAGTTGGCTCGACTATCTTTTTTTCATTCGCTGTACCACAGTAGCTTGCCGTTTTCCCAGCTTCATATCATTCCACCACCTCATATCTCCGCCCAGGTAGACCACACTTTCAAAGTTAAACCAATTTTCGCTAAAACAGAAAGATATAAAAACTCTCCTTTTGTCCTTGCAATCGCAGGATGGAACGCGTTACCTGCTCACATCGCAGAACTGTCCGATTCATCATCTTTTCAACATGCACTCAAAACCTTTCTTGAAGTTCTTTGATGACGCATAAATCTTTATTTTGTTTTTCTTCTCCTTCTATGTTTCTCTCAGTATTTTTTTCTTTTTCTTTTTTGCACACTGTTGTTGAGTGTACTGATCGCGCTTTTTTGATCTTGTTTACTGTTTTTAAAGTGCGTTTCGCGTGAACCCCTTTTTTCATTCAAGGTAATCTATTGTTGTTTGGCGTTGTTTATGGATTGCACTTTCAGTTTCTCGATGCAGTAGACATGTATACCATCTCTGCCTTCATTTATGTTCTGTACTGTACTTGTGATCATAACCCCACTCTATCCCCCCCCCCTATGTAATGCCCATTCGGGCCTTTAGGGTATTTAAATAAATAAATAAATAAATAAATAAATAAATAAATAATAAATAAATAAATAATTAAATAAATAAATAAATAAGTAAATAAGGTGCCATGCATCAGCCTGCGTTTCAGGTGGCAGTGCAGAACGTTTAGCGAAACCGCATCATGTTGCTGCGAATCTGGCCGCTAAAAGGAACACGGGCTGTGTTTTAAACAGACAGATTTAGTTGCACGTCCACAGCTGCCGTACGGACGCAGCCTGCCAGCCTTTCGCAATGGGAGGCTGCATCCGCATGACCGCTGCGAACGCGCAACTGAATCTGTCTATTCTTTCACTGGAAATCACGCAGATATGGCACGAAGTGTTGGCGATGGGAGCGAATGTGCCAGCATTACTTAGCCCCTAAATTGTCACCTTTAAGTGAATGAGCCCTGAGCAAAGGTATACTTGCCACGGTGGTCTAGTGGCTAAGACACTCGGCTGCTGACTCGGAGGTTACGGGGTCGAATCCCGGCAGCGGTGGCTGTCACAAAACGAGCGCTAAAAACGGGCGCGCCGCCAAATTCTTGCGATAACGCGCCCGAGAGACGCGGCGAGGTTAACAAAAAAAAGAGAAAAGAGAAAACAAGCATCCAAGGCTCCCCGGGCGCGCGACGCCTCTCCTCTCGGAAGCGTGGCGTCGCTGATGAACCTCCTCACCCCACAGCGGCGGCCGGGCAAGCGCTAGAAATTTCCAGAACGAAAGGGGCGTGGTCATACCGAGTTGAATCATCCTCCGGGGAGGGCAGTTGAACCGTCTCGCGCCTCTCCCCAGCTTTCGCTGCGTATCGCGCCGACGAAATGACGAGAACCGTCTGGAATGTCGCGCGCAAGGTATTTACCCGAGCAGCCGAGATGAAAGATCAGGAAGAGACGGAAGTGAGCGCCAGAGCGCGTAGGGATTCCGCCGTGTAGTCAGCGAAGGTTTTGGTCCGTAGGGACAAAGCCGGAGATGAAGAGGATTTCCACCTGTGGGTGAAAGCTCGAGCTACAGGCAAGAGCGTGTGTTTACCGCTATCAAGCGAAGACGCGTGGCAACAGCTGCGGGTGTGAGGCCGACGTGTTCCGGCGAAGAAGTTGAAGTTTGAGGAGTGGCCAATTGAAGACGCGAGGTTTTCTGGGAGAGAAACTTCAGGGGGCAGCGGAACGACAACAACGCTGGACTTTGAGTGAGTGATGCTCGGAAGAGTATCATTCAGACTTTGTTCCAAGGACTTTGGACTGGATAGGTTTTCTATCTCTTTAGTCTTTAAGTGTCTTGGTCGTTCAATGCATGCGACTGCATTGTAGTGCGTATCGTTGTCTGTGTCCGTTGTTTTGAGTGTGGCTGATTGTACTGTGTAGTACGTTGTTTGATTGGTGACGTATTGTATGTAACTATTGTGGAGCGTGCATTCTTGTGGATTGTTTTCGATCTGCCAATTTTGAGAATATAATATTTGTTTTGTTTATCAACTCTCGGCTCTGACTTGTTCTTTGGACCACAGCCGGCGTCCGCTGGCGCGCCAAAAAGGACCACTTCTAAATTGTCCACGCTTTCGGGGTGCGATTCGGGGGGCCGATACTTCGGCTCTTGGAATTAGCCCGGCGATCGCCTCCCTATTTAACGGGACCGGTGTGACAATTAATCTGGCGTCCGCGACAGGACCTTTTGGTGCACAGTGTGTCCAAAGTAGTGAGAAAGAGCTTCGAGTCGTTGATAGTGCTATCGGAACGATTTTGTGTGTTGTTCATTGTTCTCGTTAACGAGTGCAGGGGAGTGTTCCGATAGACTGATTTAGCCAGATACCTTTTGCACGCGGCAAGGTTTTATTTGCGAGTTGCGAGACACAATGGATCTCGAAAAGTTAGTTGCGCTTGGTGAGAAGATGGGTCTTTCCGGCGCCGAACTACGGAAATGGGTAAGCCAGAAGGAGAAAGAGGCAGCTGAGAGAGCCAAGGAAGAAAAAGCAGCTGAGTTGGAACGAGAGAGGTTGGCGGTCGAAAGAGCCAAAGCAGAAAAAGCAGCTGAGTTGGAGAGAGAAAAGCTGGCAGCCGAAAGGGCGAGAGAAGAAAGAGAAGCGGAGATGGCTGAAAGGGAACGGCAGCGGCAGCACGAAATGGAACTCGAGCGACTTCGCTTGCAACAGCGAAGTGAAACCCCCGTCCAAGCTAGAGTTGAAAGCAGTGAACGGGAAGACCACGGCTTCCGCTTGAACCCAAGCAAGCTGCTCGTAGCGTTTGATGAAAGGAAGGACGACCTTGACGCGTACCTTCACCGATTTGAGACGATTGCGAGGAGCCAGAATTGGCCGGAACATCAATGGGCAACTGCTTTGAGTACTTGCTTGAGTGGTGAAGCGCTCAGTGTGTACGGTAGGCTGACGCCGACCGATGCAGCCAACTACGCAAAGGTGAAAGCTGCTTTGTTGAAGCGATTTAGATTCACTGTGGAAGGTTTCCGGGACAGATTTCGGACAGAAAAGCCAGCTGATGGTGAGACGGCTACGCAGTATGCCGCCCGACTTTGCCATTATTTCGACAGATGAATTGAACTTTCAGGGACAGCGCAGGAGTACGATGAGCTTAGAGAGCTGCTAATTAGAGAACAATTTCTTACTAGTTGCCACCCAAGCCTGTCACTGTACTTAAAAGAGAGGAAGGCTGACTCACTTGAAGACATGCTTGAATTGGCTGATCAATTCTTGGAAGCGCAAGGTGGAACTAATTTGGCCAAGGTCAAGAAGGATTGTCCCAATGATTCGAAGAAATTGGCTCCCGAAGAAAAGAAGCGTGCACCAGAGAGAGCATTCAGCGATGTTTTCTGTGTAACCGAGTGGGTCATCGCGCGAAAAACTGTCGAACGATCTTTACGAGCCCTACGGTAGTGAAATGTTTTAAGTGTGGTCAGACTGGGCACAAAGCAGATGCATGTCGAAACGGAGCGAGTCAAACTCACCAGGTATCATGTGTGCAAGCAGCACCGAAATCCGATAATAATGCCGTCACCGACGGATTCGTAGAATTGAAAAATGGGGAGAAAATTCCTATTGTTGGTGCTGTAATGTCAAAACAGCCAACCGGTGTTACGAAAGGAATGCCAACGCTGCCTGGAAAAGTTCCGGGCAAAAAGATTACGGTGTTAAGAGATACCGGCAGCTCCACTGTTATCGTGCGGAGAAGCTTGGTAGGGGAAAGCGAGTTAACCGGCAAAACGAAACCGGTTTGCTTAATTGACCGTGTAGTTCGGATGCTTCCCGAAGCAGAGATTGAGGTTGAAACCCCATACTTCAGCGGGAAGGTTACCGCTCTATGTATGACGACCCCCCTTTACGACCTTGTCATCGGAAACATCGACGGGGCGCGAGGACCGAATGATCCGGAATGTTTGGGAGAAGACCCTAAGATAGAGCCCTCGCCAACCCAGCGACCGCGAGATACAGTGGAGGAGCAGCCCGTGACGGATCTCACTAGAGCCCAAGGTGAAGCCGCGGCCCAAGAGACAGCGAATGAGAAGACGATCGTGTCGAATAAGTTCACGGGCCGAGCAACCGGAGTTACGTCGGCACGACCTCAACCGACCGACAGTGTAAAGGAGACGGAGTTGGCCAGCCGGGCAAAATGTAGAGGCATGATCAAGCGGGTAAATAAACAGACAGGACCCGTCGAATGTAATGACGCGTTAACGGTGTCGGAAGAGACAACGATGGCTGAGACGACGCCTCAGATATCGTCGTTGGAAAGGGCTCGCCGAAAAAGAACGTGGAAACACAAGAAGAGATCGAGCGAGCACCGCAAAAGGGGACGCAAGCGCTGCTCGAAGTACTCGGGATAAGTGCTGAGGGAGAATCAGAATGTGTTGGGCAGTGCTGAGTGCCATATGTTGTGTTAATATTGTGTTATCCTGTGTCACAAGTGTCGAAGTGTTGTGCTGTGATGTGATGAATAGTATTGGACCATTGTTGTAATGAGAGAACTTCGTACAATTGTATTATTGGGAATGTGTGGTGCAGTGTTGTACTCATGTGCTTGTGGTGGTGTTTTCACGTGTTGTTTAATTGAATTACAATGTACAATTGTATTGAGTGATATATTGTGAATGTGAAGTGTCATGAGCGACGGATTGTGTTACAGTCTGTGAGAATGTGTGGCGACTGTTCGCGCTCGTTTGTGTGGTTCTGAATATTATGAGATAATATTCTTAAAGTGGGGGGCAGTGTCACAAAACGAGCGCTAAAAACGGGCGCGCCGCCAAATTCTTGCGATAACGGGCGGGAGAAACGCCGCGAGGTCAAAAGAAAAAAAAAGAAAGCAAACGTCCAAGGCTCCCCGGGCGCGCGCTCTCCCCGCAGAAGCGTGGCTTCACGACGAGCCTCCTCACCCCACAACGGCGGCCGAGTAAGCACTCGATTTTTCCAGAACGAAAGGGGCGTGGTCATACCGAGTTGAATCATCCTCCGGGAGGGCAGTCGAACCGTCTCGCGCCTCTCCCCAGCTTTCGCTGCGTATCGCGCCGACGAAATGACGAGAACCGTCTGGAATGTCGCGCGCAAGGTATTTAACCGAGCAGCCGAGATGAAAGATCAGGAGGAGACGGAAGTGAGCGCCAGAGCGCGTAGGGATTCCGCCGTGTAGTCGGCGAAGGTTTTGGTCCGTAGGGACAAAGCCGGAGATGAAGAGGATTTCCACCTGTGGGTGAAGGCTCGAGCTACAGGCAAGAGCGTGTGTTTACCGCTATTGAGCGAAGACGCGTGGCAACAGCTGCGGGTGTGAGGCCGACGTGTTCCGGCGAAGAAGTTGAAGTTTGAGGAGTGGCCAATTGAAGACGCGAGGTTTCCTGGGAGAGAAACTTCAGGGGGCAGCGGAACGACAACAACGCTGGACTTTGAGTGAGTGATTCTCGGAAGAGTATCATTCAGACTTTTGTTCCAAGGACTTTGGACTGGATAGGTTTTCTATCTCTTTAGTCTTTAAGTGTTTTGGTCGTTCAATGTATGCGACTGCATTGTAGTGCGTATCGTTGTCTGTGTTCGTTGTTTTGAGTGTGGCTGATTGTACTGTGTAGTACGTTGTTTGATTGGTGACGTATTGTATGTAACTATTGTGGAGCGTGCATTCTTGTGGATTGTTTTCGATCTGCCAATTTTGAGAATATAATATTTGTTTTGTTTATCAACTCTCGGCTCTGACTTGTTCTTTGTTCCACAGCCAGCGTCCGCTGGCGCGCCAAAAAGGACCACTTCTAAATTGTCCACGCTTTCGGGGTGCGATTCGGGGGGCCGATACTTCGGCTCTTGGAATTAGCCCGGCGATCGCCTCCCTATTTAACGGGACCGGTGTGACAGTGGCCGCATTTTCGATAGAGCCGAAAATGCTTGAGGCCCGTGTGCTTAGATTATGTGCATGTTAAAGAATTCCAGAGACCTCCACTACCGCGTCTCTCATAAGCGAATGTTAGTTTTGGCTCTTTAAAAAACAACAGTTAGTGAACACAGGTAAGCTGGGACACGTATGCTAACGGCATAGTTTCATTTTTGTGGCATGACTCATGTGGCACTCGCATACTTGTTGCTGCCTCTTTCATTATCTTTTCTTGGCTTAATGAAAGCGAAATAGTCTTACGCGCCCAAAGGCAAGACATAAATATAACTATGAGACATGACGTTACGCGGAACTACGCAATAATTCTGGCCGCATGAGGTTACGCAATGAATCCTTAAAGACAAGTAAAGGTCGCACCTATTGGGCCGACAGCCGGTATATTACCACGGAAAAAACGTTGCCGGCAGTTTTTCCCTTTTGGCGGCCCATGACCATGTCACTTATCGACCGCCCATTTCTGGTGAGTCTGTAATGCCGGCGATACATGTACCGATAATATAGGGACTGCATGTGCAGTGCCAGCAGCCGGCATATTACACCATAAACCAGCGACATATCAACACCGTGCTTCATTTTCAGCTTTGAAGTCATGATTTAGCAATTATTGCTTGTGACGTTTTTGCTTGTGAAGTTTTGCATGTGACGTTTTGTTTGTGACGTAAATGGCGTGAACCTGACCTAGCCTAACCTAAAATAACCTAATCTCGTTACTTGCAACCTGCCTATAGGAAAGAACAGCCGGCAGTCGGTCGACCGATATAATCTGCCAGCAGCCGGCAATGTAGACATTACCACAAGTAAATGACTGTTTTCGCGTTGCGCACACGTTCAAATGCGTTCTCCGCCTGTGGGCTAGCATCGAGGCTGCTTTTTAGAACTCAATAGCGTGACACATCTACACAGTCGTGTCACTTCTGGTGATACGTCTGCATGAAGAGCTATAGGGAATGACAGCCTGCTTCGACACATCAGAGTGGACCACCATTTTTTTATGGTGACACTAAACTATATGACATTCTGAGCATAACTATTGAAGTCAATGGCACGAAGAACATCACGCAACGGGTTGATTGATCGATGTGTGGGGTTTTACGTCCCAAAACCACCATATGATTATGAGAGATGCCGTAGTGGAGGGTTCCGGAAATTTCGACCACCTGGGGTTCTTTTACGTGCACCCAAATCTGAGCACACGGGCCTACATTATTTCCGCGTCCATCGGAAATGCAGCCGCCGCAGCCGGGATTTGATCCCGCGACCTGCGGGTCAGCAGCCGACATCACGCAACGGGATACAGTCCTTCGTAAACACGCAAAAGTCATTTTCTTACCCATGCTGGGAAGGTACGGATAAGAGCTTCGTGCGTCCATGCCAACCAACGATGTTCTTCTTCTTCTTCTTCTTCTTCTTCTTCTTCTTCTTCTTCTTCTTCTTCTTCTTCTTCTTCTTCTTCTTCTTCTTCTTCTTCTTCTTCTTCTTCTTCTTCTTCTTCATCTTGTCACGCGAAGTTTCATGCTAGCTATGACAAGGATAAACGCTGCTTCGTTCCTTTATATAAAAAAGATGAATTAGGGTGGAACTGGCATTAGCAAAATGAAAAAAATTTAGAAATAAGAAGGAAGTAATGTAAATAAACAGTTCTACTACCACCGGTCGCCAGCATCACTGAAAGGCGGAACAAATCTCGCCCCGTGTCAAACGTATAGTTCCAAGCTGGAGCTAATGTTGTTCTGACGTAGAGGTAGGGGCAGTTTTAAATCCTGCTTGAGATGCTGTTCCACCATATTACGAAACCTCAAGGGCTCAGGGCGGGCAACAAGCGATTCGCGTTACGTTACTATCAGTCTCTGGCAATGAATGCCCGCCACGGCGGATCAATGGCTGTTTTCGGCTGCTGTCCGAAAAATCGCGCGTTCGATTGCGTCTTTAGTGGTCGTATTTCGGTGGAGGCGATATGATAAGAGGCCCGCGTGCTGTGTGATGTCCGTGCACGCTATAGTGAACACCAAATGGTCAAAATTTCTGGAGACCGTCATTACGGCGCCTCTCATAACCAAGATCTCATAATCAATTGAGACGTCAAACGCACGAAAGAATAATAATAATAATAATAATAATAATAGGAATAACGTTATTAAGTGTGAATACACTTTATAAAAAAGCGACCCCAAACCATCCACCGCCGTCGGCGGCGTCCGCAGTCTTCTCTCTATCTTTAAAAGAAAGAGGACTTGACGGGCCGCAGCGCGCCCTCTACCGAATAAGCCACGGACGCGGCGCTGATATCGGTGTCAGTAACGCGCCTTATACCCCTCCCCCTTCGCTCGCTCCTCCACTCTCCTCGCTCGCTGCAGCTGCGCGCGCACCCCTCTCTCTCGCGCGCCCGCCTTCTCTCTCAGTCTCCCGTCAAGAGCGGGTCGTGCGATGGACGTCCCGGAGGCAACGCTACCATCAACAACGAATGCAGTACAACCGAATGCCAGCACTGCACCCATCGTTGGAGGTGACGGTACCGTGGTGGTTTCGCCGACGTTGGAGGACAAGGCGGCGCTGCGAAGGGCTCGTGAGACCGAACGTAAGCGGGCGAAGCGTGCAGCGGATGCCGAACTGCGTGCTCGCGAGGCCGAGTGCAAGCGGGCGAAGCGTGCAGCGGATGCCGAACTGCGCGCTCGCGAGGCCGAGGACAAGCGGGCGAAGCGTGCAGCGGATGGTGAACTGCGCGCTTGCGAGGCCGAGATGAGGCGTCAGCATCGAGCCGTGAACGCGGCCCAAGAAGCGGAACGACAACGCAAGCGTCAGGCGGAGAAGGGCGATGAAGGCCGGCGTCAAGACGCCGCTCGCAATGGTCAACGGCGAGTGGACGTTCCTGAAGCCGTTCCAGCCAGTGAACGTGCCGCGCGGGAGAGGGTGCGAGCCCTGGACTTTGCTCGTCCGGACGCGTCGTGAAGTGTAAATAAATAATACTTCGTATATATTGTATCTGTGTACAAATGCTTAAAGGCAAACAACACTTTAATTCATTAATTACACTTTAATCACCATCATCCGTAATAAAACTCCCAAGCATTTCCCCGAGGGTGAACATAATTAAGTGCGAATGCACGGGAGATGCTATGAGGGGGAGTAAAGTTTAAATCCGTTGGCATTCGCCAGTGAGTTAACGTAAACTCCCCCGTGTGATCAAACTGCGATTCCCAGGAAGCATTACACCATAACAGCACCATAGTGTGATTAATAAATATAATAGTGCGAACTAATAAGTACCTCTCATAGCATCACCCCGTGCATTCGCACTTAACCATGTTCACCGTCTGGGAAATGCTTGGGAGTTTTTTTATTATTGGTCTTATTGTTTCTCGTTCTCCTGGTGAAGTTTATGATAGGTATTGCTCGAAAAAGCGTAATCTGCAACATTCTTGTACTCGTATTGCTAGGGCTAAGCAAAGACGTAATCACAACTGGCTGTCTGCCCCAGACATTTTAGAAGCGATCGCTGACAGAAACATGCTTTGGAAACAATTTAAACGGTCCCCTGGTAAAGCAGAACTTCATACCAATTACAGAATTGCAAGGAATAAAGTGGTTGCCCTTATCTGATGCGCAAAGCGACGATAATTTCATCATCAGTTTCAGTTGTCTGCAAGAAACCCGGCGCGAGTGTGGTCACTGATAAACCATCTTCGACCGAAAGACAATAGAGATGCTAAACCTACTGATGCGTTTACTGGGGATCCTGCGCATACAGCTGATTTTTTCAATCGCCACTTCGCAAGTGTGTCTGGTGTATTTCTTTCGGTGGCGAAAGACTGTTCTTGTTTAAAGAAATCAACACCTGCCTCGGCCTTCCTTCCAACTTTAACAAAAGACGACCTCACCAGAATAGTTTCTGGCTTCAAAAGACGGAAACCAGCAGGTATTGACGGTATTTCTGTATCTTTGCTGCAGCGGAATCTGGACGCATTATCAGAAATTCTACTTTTCATGCTCAATGGATTCCTGGAGACGGCTTCTCTCCCATCAGACTTCTCTCTCATCAGAAAACGCAATTGTAAAGCCACTATTTAAAGGTGGACCAAAAGATGGCGTTGACAGTTACCGACCCATTTTAGTTTTACCTATCTTATCCCAAATAGTTGAGAAATTCTTATTGCAATGCATGACTTCCTTTCTAGATAAATTTTCGCTCATTTCAAGTCGCCAGTTTGGTTTTGACACAGGTCGTGGCACAATTGATTTACTTGAAAAATTTTCCGATGAACTGAATGATGCTGTCGCGAGAGAGGAAGATGGGACGGCGGCCAACGTGGTCGTTTCTTCTCTCGCCACTTTATTCCACGCCTGAAGCGGAGCCGCGGTGGCTGTCCACGTCCGACACACCAAGTGCGCTAGCTTGTTCTAATACTCGCGCAGCTCGAGCTAACATCCGCTGCGCGAGAGGCGCGGCGCGGTGATTGAGAAAATGATGATGATGATGATGATGATGCACTACAGGGCTCCCTCCCTAGCGCTTTGCGCGATTTGAAGTGTATATAACAAAGAATGAGAAAGAGACTATATACATGAACGACAATCCGCAAGGTGTCCGTTTAGGAAGTCCAGTTTGTCAACGTGTAGTGACCATCGGGAACCAGTGGGTCTCTGGTGGGCGACACTGGGAGTCGCGCAGAGGACGAAGAAGTAAGCGTTCGGAAACTGTGTTTGCACACAAGTGGGTGACAGGATGACCAGCTGGGGCTAGCTGCGAGCGCACAGGGTGTCGCAAGTGAGCATTGCAGGTAGAGATGCGTTCAGGGTGAGGGGACGACAAGTGCACAAAAGCCGATTTGGCCCCTGCGCGCGAAGCAATAAGTGGCGTAGTGAAGTCTTGCAGACCACCTATCGACAAGCAACGGCTTTGACGGTGCTTTCGTGGGCGTGCACAGAACTGGTGCCGATGTCTGTACGCAGGTGTCGTGACGTGAGTGGTATTTGAATATGAGTGGACTTGACCACTTATGTTGGCAGTGAGTAAGTAGCATTGTACACGTTGGGTAGAGGTGAATGACGTATGCGGCTTGTAAAAGGGTGTGCCTACAGTCCAGTTACACGCCAGCTCGCCTACGGTTTCGTCAAGAACTCAGTAGGAGGCATGTCATGGGATCCAGCAGATACGGACTCAGAAGGAGGCTCAGTGGGCGTACCTTGACTTGGGGAAACACCTTCAGTAGTCGGCGTACGTCGGTTCGTGCGCAGGTCGGTATGGAAGATGGGTGTTTGTATGCCAGGCGTGAGATGTGCGGTCTGCTGTGACATAGGCAGACCAGGCACGTCGTCCTCAGGAGCGTCGGTCATAGTCGCAACATCTCGGAAGTTTGGTCGTGGTTGACAGCTTGTGGCTTCAACTTCGCCTGCGAGAGACTGCGAGGGCGAGGATGGTTGCTGCTGGCAGGACACGCAGATCATTGAGGTGAGTGAAAAGGCACCTTCGGACATTGTCGACACTGAAGACTTCGCGACGGGGGGGTGAATAGCAGGCGTGTGCATGTCCGTAGTCATGGTAGACACCAGGACGTTCGGTGATGTTGCCGTCGTAGCACCTGATGTGTCAGCCGTGTTGTGAGCCATGGAGGTCGGCTGAGACGAGCCGGTGGTAAGCATGGCTGCAGTGTCGTCGGCCGAGGACGATGAAAACACAAACCCCGTGGCTGACTGGTTGCCTTCAGCCCAAATGTCGAGAACCATGGCGGATGGGCAGTTGGGCACAGGACACGCGTCGCAAGTGGTCAGACGAGAGGTTAAGTATCGTTTATTGGACGTTGTTGAAGGCGAAAGCTTCGAGGTCGGGAAGTCAATAACGGGCGAAAGGTCACCTGTGCCAGACTCCGATGCGGGCGGCAAGGTGGTCGTCATGGAGTCTGGTGGGGCCACGGTGTCGCCTGCCGTCGCTCTCGTGGAAAACGTGCAGGTAGCAAGCGTGCCAGAAGGACCATCGGCCGAGGACTTCGAGAAAACGCACTTCGTGGTGGACAGGTTGTCGGCAGCAGGAACGACTTCAAGCACCTCGTCGGATCTGTGACCGGGTGCGAGGATCACTGCGCTAGTGGCCGGACCAAAGGTGGAGGGAGACGTTGTCGGGGAAGTTAGGTTGCGGTCAGATGAGAGCTTCGGGCCGTAGGGTCCAGCAGGCTGCGACGCAGGGAAAACCTGAAAGTCGCGGGTAAACGGCAGCGGGTGGTAGGTGAGGCCAAAGCTGGCAAGCACCGCAGAGCAGAGGTCATCGTAAGGCTGCTGGCTGGAGGTCGAAGTGGCAGAGAGATGACGCAACTCTACCGGAAGGGCGTCTTGAACAATGGCGTGCATCAACGGCTGGTCCGTGACGCCATTCAACGCAAGAACGGCATCGAGCTGCATGAACCATACCTTGGGATAGGTCGATTGGAACGGCGGCACTGGCGGGCAGAGTTGCGGGAATATGGCAGCGGGCTGCTCAGCAAAGGGCGTGTTCTCAAGGTCACCAATGTCGCGAGAGAGGAAGATGGGACGGCGGCCAACGTGGTCGTGTCTTCTCTCGCCACTTTATTCCACACCTGAAGCGGAGCCGCGGTGGCTGTCCACGTCCGACACACCAAGTGCGCTAGCTTGTTCTAATGCTCGCGCAGCTCGAGCTAGCATCCGCTGCGTGAGAGGCGCGGCGCGGTGATTGAGAAAATGATGATGATGATGATGATGCACTACAATGCTTTGGAACATAACATGTTTGCCTGTGCTTTATTTATTGATATCTCTAAAGCATTTGACACCGTAAACCACTCGATATTGCTTGGAGAAACATATTTGCTTGGCTTTAGGGTCCGTTCTACGACTTTCTTAAAAATTATCTTTCTAATCGTTCCCAGGCAGTGCGGTTACACAATCAATTACCTTTCAGTAATAGGCTTCCCTTGAAAGCTGGTGTACCACAGGGATCCATTTTATCTCCTCTTTTATTTTATTTATTCATAAATGATTTTACTGCTGCTGTTCCAGAATGTCTTGTATTTCAGTATGCAGACGACACTGTTCTGTTAACGAAACATGTAAGTTAAAATAAAGCGCTGTCACTACTACAAGACAGTGTTTATGAGGATACGTCGTGGTTTACGGATAATTGTCTGGTAATTAATAAAAAAACTAAATTAATTTGCTTTAAAAACTCATTGAAAGCAATGGTTACGAATGCACCCTTACTTCTTCATGCCCGTGGTTGCTCCTCCTGTATGTGTACTCCTATTGAATATGTTAATTCTATAAAATATATTGGTGCGTTTTTCCATAGCGACCTGTCCTCGAATGATCATTTGGCTTACATTTGTGACATACTACGAAAAATCTCGTGGTTACTTTTCAGTATTAGATTAATTGCACCCACCAACATTAAAGTGACCACCATGCTTGCTCTTGCGTATTATAGTATCCTACGATATGGCATCACTTTATTTGCTTTCTGTTCTTCGTGATGGCAGCGTCGGGTTGACAATATTTTAAAAAGTATGTTGAAATCCATTGTGTACAACCGTTCCCCAACAGACAATGTAAATTTAGTTTCTCTACTTCACCTGCCATCTTTAAAAGCGTCCTTTAACCAAACTGTTGTATTACGGCATTTCTAGGGCTCTCACTTCAAAAACGAATGCAATGCCCCTCTTATATTTAGAAAAACTTCCCGCTTTTCTGTACCAATCGTCAAAACGCGATATGGCAAAGGTGCTAGAAAGGTCTATGTCCCTACTGTTTTAATGGCATTCCCGACAGCGTTTTTTCGGCAACGACTAAACGCATTCTACCAAAGCACCTAAGGTATCTTTAATGCTTCAACAGTTATCGCATTATGGGTAAAATCTGTTTAAAAATTTTCAATACTTATCTTCACATTTCTACTGTTTAGGTAGTATTGCTTCTGCTAGTTTGATTCTTGATTGTTATTGTTTTTAAATTGTAGCGTAAATGAGTTACATGTATTCTTTCTCTGATTGTTTACATGAAAAGCTTTTCAATATGTATGTCATCTCTCGCTTGCCGATGAGCCAGGCCAAGTCCCACAGGCCAACGTCTGGCTTTGACAAGCCTGTTATTTGTTTTGTACAACTCAAGATGACAATAAAGATTATTATTAATATTATTATTACTATTATCATCATCATCTTCATCATCTGTAAGTGAATCAGCTCTCGCAGCATATTGTAATACCGACGCCGGAAAGATGATGATGATTGCCGAAGAATGGCACGACATCTCACGAAGCGTGCGGCAGTAGAATTTGTGAAGAAAAAACAAAACATATAAAAATGAAGAGAGTGAGACGAGAAATAGAGAGGGAATGACATGCATGAAAGGTAATCTAAAGGGAAGCAAGGAGACTTATGAAAATTTGCTGTATTTTAATGAAATGCCACTTGTAGGTAAGTTCGACATATCAACTAGTAATTGATATAGTGAGGGAGAAAAGAAATTGCGTGCCTATAGTGAGGTGGTGGGACGCGCTCTTGCGCGGTTGGGGTGGCAGTCGCATGCTTCCAAAACGTTTTCAGCGATTTCAAGTCAATTTTAAAGCTTAATCTCATGGTTTGGTTACTTTTCTTTAATATATCATGAAGAAACTTGTCAGTTTATTTTGACCTGGTTTTGAGCATCTCTAGCCTTGTTTGAGGCCTGTACTGATAGCACTTGTATTCGAGCACGATCGCGCCACATGAGATCAATGGACGACAAGAACATGAACGACAAGCAAGCCCTTCAACCGCTACGCACTTGAAAACTGGACATCGCTCCAATTGATTGGATGAACAACAACGAATACCGCATTGTTCTGCCGATACAGTGCAGTGGGTACATACGTCTACGCCATTTATGAAGAGAAAATAATGACGAGGACACTGTCATACAGTTTTATAATATTACTGTACTTAGTGGGTGAAACTGTTTGGCTATAATGTTGTTGCACAGATGCGTAATTAACTGTGTGTCTCAGTATTAGTTCGCGTGAAGAAAAACGGCGCTTTATTTCTTTTTTTCGCGCTTTCATAACTGCGACAGTGCTAGGCCTTTCTCTTAGAGAAGGAGGAGCACAGTTCAGTGACTTTAAACAAAATAATTTCTTGCATTGTTGTAATGGAATAGATTAGAAACCCTTCAAGCTGAATAAAACATCCACGGCTCGTATTACTAGTACATTTTTCTAAGCACTTTGTCGGAAGAGGAAGCATACGTGCTATAAAGGTGGTTGACCTGTATCCAAAGTCGGAAGCCACTGTGATTGGTATATACGCCTTATTAACAGGCATGCCTTTTGATTACCGACTCACGACAGACGTTTGCCTGACGTGGTGTAGCATTGTAGATTTTTTATTTCTTAATTTATTTTTATTTATTTTGAATACCTCAAAGGCCCCAGCTAGGGTATTATATGAGGTAGAGATATTATTCAAAGAAAAAAAATGGCTCGAGAGCAATCTTGAATTATAAGACTGTCAGGGCTGTGCACGGTAGATGCAGGCAGACCATTCCATTTCTTTGCGGTTGTCACTAAGAAAGAGCCAAGATGAGCGTTGTTTTGTTCTGGTGGAGGGTACAATGCTCAGAATATAACCAACCACTATACATAGCCTTCATAGATTACGAGAAGGCGTTTGATTCAGTAGAAATATCAGCCGCCATTGCAGACACTGCGGAATCAGGGCGTCGATGAAGTATATATTAACATCCTGGAAGAAATTTACAGGGGATCAACTGTGCTACCATAGTGCTTCATAAAGAAAGAAACAGAATACCAATCAAGAAGGGTGTAAGGCAGGAAGACGCAATCTCCCCAATGCTATTTACCACGTGCTTACAGAAGGTTTTGAAAAGCCTTGAATGGGAACAGTTAGAATAAGAGTTAATGGAGAGTACCTTAGTAACCTGCGCTTCGCTGATGACATTGCATTGCTGAGTAACTCGGGGGACGAATTGCAACTCATGATTACGGAGTTAGACAAGGAGAGCAGAAAGGTGGGTCTTAAAATTAATCTGCAGAAAACGAAAGTAATGTACAACAACCTCGGCAAGGAGCAGCGCTTCGAGATAGGTAATAGTGCACTTGAAGTTGTAAAAGACTATGTCTACTTAGGGCAGGTAATAACCGCAGAGCCGAACCACGAGATTGAAGTAACTAGAAGAATAAGAATGGGGTGGAGCACATTCGGCAAGCACTCTCAAACTATGACAGGTAGATTGCCACTATCCCTCAAGAGGAAGGTATATAACAGCTGTATCTTGCCGGTACTTAGCTACGGAGCAGAAACCTGGAGACTTACAAAGAGGGTTCAGCTTAAATTGAGGACGACGCAGCGAGCAATGGAAAGAAAAATGGTAGGTGTAACCTTAAGAGACAAGAAGAGAGCAGAGTGGATTAGGGA